>JAKSZT010053843.1:16446453-16540848 GCA_026826555.1 Tolypeutes matacus
ACACCACTCAGAACTGAGTGGGAGAGAGTGTGGTCTACAGTGTGAACTGTGGTCTATGGTTGGTGGCAAGGCTCCAGGATGTGTAAGTTCATTGAGGGTGGAGGGCCACACTTGTGGGAGATGTTTGTGTGGGATGTGGTGGGAGGAGTGGGAGGTGGGCAACATGGGAATCCCAGCGGGTTCCGTGTAATATTTTGGGTAATCTAAGCACCTCTTAATATATGTGTGTATATATATATATAAATAACATTTTTGTAAGCAAATACACATATATGCATATATATTTATATATCATTTTGCAAATGTTTGTATGTATTGTGAGAATTTTGATTTTTACCCACAATAAAAATAAATTAAAAATTAAAAAAAAAAAAGAAATATATTTATGATGGTGAATTTAGGTATAGGAAAGACCTAATGTGCAAAAACAGAGAAATGGTAACGTCAAATACAGTTAACTAGCATAGTATGCAGTCTTTAAAAGTAAAATGTATAGATAGTATGTATTAACATAAAAAAGAACTTTACAACTTAAATATTAAAAAAAGAATCAAAGGATACTATCTATACTGTAACTACTTCTACTTATCAAGCCCAAACTCAAACTTCATTTCCTCTAGAAATCCTTTCCTAACTCCTAAGTATCATTAATCAATCATATTCTAAGTTCTCTGTAATATGAAATTTTATATTTATGACACCTTATGTTTTCTGTCTGAATACATATCAGTCTTGCAAGGTTCTCAGAATCCAGGGAAACGGTGCATGCTTATGAGCCACTAAAATCTTTGTAAATTTATTAAACTCAGTTAAAAATAAATTTGCATATGACCAGTGACTAGAAGAGGTTAGAGATATGATTAATAGATTTAATATTTGCTTAAGTGATATTAAGCAATGGATACCTTATTTTTAAACATTAGAGTGGGTTTTAACATTTCCTATCATTTGCGCAATAAAAGGTAGAAATTAGAAAAGAGACTTAAAAAACAGTCTATTGTTATCTATGGCTTTATTTGTATTTATAATATGAGAATCAATTATACTGATGATTTGGAATACTATTTTCTGATATATTTCTAAAAAAATTTATAATGTTCATATGCCAGAGATAGACTTATGGACAAAAGAGTGGCTATAGATTTGATGAAGAATATTAATTCTCATATTTTTAAGCCATAAATTTAAACCTGATTTTATTTCTTATATTAAAATTTTAGACTAATTCTTCAAGAAAACTATCTCATTAAGTGAATTATGCTTCACTTATTTGACAATAAAATATTGATTTCTTAAAGTTTTCTCCTAATAACCATCCATGTCTTAAAATATTTAATACTGGGTGTCATTGCTAAATATTTATATCGGAATTTGAAAAATGAGTATTATATGGAGAGAACTCATTAATTTAGAACTATTCAGGCTAGTAAATTTCAATTGTAAAAATAACCTCTTCCATGGAGCTATTCAAGATATCAGGATATGTACAAGCATTATTTAACAAAGGTAAGAAATTATGGAAATTACAAAAGTATTCCCACTCAAACTAACATCCATCCTGCACTTAATAGGAAATTATTATTGCAAAAAATATGGATAGGGAATATACTTTTTGATAGTGTGTTAAAATGATAGATTCATAGCAAAAAGTGAGCTTATTGTTAGAAATACTCTAGGTTCCAAACTGCAATTCATATTCTTTTTTTTTTTTTTTCTCAGAAAAAAACCTCTTTAATGTAACACATTAGTTGGTATCATTTGAGATTTGAAAATAACATGCTCAATGTATTTGAAAATTTTACAAAAATACATTTTTAATCAGAAAGACATCATTCTGATATTGATAAGAAGTCTTTCATCTCTGAGGAAAACTGTCTATGAAGACACCACTTTTCAGAATTTAAAAGATTCTGACTCCCCCCAAAATTCTAACACTTCCAACACTTCAGAAACTTGATGATTTATATACATATCTCAAAAATTCTTATATATATATTCACACATGGAAAACAAATACATATTCCTTTTTGATGTCAGATGTGAATAAATAGTTAATCCATGTTTTGAACTGAAGGGCATTTTTTACACCACGTGTATTTGTCTTTAAAATTGTTGGTTAGTAAGTTCATTTTTTAAAAGGCCTTACAAAAACAACATACTTGATCAATTTTTGATGGAGCCATTAAAATTAAAGTTGCCATTTTTGTCAAAGCAATAAAAATGTCTCTCATCTAAAAAGCTCAGACATTCCACTGAGTTAAGAACATTAGAACCAAGAGACTCATAAAATGTTTTGGCTTTGAGAAAAAAGACAGCTATGATATTTGGAAACTGTCCCAAATTTATGCAGTAGACTTGATGAATTCTTCTCCTGATAAAAAATTAAGTGAGAATGTTAGATGTCTGGAAAATAATATACTTCTTAATTGCAAAGGAAACCTGAGAATTAATTAAAGGACATAGAAACATTTTTAATGACTATGCAGTATCTTTCACTTTTGTCTTATTAAAAGATAGGCAAAGGTTTCAATTTGTTTTATTTTTATAGTTGGAAAAAAGGCATCATTTTTTGAAAGGGCTAAACAAAGCTGTATTTTTCCTTCTTTGAGAGTCTTTGGCTTCATTAAGATGATCTATCTGTATGAGGCTTAGATACTGCCAAACTTTTCTGCTGAGTGCTTGCATGCAGTCTTTTATTTTCCTCTGGATTATGGGTTATTTTAAGTTGTTAGTCTGAACTCTCCAAAAGGTAGTTAGAGCTCTTTTTATTTGAGTTTTCTTCAAAAAGAAGCAGCACTAACTAATTTTGTCTGCATGAGCTTAAAGGGATTGCTGACCCTGCAAGTTTATCCAATAAATTTGACTAATGGCAGATTGTCCAAAGTGAACTAAGGGCTTTTAGAGTTAGTAAAAGCCTCACACAGGTGTGATATAGCCCCCATCATCAGAATCTTCCCACTGAATGAGCCCTAACCTGATAATAAGGATGGCCTATGTAACTGAAGTGTCAAGAAAACAAAGCAGACGTTGTGCCTGGGAAAAAAAAAAATTAAGTACCATAATGCAATTTTTGTGTGGTTGAAGCTAGTGGAAATTCCTTAAGAAGAAAACAGGGAGAATCAAAAATGGTTACAAATCATTGCTCAAATTGCAGAAAAGGCCAAAATGCAGTCAGATGGTTTTCTCCTAAAAGACTTGCCATATTCTCAAAGAAACAATAAATGCTACAAGAAGCTCCTTCTGAAACACTCTCCAAAAATGTTCTGTTCTCAACACAGAGTTCTTGAATAATAAGGCTTGTTTTGTATGCCAACTCAAGCATTTAATAGTAAACCTTAAGCAAAGCTGTAGAGTGATTTTTTTCCTTCGATCTTTTTCTTTTGGCTCACTTTCATACCTCTGGACAGCAAACATCCCCATACCATCCTGGGATTAGTGACTGCCCTCTCTTATACTCCAATGTTAGGGAAGGCAACTGTGTTTGGGGTTTTTTGGTCACTCTTCCTCAGGCTCCCACACCCAGCACTCACCCAATTTTCACAGTAGAAACATTTTAGACATATATAGAAAAAAAGTTCCTTGCTCAAATTCACATAAGCAGCTAATGGGATTAACAGATCTAGAATCCATAATTTTCAGATTTCAAGTCTGAATAATTTTTTGAAAGTTTTGTTTTTTATGTTGTTTGTTTATATTTTGTTTTGCTTTGTTTTGTTATTTTATCATAACATGCTGCTTGACTTTGGCTGCTTTGTCTAAATTATTGGTTTTATATTTACAGATGACTGACTGCCACATTAAATATTATTTAATGTATCTAATAAACAGTCCACTGGAAAATGAGTTTTAAATTAATTTTCAACATTAAGATTATATCCCCCCTAAGCTTGTGCAAAGTCATTACCCTCAAAAGAAGTGATTCTATCAGTAGGAAGTTTTGAATCTCTAAGAGACCAATGAAGATTTCATTTTCAATTGAAAGAGCCTTGCGTGGATTTAAGCACCAAGTAATCACATACTGCATAGGTTTCATAAAATATCAAGATGTCAAAGCCCTGTCTTTGAGCAACATCCATGTTAAGAAGAAGATATAGAAAAAAACTAGTAAAGAGAGTGAAAGTCAAACATTAATTTTACATATAAATGTTATATGTACCTACAGTCATAACCTTTGATTTAATCACATTAATATATGCATAAAATGCTCTGGCAAATATTGTGTTGATTTAGTCTTTTCCTGAAAATTTCTTTCTCTACTATCTATTAAAATATCACCCACATGTGATATTTATAGTTTATCAGCTTGCTATAATGCTTAATAGGTTTTAAACTTTTGAACCTCATGGGAAGGGAGAGGTAAATAAAAGAATAATCTGACAGAGGAGAATATAGTGCTTTAAAATTTAAAGGACCTTTGGAAGGCAAGTTGACTGATTCCTGTGAAAGCCATTAGAAAGAACAGGAAAAATGAATGTGGTTTTTATTTTGGCTATGGAGAAAATATGATTAAATTGGGTTGACAAATGTTCATGTGCAATTTACGGGGCACATTAGGCTTTGGTTTCAACATAATAATGCTCCTGTGGAAATTCATAAGCATTATTTTAATTAAGTTATTATTTGTAGAATGCTTCCAAAATAATGTGTGCGTTACATGCTCTAATGCAGATTAGAAAGTTTCCTTTTTCATAATATTTGTCATTGGATAAAGGTTGAGTTGCACCAAATTATGATGCAGAAGATGGGAACTATGATTGATAGAAATTGAGCAGGAAAAATGAAGGCACTTTATAAGAAAGACAAGCAAGGTTAAGAGCTCTGTGGATCCCTTTGAACAATCAGATTTACAAGAGGGCATCATTAGGTACACAGATGCTGAAAACAATGACTGGAAAACAAAAACTGGGGAAAAAACAACTATGTATCCTACATTTGAGTTATATATATGTTCAGGCCTGTAGTCAATAGCAAGTTAATCTATTTAAATGAGTGTGGTCTCTTTTTATCTAATAAATGCTATAATCATCAATTATACTTGATACTACATGCTTGGGTTTCTAAGAGCACGGAAGCATTTTTTTTTCAATAATTCAAAAAAAAAAAAAAAAAAAACTACCAAAATAAATAGCTGGGGAGTGGATGTGGCTTGAACAGTTGAGCACCCGCCTCCAACATGGGAGGTCCCGGGTTTGGTTCCCGGTGCCTTCTGAAAAAATCAAACAACAATCAAAACAAAACAAAACAAAAAAAACCAACTGAGGGAAGCCAATGTGCCTCAGTGGTTGAGTGTTGGTTTCCACATGCGAGGTCCCAGGTTCAATCCCCAGTCCTCAGTACCTCAAAAAAAAAAAAAAAATAAAGTTGATGTAAAATTTTAACCAACTGTATCTTAACATTTTCAATTTAGCATATAAGAAGTTAACACTTGGAACAATAGCTTTGTCCAACATGATTTTTAGTTAATATAAGAGAAAGCAAAGGAATATAAGACTGGGGAGTCAAGACAAAATATTGATTGTTCCAAAAAAGAAATGCGCTTGCCTATAATATATAGGAACCTAAGTGTGTGATCAAGTAATTATACATTACCTGGAATATCTTAAAATGTTTTAAGAAGTAAAGCAATCTGGTTCAATGGAGACTGAGAGACATTATTTAACCAACAGCACTCTGAAATAATTACAACAATGTGGAAATTTCCAGTAATCCTAGTAAACATTGACCAACTGCTGACAAATAGATTTGGATGAAGGTAAAAGAACCATAAATTAAATAGGGGCTCTGCTGCAAATAGTATGTAATGACAACTCTGGAATTTAAGATGGCTCCTGGGTTTTATTTTTAGAGATGACTAGTTCCCAGGTGCTGGGAAATGGAAAATATCTGGTAAGGGTCAGAAGAGGCAGGAAGACATCTCATTAGGCCTGATCTAACTGCCACAAGATATGTGGAAATGAAACTTGAGAGCCAAGATGCAGCAACATGTCAACTGTTTCCAAACAACAGATGAAGCCACACCAGCAAATCAGAAGCAGAATATATGAGTTAAAACATGAGGTTCCAAAGTCAAATAGCTTAGACTTCTTATGCTAACTTAAACTCTCTCAAGCAATATAACCTTGGGATGTTAATCACATCTCTGGGCATCCATATTTTCATCACTCTAACGTTGATATTAATTCTAGGCATTTTGTTATAGTGGCTATAAAAACTAAATGAAAGTTGAAAGATACAAGGTTAATATTCAAAAGCCAATTGCTTTCCTAGTTTCCAGCAATAAACAGTTGGGATTTGATATCAAAAACACAATTTACATTAGCACCTAAGAAAATTAAATACTTAGATATAAACCTTAAAAATATATATACAAGATCTATATGAAGAAAACTATAAAACACTGATGAGAAAAAATAAAGTAAGATCTAAATGTTCAAGGATAGGAAGACAATATTATTAAGATCTTAATTCTTCCCAACTTGATACATAGATTCAATGTAATCACAATAAAATTTCCAGCAAGTTATTTTGTGGATATTGAAAAATTGATTCTAAGGCTTATATGGAAAGGCCATAAACAAAAGACCCAGAATAACCAACAATATAATAAAGACCAAAATTGGCAGACTGGCACGACCTGACATCAAGAATTACTATAAAGTTACAGTGATCAAGACAGTGTGGTAATGGTGAAAAAATAGACAAATAGATCGATGGGGATAGAATAAAGAGACCAAAACTAGACTCACACAATTATAGTCAACTCCTCTTTCACAAACGAACAAAGGCAATTCAATGGAGAAAGAAGATAGTCTTGTCAACAAATGGTGCTGGAACAAGTGAACTTCCACAGGCAAACAAACAAACAGTCTAGACATAACCCTCATTTCTATCACAAAAAACAACTCAAAATGGATTATAGCCCTCAATATAAAAAACAAAACTAAAGTTTCTGGACGATAACAGAGGAGAAATCTAGTGACTTCAAGTTTGGTAATGACATACAGTCCCAAAAGTACAATCTATGAAAGAAAAATTGATGTTAGACTTCATTAAAACGAAAATTTCTGTTCTGCCAAGGACACTGTTAAGAGAATAAGAAGATAAGCCACAAACTGGGAGAAAATATTTTCAAAAAACATATCTGACAAAGGTTTTGTATCCAAAATGTACAAAAAAGTCTTAAAATTCCATAAGAAAACAAACAACCCAATTAAAAAACATACTCTAAAGAAGATAAACAGATGGCAAAAAGCATAGCAAAGAAGATCAAGACCATATATCATTTGAGAATTGTAAATTACAACAACAATCCTATCATCCTATTAGAATGGTTAAATTCCAAAACAATGACAACACCCAATGCTGGCAAAGAGGTGAAGCAAAGGCACTCTCAGTCGTTGGCTCCTGAGGATTCAAAATGGTACAGCCACTTTGGAAGAAAGCTTGGCAGCTTCTTAGAAAGCAAGTCATAGGCTTCCCACCTGATCCAGCAATTGCACTCCTAGTTTCTAACCAAAGGAACTGAAAAGTTATTCCCACACAAAAATCTGCACACAAGTGTTTACTGCAGATTTACTCATAATTGACAATAACTGGAAGCAACCAAGATGCCCTTCTACAGCAGAAGGATAAACAAACTATGACACAGCCACACAATGGAATATTATTCAGCAATAAAAAGAAATGAACTATAAAGCCATGAAAAACTTGAAGGAAACTTCAATACATATTGCTAAGTTTAAAAAGCTAGTCTAAAAATTTTACAAACTATATGACTTGAACAATATGACATTGTGGAAAAGACAAAACTATAGAGACAGTAAAAAGATAAGTGATTGTCACGGGTTGAGGGGTGAAATTGAGGGAAGCAATGAATAAATGGAGCACAGGGCATTTTTAGGGAAGTGAAACTATGCTATATGATAGAGTGATGCGGGTACATGACATCGAGTATTTGTCAAAACCTACAGAAGTCTATACTAAAAAGCAAATCCCACTGTAAACTATGAATTTTAGTTACTAGTAATATATTAATATTGGTCCATCAATTGTAAGAAATTCACTACACTAAAACAAAATGTTAATAATAGGGAAACTGAGTATGTGTGTGGGAGGAGGGAATATGGGAACTCTGTACTTTCTGTGAAATTTTTCTGTACACCTAAAACTTCTCTAAAAATAAAGTATATAAAGTCAAATGAGAGAATGAATGTAAAGCACTATACCAGAAACATAAGTGTTCATTATATTATCATAACTAATAACTCCATTACCAGTACTTGTCTATTATCTGCTAAGAAATAAGGAAAAGGAAAAGTCCCAAGGCAATATGTCCTAGTGGTTTTCCATATCCATAGGATCAATAAAAATAACAAAATTCAGGATTGTTAAAAATAGAATAGACCGAAAAAAATGGAGAAAAAATAGGGGAATACATGCTCCAAAATGTACAAGGACTTTGAAAAGTAATAACAGATTACTGATGTGTGCAACAGAAAGTTCAAAGAGTAAGAAAAATGAGTGAGGTTTTTATTTTGGTTGTGGGGAAATGCATTAAGAACTGATATGAAAATCATATGGTGGGTGATCAGGATTTTTTGTAAAGATGAAAATTAATAATTACCACATACAATAAATTAATAGATTCCATTTATTGCATGCTATGTTATATATTAATGGTAATACATTCCTGAAACTATGTTTACAGTGTTAAAGTTCTTAACCATAATCACTGTATTAAATTTATTCTCAGCAATAGAAAGAACTTTACAATGTTCTGTAAGAAGTGAGTATACTTAATTATTACATAGGCATAAAAGAAAAACAATCATTATATTGGACATTTTACCACATTAAAATACTGTAATTTAAAATTGCCTTGTACTTCCATATGAGCTTATGAACATCATTTTACATAGCCTTCTGTGTAGGATACAAGAATGTGTTTTAGCTAAAAGTGCTAGTTAATTGACAATGGAATAGAAATGTTTCAAAAGATATTTAGTTTGTAAATTTGTTGGCCTCAAAAAATATATGCTCCAAAATGAAAAATTATTTCAGTCTTGCTTAATGTAACAAATTATGTATGTCTGTCTACCTTTGGAGGTCATTTGAATAAGATATTTGAAAGAAATTATTTTCTTTTTTTCTTTGAATAGTAACTGTCAGATTTTCTTTTAAGAAGCAGCATTAAAGATTTCATATTTTGAATTTTATTGAAAAATTTTAGCAAGGCTTTGTTATTTTGGTTTAGTGTGTATGGTTTACTTGTCTTTTGTCTTCTTTCCCAATATTACATATATTTAAACACAATCTTGGGCATGCACTATCAAACATGATAAAAACCATAGTTAAAAGAATAAAGTGATTGGAATAATATTTTGCGATGTCAGGATCAAAAAAGTATGGCTGGAGAGAATACAGTGAAATCACATTAGAGGTAAACTAAAGGTTATAAGATTACTAAGTGGGTTAAGAGGTGGCACGACAAAAACAGTAGTAAGGAATAAAGGTTGTATGTGGGTGACTTGGAATAATAGTTCTTAAAATAATAGAATAATTTCAACAGTAATTTCTTAAAATACACATATGTAAAACAGATGTAAAAATATCATGCAATATGACTATAAAAGAATGTTATACTCTTGGGGCATTTTCATATTATAAAAAAGCATACATTTAAAAAATATTAGCTTAAAAATAATAAAATCAATTCATTACTTTTGCTGAAATGGACAGGCCTAAATGGAAGAAATACAATTATATATTTTAAATGATTTAAGGGTCCAAAATCAGGATGAAAGTAAAATAAGGAAAACTACATATTCCTACAGTGGGTGCTCTCTTTGCTCTTCACAGATCTTTAAGGATAAAGGTTACTGTGCCTCACAATTCTTTAAGTCCAGAGGAAAGGCAGTTCAAAAAAAAAAAAACACCAAAGACTGGATTTTCGCTATCTCTGCAGTCTGTAGTCCAGTGTTCAGCTTCAACCTAAAGTGCTTCCCAGAGCACTTGCATTTTCTTTCCATTCTGCTGAGGCAGAAGGGACAAAGGCCACTCTCAATATATGAAAAATAGCCTTCTCCAGTGTTAAGAAGGTTTCATGCCCACCCACGAAGCAGTAGCTATCATCAGTGGAATGTCAATCACTAACAAGAAGGGCAGGATTACTATGACAGGCTGAGATTAATCACCACCAGCTCTGGAGTTTTGACCAATCATCAAAATGGCTATGCAATCAGGAATAGGTGAGATGTATTTGAGGGAATCAACTACAAAATCTATTTCATCTGGCAATAGTACCTTTTCCATACAGCAAAGGCATGGTAAACAACTAATACCAAAGATGTGAATTCCAGAAATTAAGCATGGTATTTTATATTAAAAAACAAGCAAACAAAACAAGAAAGTGCATGTACAAGATAGGCTTAAAAATGGATACAATAACTAACATTTTTGTGTGTTACTAGCTAAAGACACATTTCTCTGCCCTTTCTAATCCATTTCAAACAAATCAAAGAACAGGTATTTAACTTGACATTTAATGATATGGTTGGCTAATTTCAATAAACTCAATAGTCACTTATGCTAGTGATATTTCAAATTGGAACAGAGAAAAGTACATATTCTAGAATTAGATTCCACAGCTAATTGTGAACCTACTATTTGTAGATTCCTTTTGACAGATAAGGAAGCTGAGACTTAAACAGCTAAGTAAAGTCACTCAGATAATAAGAGATAGATCCAAGATCATAGGCCAAGTCTCTTCATATGAATCCAGTTATCTCTGCACTATATGCATTGCAACTTGTCTACATTTTGTGTAACATGATGCCAAAAATGCATACTTTCTGTCTCAGTTTTGGGAGGGGTCACTAAATTGGAGAACAAAATAAGGGTGAAAAGTATCCCTAATTGTGATGGTTAATTTTATGTGTCAACTTGGCTAGGTTATGATGTCCAGTTGTTTGGTCAAGCAAGCACTTGCCTGATTGTTACTGTGAAAGTATTTCATAGATGGATTTAAATCATTAGTTGACTGCATCTCAATCAACAAAGGAAATTGCCTTCAGCAATGAGAGGAATGTCTTCCTCCAATCAGTTGGAGACCCAAAGTAAGAACTGATAATATCAGCAGTCATAAAGAAGAAGTTCTATCTCTACTTCAGATGGCCAGCTTCTCCTGGGTAATTCAACATCACCTTCATTGGAGTTTCCAACCTGCAATGAAGGAATTCAACTTTCCCTTCAGTGAGTTTTCAATGTGCAGCCTGCCCTGAGGAATTTGGACTTCTCAATCCCCACAGTCTTGTGAGCCAATTCCTATAATAAATCTATCTCATTATCTGTAAGTATCTAGCTAGTTGTCATCTCCTCTGGTTCTGTTTCTCTTAGATAACCTTGACTAATGAACCCACATTGCACAGTGAAGAGTTGGGCCACAAATGCAGGACTTGTAATATAAGTGATCTAAAAACCAATTTGTGACTCTTAGCCCACCAACCTCTTCTAGAGTAAATAAAAGGTTTGAGACTGAATAAACCAGCAAAGAAATTTCATTTGTATTTCAAGCAAGTGCTAGGACTGTTGTGGCATTTTCCCTCCATACATCTCATACAAAAGAGGACGGATGTAATTCTCTCTCTCTCAAGTTGAGTAAGAATCTTCAAAGGGATGGCTCCTAGAGATAGACCTACTCCCCTTCAAATTTGCAGGGCATGTTGAGACTGATGCTGGACTATAGCTTGGAAAACTCTACAGGGAAGAGGCTAAGGCTGGCTTGCTGTCCAGGGACATATAAAGTACAGAGGGGGTTATACTTCTACTAATGATGAGTCAAAATTACATGTTCCCAGCCAATCATATGTGAAACTCTTAGTAGCAAACAAGCCTGGGTTTATTTTGGTTAAAATCCTGGTGCTTGCATGTCCTAGTTTTTGCCTCATTTGAGCCAATCATTTAAACTTTTTTCATCCTTCATTTACTTAAGTATAAAGAAAACAAATATGCTTTCCTTTAAAGCAGTGTTTTTCAATCAGGTATGATTTTGCCTCACAGGAAACATTTGGCAAGGTAGGCAGACATTTTTGGTTGCCACAACTGGGAGGTGCTACTGGCATCTTATAGGTAGAGGCCAGGGATGGTGCTAAACATCCTATAATGCACAGGATAGCCCCCCACAACAAAGAGTTATCTTACCAAAATGTCAATAGTGCTGTGGTTGAGAAAACCTGCTTTAAAGTAATGCCTACTAAACTTAAAAATATTAAAATATCAACTTCAGGATTTGACATTGAATGACCCTTAGGCTGAATCTGCTAGTAAAAAAAACCCAACTCAAACTGGCTTAAAAGAATAAGGAAAACAGTTAAAGGAGAGAAAGTTCACAGTGAGAATGGGCTTCAGCAGCAGTCAGAGGCTCAGAGACGTTATCAAGGACCCAGGTTTTCCAACTCCTCTCAAGTGCACAGTGTTAGTTTGACTCTAAGGCTGGTCCCCTTCACCCTGCAGATGCCAGTGAATTTAAAGCTACATGTTTCTGGATTTACGTCTAGTTAGAAATAGAAAAATATAGCTTTTAAGTTCTCTCAAATGCTAAAATTGTTCCTTCCCAAATGTGCCCCGTAAGTCTGTCTTCAACATGCATTGAGCCATTCCCATCTCAGCCTTGCCTGAGCCATTCCATAATTCATGGTTGCAAATCAAAAAGACCAAGAATGTTAGGCTTAGGAAAATCAACAGAGTAAAATGGATGGTGAGTGTGTGTGTGTGTGTGTGTGTGTGGGAAACCACAATGCCAGATACTTCTAGTTATCATCATCATCATTTTCACATGTTACTCTTTATGTATGGACATGGACACCTTAAAACACTAATCTATAAGCTTAAGAAACAGCAGTTCCAAATATAAGAAAAGGATCACTGATATCAAAAGAATTGTGAAAATCTAATATGTTGGTCATGTCCTAGTTTTTTGTTGCTGCTGTTTATATGCAGCTCTAAACACAAATATTTAGGTCAGTCAGAAAACAGCTTTGAATGTAAACTGAAACATTTAGAAGAGAAAATTATGTGGCCTAACTATTATCTTAGTGTTTTATAGATACATATGCATTGCAAGGATGAAAACAAACATGGACAAATAAGCATACTTTAGATGTATTTAACTAATAAATAGCTCTGTTTCCAGAGCAATAAGTATAAAGTACAAGAGGATATGGTTTAGGAAATAAATTGGTTTCATGAAAAACAAAGGTTAAAAGTGACTTGAAAAAGAGACACAGGAAGACAACCAATCAGGAATCAGGCAGAGCAGTAAGCTCATTTGCTTCTGGTAGAATAGTACTACCTGCAAATCAAGACCAGATTTGAGATACCATGTGACCTGCTTTTGTTAAAGAGGAAGGTTAATAAAGACCAGAGAGGCAGGGCTGGAATTCTGACCTTCAATATGGAGCCATAGAAAGTATTCTGATTCCTACATTTTTAATCTAATTTTAGACAGAAGATAAAGTAAATTAAGCATTCGATAAGGCTGAATCAGAGGATGGAATGTTCTGATGACTCAATACAGAGGAAGAATACAATGAGAAAAATAAAATAATGCCAAGAAATTGGTCTTAGAAGAATTTTACTTTGATTTTTAAATAACTACCAGAATAACCGGTTATGAAGAGCCTTCTATTTGGGAACTCTAGGATTTGGGGAATGTTTTCTCTCCAATTTATTTCTCATTCTTTCCCCATAATTATATTCCTTAAGCTACAATATCTTTCAATTTATTGGTATGAAGATCCTGGAAATTTGTATGCCTCTTTATATCTTCCCCCACAAATATGTCATTTTACCCCATCAATGGTCTATGCTTTTGGAAATTAGAGGAATATATGATAGTAGTATTTTTGAAGTGAAAAATTCTGGAACATCAATGATGATTTTAACAACTGTGACAAAATGATCTAAAGTACCCTTTGCATCTTATAAAATCCAATTCCTATTACATTAAACACCAATAGTTCAGTATGCCGAGGGGAGAAATCAAATCTGAGATTAACTGGGTAGAGTTTGGAAACAATAAAGACTAATATATTTCATGAACGAATATGACATGACAACTTTTATGTGCTTGCCTTTTCGGGTAAACAAATTAATAATATATTGACTCTGTCCTGGAAAAGCTCATGATTTTTTGCAATTCCTGGAGGAGAGGCATGACCAAAGTTATGTTTGCTACCAAAAAGAAATAGAAACAAGCACTTGTTTATATACCAACTAAAGAAAATAATAATAATTCTCAAGTACCTGTTCCTCCCCAACTCTGTCCATATTCCATCCAAATAAAGTAGATACCATTTTGAGCATGATTTCTCTATTATATCATTTAGTTATGCAGGTTTATTCATGCAGATATAGCATATTTTCACTGCTGCAAAGCATTCTCTTGTATAAAATACAACACAATTTACATAATCATTTTTCTGTCATTGGACATTAGGATTGTTTCTCAATTATGCCATTAAAAGCAATGGAGCCATGAACATTCTTATACATGTCTCCTTAAGCACTTGAAGATGGGTTTCTCTGGAATTATGTCCCTTTGGCTGAAGTTGTCAGGTTATAAATTATGCATATACTTGATGTTAGTAAGTAACAAATTGTTTCATAAAGAAATTGTAACAATTTACCATTCATGAGTGGGAAAAACTGTAAATGCTTTACACACTCCAGTATTTGATTTGTGGATGTTTAAGGGACTGCCAATGTGGTAGATTTGAAATGGTATCTTATTTTGGTTTTAGTTTGTACTTTCCTGATAATGGTGAACATATTTTATGGATATATTGACTATTTTTATTTCCACTTCTGTGAAATATTTATTAATACCTTTTGCCCATTATTTGCAGTAGATTTTTCATATAGTCAGTTTTATGTGATACATATATCTTCTAGGTTATGGCTTGTCTTTGTATTATAATGGTATGTTAGATTTTTTAAATCTTCTATATTCAAGAGATTTAACTTTCAATATCATTCTGTATGATAGCCACATTTTTCTTGATTGTTGATTAATGTATTGCTTAAATATGTTCCCAGAGATACAAAGAGTTTCCCATTATTTAACTCTAAAATTTTAAGAAATTGTTTGGCACATTTAAGTCTTTAATCCACCTGGAATTAATTTGAGATTATTATAGGTACAAACTTTCAGTTTTCTTTATATATATAATCAATTGTCCTGGAAGCATTATTAATAATCTATTATTTTCTGACTGATCTGAAAAGAATTTCTATCATATATCCTTTCTATATTTTTATGGATTTGTTTGTAATTTCTCTATTCTTTTTCATTAGTATCTTCCTTGAATTTCTCAGTGCCAATACCACACTGTCTCAGATTCTAAAGATACGTGACAATTGTTGTTTCTTAGGCCAAGACATACTCTTGTGCATTTTTAAAATGTCTTGGCTCACCTTGGCTTTTTCTCTTCTACATTAATTTTATAATTATAAAGTTTCATTAAAAAGCTTTTATAATTTTGTTTGCAATGGCATTCAATTTTAGGAGAAGTTATCCAGGAATAAACCTAACAAAAGATCTCAAAATATTTTTCTTGGAGAGACTTATATTCCTAGAGAAAGTTTTAATCATTTCTTGGAAGATAATAGGTGATATATAAAAAATGGAGACATATACCTAGTTTATAGATGAAATAATCTCTTGACATGTTAGATCTTCTCACACTAACCTGCAGGTCTCTCAGTCTCTCCTGCATATTCCTCATCTCTCCACCTCCAGTACCTTTTGTGTAATTTCTCCAACTGAGATTTCTCCTTCAAATTCACCAATTATTTTTCTGCTGTGGTCTAATCTGTAAATAGGACTTTCAAATTCCAAAATTACTTTTCATTTCCTGAACTATCATTTGTTTGATTTCCCCATCAGTCCTGTCACTTTTCAGAGTCTCCTGTTCCTGTGTACCCTTTGGAGTCTTCTCTTTCTATAACACACACATATTTTATATTCTGATTTTATTATTAGAACAGTAAGAGTCCGAATTTGTCTTCTTTTACTTCTGCTTTAATGTTTGTCTCAATCATGGTGCCTTTTTGTTTTCTTGTATATTTTGAGGTTTTCCTGTGAGTTTACGTTAATGGAACCTTATCTGTGGAATCTACTGTTTCTTTAGAGACAAACTACAACTATGTTTGAGTCTGCCATTACCTTTATTTATTCTTTTTTTTTTAAAGGAGCTTCAGATTACATAAATGTTACATTAAAAATATAGGGGATTCCCATATGCCCCACTCCCTCCCCCTCCCACACTTTCCCACATTAACAACATATTTTATCAGTGTGGTATATTTGTAACAATTGATGAACACATATTGAAGCATTGCTACAAACTTTGAAATATAGTTTACATTATAGTTTACACTCTTCCCCACACAATTTTATAGGTTATGACAAAATGTACAATAAAAGAAAAATTATTTCTTTTAAAAAAAGGGTAATCTACATTCTAGAGCCATATATATTCTTATCATAAATTGTTGCAATGGCAACTATTGAACATAGCATTTATAATTTAACTCCTTAATTATGAGTTTTGCTTGCTTTTGGCTTTTTATTACCTATTCCTTCAAATTTTTTAGGTATTTTTCCTACAGTAAAATGCACAATCATAAAATGTACAAGTTAATGAGTACCGACAATTATAAATACCTGCATAACCATTCCCTAAATCAAGTTACAGAACATTTTTATCACCCCTGAAAACTTCCTTGTTCTTGTCAGTACCCCTGGCCCCCACACTTGACAAGGGCCTATACTGAGAGCACACCAATTACACATTAGGGTTTGGGAGAGTTAAAAACCATGTTCAAGGAAACATGCAATGCATTGGAAGTCTTCCCTAAGTTAACTGTATTCCGTGGAGTTTCATATTTTTGAGGTTCTGGTTTCTTTGGGGAACCAAATGTAAAAATGAATATATTCTTTCAGGATAGACAGTTTATATTAATCCTTTGTAACTACATCATCTAGGTAAATCAGTCAGTCATAATAATGGTGATGGAGAAGTGGGAGGTAATACTAGCGCAGTTGTCAAACAGGACAATAGTGTCTTTATTCTACCAAATTTTATTCTCCAAAGATTGGCTATTTGGGGGAGGGGGTGGGGAAGGGTAGTACCCAGAGTTGGGGATTAAACCTTGGACCTCATACGTGGGAAGCTGGCATTCAACCACATCTGTTCCCCAGCTATTTATTTTTAAGCAGAGCTACCACTGGATGGTGGATGGTTTGATGCAGAAAGGAGTGGCTATAGTTACAGGTGCTTTCCTATATATCTGTGCCATAAAATTGGCCCTTCCCATTCAGAGGTTCTGTGAAGAGTAAAGTGGGGTCAAATGTTAGGTTGTGTATATGCCACCAGAATAAAAATTTTAAAAACCATAGAACTATACAACAAAAATTGTACACGCTGATGTGAAATTTAGACTACAGTTAGTAGTATATTAATAATAGTATTGTTTCATCTTTGTAACAAAAGTACCACACTAATGCAAAGTTTTAGTAACAGGGAAAAGTGTGGGGGGACATATGGGAACTCTACACTATAAATGATTTTTCTGTAAACCTACAAATTCTCTCATAAAAAAAAAAAGAAAGAAAAAAAAAAGATGCTGTATTAGTCAGCCAAGAAGGGAGCTGATACAAAATACCAGAAACCAGTTGGTTTTTATAAAGAATATTTATTTGGGGTAGAAGCCCACAGTTACCAGGCCATAAAGCTCAAGTTACTTCTCTCACCAAAGTCTATGGCCATGTTTTGGAGCCAGACAGCGGCCGACATCTGCCAGGGTTTAGGCTTCTTGGGTTCCTCTCTTTCCGGGGCTTCGTTTCTCTCCGGGCTTAGCTCGTCTGTTTCCTCCACAAGGTCAGCTGTAGACTATCAGATGAATGGCTCCTCTCTATCCTGGGGCCTTTTCTCCCTCCTCAGGACCAGGCTCCTCCATCTGCTCAACTCCTCGGGCTCCAGCATCAAAACCCCAACATGAGAACTCCAACTCAAAAACTCCAACTCTGTCCTTTGCCATGTCTTTTATCTTTGAGACCCCACCCATCAAGGGGCGGGGCTCAACACCCTACTGATGTGGCCCAGTCAATGTCTTAATCATAACTTAATCATGCCCAGATGAACAGACCAGTTTACAAGCATAATCCAATATCTATTTTTGGAATTCTTAACTATATCAAACTGCCAAACTACTACAGGTGCATTCAACAGTGGCCACTTTTGAATGGTGGAAATACTTTATGATCTTTTTACTGGTCTAATGAGAACATTATTTCTTCACCATTGAAACACCTCTGACATTTTTCACATACTCTTCTACTCCTACCATACCACACAGATACACACACTCTTCCAGTGGAGGGAGACTGAGTTAGTGCATTGATAAAGACCTAGGCATAATCTTAGTTCTGCCCCATCCTTTCCCTTTTCTCTTGGGTACCAGCCTTCTTCAATGAACAGTGAAAGAGACTTGCTCCTAAACCTTTGGTCTTTTGCAGTCCAGTGATATCTGTGACCAGGTGGGTTTACTTATCATATTTCAGTATTAAGAGGCTCATTAGCTTGAGATTTCAGCTACTTTCTCCAAATTAGTTTTGTGAGCAATAAATATGATATTTATCTTCCTGTCTGCCTGATTCTTTTACCTCATTTATCAATTGGTTCAGAATTGAGATAGAGAAGGAGCTATTTATGTATTTTTCTCTGTAAAACATCACGTGAAAGAAGCTTCATTGGTTCCTGGGACAACACGGGCAGCTTCAGCCTAAAAGGTTTACAGTTTCAACAACATCCTCAGCTCTTATTATGCAACAAGCAAAGGAGAAAAGACAAGAAACAGATGAATAAGAGCTGAAAAAATTCAGATTGATTAAACATAAGCCACTATAAATTTCCAAATTAAGTTTAACCAAGTAACAAAGAGGGGCTGTAGCACAAAGCCAATTAAATAGAATGCACGAGACTAAAGATAGAAAAAGGGGCCAAGAATAAATATATCTAGTAAATCAGATGCTGAGACACCAACAAAAACTTATAATCCATTCCAAGAAACAAGAGGATATGGCCCAAGTCAAAGGAGCCAAATAAGCCTACAGATGACATAAAGAGTTGAGACAACTGATCACAGGTGTTCAAACAACAATGTTCCACAACAATGTAGGTTGTTGGTGAAGGGGTGATGTATGGGAATTCTGCACATTATGTATGATTGTTTCATAAGCCCACAAGTTCTCTAATTAAAAAATGAAATGAAAGACTGGTAGGTGAGATATTTAATAAGCATAAAACACTTCTGTTAAACATGTTGGAGATTTATTTAAAGGAAATATGAGGAGTGGTGGAATTCATAAATAATAAAATCAATATATGATTATCTCCCTATCAAAACGTTTATGAAACAATTTGAAACCAAAGAGCAATTTTAAGTTTTAGTCCTTAGAAACCCATTGCGATTTTAAGTATGGGTCCAAAAATATACAAGAGGAGGCTGGGATATTTCATTACACTAGAAAGTAAGAAAAACTACCAGGGCCTAACAAAAGGATTTAGGAAGCAACTGAATAGAGTTTTCACTAGTCAAATTTGGGGTAACTTAAGCAACATAATGGTACTCATCAAAAAATCAAACAAACCAATACAAACCACATTAATTAATTTTAAGGATGTTAGGAGACCAAAATATTTTGAAAACTGGTAAATAAAGGAAAATAATAAAGAATCTATCCAGCTTTGTCTCTACAAGAACTGTACCTAAGTGTATCAAATAGTGAATGAAAGAAAGTATTACTTTCTAGAAGATTTTCAACTAAAAAATGGAGAATGATAGAATATCACCACTTTGCGAACCCTAATGAAATAATGAATCTAGGCAAAAATCAACATATCACTAGTGAAATGCTGATGGATAACTATATAACAGATGTGGTAGTCTCACAATATTTGAGAGTTCAAAGATTAATCTTAACATCTCAAAGAGAAAGAGACCCAGACATTATGTTCCTCTTCATTAAAAAAGCAATCAGAAGTACACACTACCATCAATTAAAAAAAAGAACAGGTAAAAATTTTGAATCTAAATCATATCTAACTACCAATTCACAGGAAATAAAGTCAACAGGAAAAAAAAGAAAGTCAGCAAAATCCAGAAAAGATGGATCTATATAGGAGAAACCAATCTAGTTTCTTTAATTTCAAGAGGGGAAAATTAATGAAAATTCTATATATTCAAAGATACCTAAGAGACAGACCATTAATTGTAATGTGTGGAACTCATTTGGGCCTCGATTATAAGAAACCAATCAAAAAAATAATATTTATGATGCAATCGTGCAAATTTGGACACCAGGTATTTGCTTAAGGGAGCAATGGTAATTTTTAAAGTGTGGTAATAGTATTTCAGACTCATTAAGACAAAAAGTCACTTAACATTTAGCAACACATGCTGAACCATTTACAGATGAACAATAGGATGTTGGAATATATTTAAAAATAATGTGTGTGTGTAGAAAGAGGATGGGGGATGAATGAAACAAAATAAGCCATTTGATGATATTAGTGAAGCTGGGTAATATGTACTTGGAGATTTATTATCCCGTTTTTTCTATTTCATGTATGTTTGAAGTTTTCCATAATAAAAGATGACAAAAATAGTTTAAGATGCAATGGGATATGAACTCTAGTAGGGATTTTTCCCAAAAATGACATCTCCATGAACAATGAAAAACTAGCACTATCATTAAATGCTTTACCATGTAGTTCTGAACTTACTAGACAGATTTTTCTTGTCAAAAATTGGTTTTGATAGAAGATTATTTGTTTAACTATTTGTATTTATGTCATCTTACTTATTGCATGTAGATATTTAAACATTAGTAGAAGTTTAGTTTTTGAATCATCCAAATTATTCATTTCATTGGTCAGCAAAATTTTTCTGTATATGGACAGATAGATAATATTTTAGGTTTTCTGGCAATATAGTCACTGTCACAACTACTCACCTCTACTACAATAGCATGAAAGCAGCCATTAACAATATGCAAATGAACAGGCATGGTCACATTACAATAAAACTTGGCTTACAGAAACAAGCAGGGCTCTGGATTTGATCTTTGGACTATGGTTTGCCTAGTCCTGAAAATTATTAGTTCAAATCAGTATGGTGTTGACAAAAAAAACAACAATTAGATGAGAAGAGGAATTCCAGAAGATTTCAGTATAAATTAAAATAAATGACAAGTATGTTATTTTTATTGAGTGAGAAAAGTAAGATGAATTTCATAATTTTAATATATGATGCTGAAATACCTAATATACATATAGATGTGAGTTAATTTAGATTCCTTCATCACATTATTGTAAAAGTATATACAGATTGGTTAAATATTTAAATATGCAAAATAAAACAAAATGTTTATATAACCATGTATGGTCAATGATTTGGGAAGACTTCTTAGCCAACACTGAAACTTAGAGGAAAAAGACATATTTAACTATATGAGAAACAAAACTTATATAATAAAATATTTTAAAAACAAACTTAGTAGACAAATGATATGTTTGAATTAATATTTGCAATGCAGATGGCAGAGAGAAATTGATTAGAAAAGACAAGCAATCTAATAATAGCAAGATAAGAAAAGGATACAAGGTGGTAGAGAATACATGTTGCTTCCCAATGTATACTCTTGCCTTCTTCCTTAATAACAGAAATCTGCTTTTAAGCCAGGAATGCTGCCAAGAAGGTAAAATATTACCTTTTCACAGACTTCCTTGTAGCTATATGTGGTCAGATATATCTTTGGGTCAATATGGTGTAGATAGAAATAATGGGTACAATTACAGAAAATTTCTCTTACAGGGAGGGAATGAGCATGTTTTCTTCCTCTTTTTCCTCAGGGTACCTGGTATGTGGATTTAATGGCTATAGTTCCAGGTCCTAATTGCAGACCATTGGGCAGGCTAAAGATGGCAGAGAACAGAATAGGGTCTAGGACTCAGGTCATACCAGGAAGGTACCAATACTGCCTACCTCTCAGTTATAGCAAAGAGAATCAACATTCTATAGGTTTAATATACTATTATTTTGGTATTTAGTTTAATGTAACTAAATGCAACCCTAATCAAAAACAAGAAAACAATTCACATAAAAACAAAGCCAATAGTCCATGAACATAAAAAGATAATACAAATTAAATTGATAGTGAGATATTAGTTCACATCCATCAGATTGGCAGAAATTTTTAAAGGAGTGATACTAATTGTGGATGGCTTAGAAATGAGGGGATACTTACAGGTTACTAATGGAATGTGAATTTTGACTTTGATAGCCTTTTTAGAAAATTACCTGACAATATTAACAGAACCTTTAACCCAAGTGTCCACTCCTGGGAATCTATACCTTTGTAGAAAAAAAGAAAAAGAAAGTATCAGATTTAAGGGTAAAATATAGGTTCCTTGTAGAGTATGTTTCTAGTGGTAAAAATTAAAAGAAACAATATAAGTGATACCAATGTGTGTATGTTTAAATAAATTATTACCAGATTCATTAGAAGAAATTAAAAGGAATAGATTGGAGATACACTAGTTGACTTGGAAGGATTTCCATAAGGTATGCTTAAATGATCAATATAAGCCCAGGTTTATGAAAGCAAACACTGATAACATATATATAGGTACAAGGTTTGAGTATGTTTCCACAGACATAAAAAACAAGATTGTAATGGAAAGGACAAATAAAGGATATATGAATAGACTATACAAAGATCATTTACTATAAATATGTAAATCCTGCATATTATTGATGTGATAGAGAGCATAACAAAACATATGAAATTATAAATACATTGTCATGGATCACCAGTGGTAGGGATAGGGAATGTTGTCATAAACAGGTGAACTAAGAACAGAATGTAAGGAAAATGAAAAGTATTACCCCACCTCAAAATGGGTCTAGACAATGTCTCATATGATTCTATCCTATTATCAAGAGCTCAATAGACCCAGAAAACACATTTTGTAGTGTGTGTGTGTGTATGTCAATAGTGTAGGAATAATCAACAAGATATTAATGTTTAATTAACATTATTATTAAATATATTTTAATATGATAGAAAATAACATGTAATTATTTTTATGTATTACCCATAACCACAAATTGCATTAGTCTCCTCCTAAACAGTTCAAAATTTACTTTAGTTACTTCAAGTATTTTCACAAATTAGAAAAGGATACTTTGAACATTGGCAACTATAATGACATTAATATTTATGTGACATTACTATTTACAATTACCAAGAAATAACCAGTACTATAGTGGCTGCTTACAGTAGTATATTGTGCTGTTTTTTTCTTCCCTTTTTTTTTTTTTTTTTTTTTGTTTCATTTTAACTGAATAGATTTTGAGTCTCATTTGCAATTATATTAGTTAATTTGTAAGAAAAAGTGTTACTTTCCCCTTTTGGAAAATGATACACTTCAGTATTTTAAAACAAATAAGTGAATCAGTCAAGCCACATAATAACTTATCCTTAAAATTAATGGATGATGAATACAGCTGACTGGCCCATAAACATTACTTTAAGAAAGTATATCTCATATGTATCCTATATTTGTTGAGACCATATGAATCATGATCAGGAAGAAGACAGAAACCTAACCACTTAAAATAAGCTTATTTCTCCAGAGATATATCACATATCCCAGCTAACATAATAGGTATCCCCTTTATTTCTTCTCCAAAAATATTTTGAGAAAGACATGAATTCCCTGTTGTGTACATAACCATGAACTAATAAGAAGGGTATAATCCTTCATACTTCCTGGTGGTTACTAGATTTAAAAATCAGATGAGGAAATCAGCTATTATAGAAGGAACTGTGTCTAAAGTATTAACAACAGAGAAGAGAGAAAGGAATATTCGTCAAGTTAGGAAACAAGCTTACAAATTAATAATATATTTTGTTTAAAAAATGTGGAAAGGATAAGAAATCCTCTTAGCAACTGGTACACTGGGTAACAACCTATTGTTTTTAAAGCTTCTTACTTTGCTTTAAAGCCTATTGCATTCAAGCTCTATCTTGGGCAAAACATGAGTATCTCTGCATTAATTGGCATATCTAATGTTGCAGTTAGGAAACACTCCTAAAGAGTCAACCATTTGAACTCTCATAATGCCATATAGTAATGGTTTTTAATAAATAAATATATTCCTTAATATCACAGAGCTAGAGTCTGGAAGGTAGGTTTACAGGAGACAGAAAGTGAGAAGAGGGTGGTGAGCTGATGCCCATACAGGAAAAATCTATGATAAGGTAGAAGGATGTAGTTGTGCAGTGGATGAGCATGACAGTGATTCAATGATGTGATTGGGTTTGGTGGTGCTGGTCTGTGAGGGGAATTAAGTTGTGAGGATTGGGTTGGACTATCCGTCGAACTGGGAGGAGGGTTGGGGGAAGGAGCAGGTGAACTCTGGGGATTTGCAGGTCTGTGGTTAAAATTAAAATATTCTTCTGGCAAATATGGCAGGGGAGGGCTCCTGGTGTAGGGCTTCGGGTTTGGGAAGATATATGGGATAGGGAATGTTCTTTTAGCAAATATTGCAGGGCAGGGTTACTGGTATAGGGTGTTGGATGTGGGGGTGGGACAGGGCACTCCTAGGGTAGGCTTCTATGGAATATGTAAGTGTTCATTTTGTCATAGTGTGTTATATCAGTGGGTGTAGAACCACACAATAATCAAGAAAATATCAAACTCCCATCCTGGGGAGTCCTGCTATGTTCTCAATTAGAGGGACAAGAATCCCTCAAGATGATAGGCAGTGCCTAATTAAAAAAATAGACCAATATGTCAAGCCCTCAATATTATTGCAAGTAAGTATGGTTCTTATTCTTCAAAAATTGAATCAGTGATTACCATAGGTTCCGAGGGGAAGGGGAGGGAAGAATAGAATAAATGGAATGTAGGGCATTTTTAGGGCATTAGAATTGTTCAGCATGATCGTGCATGAATGTATACTGGCCACTTCAAATTTTGTCAAATCTATAAAAGTGTATGATACAAAATGTAAACCATAATGTAAACCATTGACCATGGTTAGTAGCAATACTTAAATATTTGTACATCAGTTGTAACAACAGTACCATCTGCATGTAAAATGTTATTAATCACGGGAAGTAGATGTGGCTCAAGCAATTGAGCTCCTACCTACCACATGTGAGGTCACAGGTTTGGTTCTCAGTGCCTCCTAAGGAAGACAAGCAAGAAAGTGAGCTGACACGACAGGCAGGCACAGCAAGCTGGCACAACAAGATGACACAACAAGAGACACAAGGAGGAAAACATAATGAGAGATACAACAAAGCACAGAGTAGAGATGGCTCAAGGGATTAGGCGCCTCCCTCCCACATTGGATGTCTGGGGTTTGGTCCCTAGTGCCTCCTAGAAAAATGAGGAAGATGAACAGACACAGCAAGTGCAAACAATGACGGGGTGGGGAGAAATAAATAAATAAATCTTTAAGGTAAATTTTAAAATGTTACTAATAACATTAGGGAGAAAGGGGTAGGGCCTTGGGTATATGGGAATCACCTGTATTCTCTATGTGACTTTTCTATATCCTAAAGCTTCTTTGAAGATAAAATGAAAAAATAAAACACTGGGGGAATATATGAAAGAAAATGTCACTGCACATACAAGAACCAGATCTTACAGCGATGAAAGAAACAATATCTAAAAATAAATTTTTATTATTTAAGATTGTTTTAACTTTTTGATATTTTATTGGTTATTTTTTAAATTATTTCATTTTTTAATTAATTTTATTTGTTTTTTTGCCGGCTTCACTTTTGGAGAGGTTTTGGATCACAACAGACTCACAGCAGTGGTGAGGAAGATCACTGGTGCAGGTTGTCAGTGATATGGAGATGCATGGGAAGGGGTTCACCTGGGGCATGCCTCTATGAATATGTTCAAGTATTCATGGGATATTGTCTCGGTGGGTGGAGATCCACACAGTAACCAAAGGAATATTGAGTTTTCATCCTAGGGAATTCTACTACGTTCTCTAATAGGACAACAAGAATCCCCCGAGTGCAAGATCAAAGTCTAGTGAAGAAAGACAGACCATTAAGCCAGGCCCTGATTTTGATGATTGTACTTATGAACATTTTCTTGTGAAATTGAAACTTAGCCTAGTGTTATATACTGCCTAAAAGTTACCTCCTGAAAGCCTCCTTGTTGCTCAAATGTGGCCTCTCTCTAAGCCAAACTCAGCATATAAGCACACTACCTTCCCACCAGTGTGGGACATGACTCCCAGGGATGAGCCATCCTGGCACTGAGGGATTATTACCAAGCACCAATTTGCAATGCATCTAGAAAAAGACCTTGATCAAAAGGGGGAAATGGTAAATACAAATGAGTTTTTATGGCTAAGAGATTTCAAAGTGAGTCAGGAGGTCATTCCAGTGGTTACATATACAAGTCTCAACAGGATCTCATTGACTGCCACAGTAAACAATGCCTTAAATGGTAGGGCTCTTGAAGGCTCTAGAGATATCCAGAAACTATAAGCAGGGCAGACAGCTCAGGAATTGGGCACCCTGTCAGTGGGCCTTACTTTGGAATTTATGCTCCCCAGTGTAACAGAGTTAGACTCATTTATAGGTTCTTTACATATGGCTCTTTGGCCCCTTTTATTTGATCCCATAATTAGCACTATACGTGATAAAGATATACCCCAGAGACTTAAATCTTTGGTCCATCCATGCACCAGTTGAGCCCTGAATTTTAGCAGAGTTGCAATACTTACTTTTCAGTTCATTGGATTCACTGAGGACAACTAACAAGGAGATGTTGATGGACAGCACCCATCCCAAGGAACAGAGAGTACCTGCAACAGCAAGCAAGATAGCTCCATCTATCTGCCCCATGGGATCTAAGGCCCCTCTCAATTAGATGCAAAGTGGGCATTACCATCCCAAAATCCTCAAGATTGGGGAATGAACAATGGACTAAAATAGACTTGTTATTATTCTACTATAGACTTATTTTTAAAATTTATCTTCCCCAACCCCTTTGTTTTTTGTAAGCTTGATGTGTCTGTTCATCTTCTTTGTTTCTTTAGGAGGCACCGGGAACAAAACCCAGGACCTCTGATATGGGAAGGAAGTGCCTAATCTCTTAAGCCGCCTCCATTCCCTGCTTTGTTGTGTCTCTCATTATGTCTTTCCTCTTGTGTCTTTTGTTGCATCATCTTGTAGTGTCAGCTCACCATGCCTGCCTGTTGCCTCAGCTCACCACCCTGCTCATCCTCTTTAGGAGGCACCAGGAACTTCTGCTCCCTGCTTGGTTGTGTCTCTCATTATGTTTTTCTTCTTGTATCTCTTGTTGCATCATCTTGTTGTGTCAACTTGCTGTGCCTGCCTGTCATGCCAGCTCGCTGTCGTCTTTTTAGGAGGACCTCCCATGTGGTAGATGGGAGCCCAGTCACTTGAGCAACATCTGCTTCTCTAGACTTATTATTCTAGTAATGG
The DNA here is from genome assembly GCA_026826555.1 of Tolypeutes matacus. Classification (NCBI taxonomy): domain Eukaryota; kingdom Metazoa; phylum Chordata; class Mammalia; order Cingulata; family Chlamyphoridae; genus Tolypeutes; species Tolypeutes matacus. Next base: position 16,474,064 of record JAKSZT010053843.1, read on the forward strand.
AAGAACTCTTATCATTGATATAAAGGCAGTGGCCACCAGAGGTTCTGAGGTATGAGAGAGGGAAGAATAGTTATAATATGAGGTCATTTTTGGGACATTGGATTTGTCCTACATCATAATGCAGTGACTGATACAGGCCATTGTATATTTTGCCATAACTTACAAAATAGTGAAGGACAGAGCGTAAATTAAATTGTAAACTGTAATCCATGGTTAGCATCAATGCTTCAATATGGGTTCACCAATTGTAACAAATGTACCAAACTAATGAATGATGTTAATGTGGGAAAGTGTGGGAAGGGGAAGGAGTGGGGCATATGGAAATCCCTTATATTTCTTATGCAGCATTTATGTAATTAATGCTTCTTTTTTAAAAATTAATTTTAAGAAACTACAGACAAAACTGAGCTGGTAACAACCTATTTTGATAATGGGGATATATAAAATAATGTCAAGTATAACAATTATAAGTCTAAATAATAGAAGTAAAATTCTCACTGGAGCTAGATAAAGCAATATAGGACCAGGCATAAGTACTGAGAAGATAAAATGATATGGGGAAAAAGATGGAAAGGGGAATTATGTGACCACCCTGGAAGTTATACATTGTTCTTCAAGCTGTGGCTATGGCTGCTTGATATCTAAAGATGGCTTCCATCTTTAGAGAATGTGAGAACAGTCACTTAAATACAAAGCAGTACAATCTAGTAGCCATCTGTGACAGTTTGAGATTTTTGTGAATCCCAAAAAGAAAAGATTGTTTCAAAACTAATCTATTCTTCTGGTGTGATATCCTTTGATTGAATGAAATTCAGTGAGGGGCCTCTCATTCAGTTTAACTGATAAAATCAATTTGAGGCTTTTGATTCAACCATGATAGGCATGACCCAGGTTGAGTCCCTGCCCCTTGGTGGGCTGATATAAATGGACATTCACTCAAGAAGACACACGGGAAGAGAGAGAGCTCTATCATTTTTAATCCTGAGGCCCCAGGGAGAGATGAGCCATTCGCCTGTTAGTTTGTAGTTACCTTGGGAAGAGTTGAGACTTCTATAGCTCTGAGAGATAAGCCCTATGCCAGCCTGCAGCTGAGATTGGGAAGAAACTGGGTCCAAAGAGCCTCAATAGGAAGAAGCCCAGGAAGGAGAGAGACCAGGCAGAGAAGCAATCATCTTGTTTCAGCATGTGACGACTGACTTTGGTGAGAAAGCAACCTTGAGTTGGACTTTTTAGGGACTTGTAACTGTAATCACTTACCCCAAATAAATACCTTTTATAAAAACCAACAGTTTTCTGGTACTTTTCACTGGGACCCCTTTGGCAGACTGATACACCATCTAAAAGGGCTATTTCAGACAACACTGACACATTGACTTTTTCTTTTTTAAAATGCATTGGCCTTCATGTGATGGCATGATCTCCATCTTCATCATAGAAGGTCATATTCCCAGGCTAGAAAATTCTACGGACTGGGGTGGGGAGAAGGAGGAAGTTAGATTGGAGTGATAAGAAAATTGGATTTTTGAAGAAACTCTCCATTTTGACACTGTTATCAGGAGCACTAAGTCCCATTTATTAAAAAACCCCACCCCCCCAAAAAAGTGTCATCTAAAAAAACACAACAGATACGTGATTGTGATTTCCTTCAGTAATGCTTGCACAGTAGAGATTTGGGGAAATATTTAATTATAATTTGAAATTGGCCCCATGATAGATAAAAAAATCAGAGTTTTAGAGGTTTCATGTACCATGGATTCCAGCAGATAGGAAATTAATTCCAATCAAGCACAAGTAACTACTTCTAGTGACCAGTTTAAGGATCACAAAGATTGTCACAGATTTATTTAAATTTATTTAAATCTAGCTATCTAAAACATTTTGAGGCAGGACCCAAGGAAGAATCTCTTAATATGAAAGAGGAAAACTACTTGAGTTCAGCAAAGTGCCAAGATACAAGATCAACCTAGGAATCAATTTAACCCAAGAAGTACAGGACCTATATGGGGAAAACAATGCTTAAAGAAATTTAAAGACTTAAACAAATGGAAAGATATTCCATGTTCATGGATTGGAAGATTAAATATTGTTAAGATGTCAATCCTACCCAAACTGATTTAGAGATTTAATGCAATACGAATCAAAATTCCAACAGCTTACTTTACAGAAATAGAAAAAGCAATTACCAAATTCATTTGGAAGGGAAAGTGCACCTAAATAGTCAAAAGTATTCTGAAAAAGAAGAGCAATGTAGGAGGACTTTCACTGCCTGATCTTGAAACATATTACAAAGCTACAGTGGTCAAAACAGCATGGTATTGGCATAAAGATAGATACATCCATCAGAGGAATACGATTGAAAATCCAGAAATAAATCCTCATCTCTACTGCCAAATGGTTTTCTACAAACCTACCAAAGCCCTGTTAATGGGACAAAGCAGTCTTTTCAACAAATGGTGCTGGGAGGACTGGATATCCATAACCAAAAGAATGAAAGAGGACCGCTATCTCACTCCCCATACAAAAATCAACTCAAAATGGATAAAGGACCTACATGTAAAAGCCAGGACCATATAACTACTAGAAGAAAATGTAGGGAAACTTCTTTAAGACCTTGTGGTAGGTGGTGGCTTCTTGGACCTTACACCCAAAGCATGAACAAAAAAAGAATAATTAGACAAATGGGACCTACCCAAAACTAAACACTTTTGCACCTCAAAGGACTCTGTCAAAGGGTGAAAAGGCAGCCAACTCAATTGGGAGAAAATATTTGGCAATCACATATTCAACAAGGATTTAAAATCCATGATATATAGGGAGATGCTATAACTCAACAATAAAAAGACAAATAACCCAATTTAAAAATGGGCAAAAGGCTTGAATAGGTGTTTGTCCAAAGAACAAATAAAATGGTGAAAAAATACATTAAAAATGTTCAACATCACCAGCGATTAAGGAAATGCAAATCAAAACTACAATGAGATATCATTTCACACCTATTAGAATGACTATTAAAAAGACAGAGAACTATAAGTGCTGGTGACAATATGGAGAGATAGGAACAATTATTCACTATTGGTGGGAATGTAGAATAGCAGAACCCCTGTGGTGGATTGTTTGGCAGTTCCTAAGAAGCTGAATATAGACTTGCCGGCAATACCACTCCTAGGAATATACCCAGAAGAACTGAAAGCAGTGACATGAACAGACATCTGCACAACTGCTGTACATAATGGCATTATTCACAATTGCCAAAAGATGGAAACATTACAGGTGTCCACCAACCGATGAATGGATAAAAAGAATTGTGGTGTATACACAGGACAGAATATTAGGCAGCTTTAAGAAAAAATGAAGTTATAAAGCATATGACAACATAGATGAACCTGGAAGACATTATGTTGAGTGACTCAAGCCAGACACAAAGGGACAAATACTGTATGATTGTGCTACTATGAACTAAATATGTCGTCTAATCTCATGGAGTTAATAACTTGAATATGGGTCACTAGAAAAATAATGAGGTTAGAGAATGGAAAGCTGAGGTTTACCTTGTGCAGAATTGGTAAAAAGGATGTCTGTTAAGCTTTGGAAATGAATAGAAAAGGTGAAAGCCCAACATAATGTCTGTAACTAGCAGTACTATTATGTGAGTATGAAAGGGGTTAAAAGGGAAAGTCTAAGGTTATGTATCTTACTAAAGATAAAAAATGTAACATGGAACTGTATAGCATAGTAAAATTGCATGTGAAATATGAATATGAGCAGTATTGCATAGATAGAACTGTTTTTCTTTGAGATTGTACATATGTATGTTAACAGTACAAATGTTAATATCAGACCAAAAAAAAAAAAAAAAAAAAACACAAAACATTATGCTAAGTTAAATAAACCAGACACAAAGTACTACATATTGTGAACTATAAATATAAATCAATTTGTAAAGATTAAGTTAGATTAGTGATTATGTAGGGCTAGGGAAGAACTGCTAAGAGGTGTGGAGTTTTTCTTCTTTCAAGTAATGAAATTGTTCTAAAATCTTTAATGGTAATGAATGCACAGCATTGTGATTATACTAAAAGCCATTGATTATACACTTTTGGATAGATCTATGGTATATGACTATATCTCAATAAAACTGCTTCATAAATAAGTAATTGTGCAAGAATAGAAATAAATTGCAGCAATGTACAATAAGGGAAGCATAGAGAATCAAGGGGATGAAAAATTTTCTTGTTAGCTTGTTCTTTGTTTATTAACATTATTATCGAAATAATGAAAATGCTGTAATGATGACTGAGGTGATGAATGCACCACTATGTGATTATACCAAATACCATTGATTGGTGCTTTATTAATATATATCAATGAAATTGATTTGTTTAAAAAAAAAAAGAAAGAGGGTGCCTGGATCAGAAAGTCAGATAATAAATGTAATTACTGTCCATGAAGAGGGAGCTTTTCAACACACAATATTAGGGAGAACAGAAAGCCTCCTCCAGAGGCTGGTTCCCAGGAGAGTGGAATTTGGAAATACTGCATTCCCACATACAATGAGAGAAGTTGTTCATTTTCTTATGGCCCTGGAGATGGATTAGCACAATCATCAATTCTTAGGCTAACTAGAAGCATAGGAAAAAAACAAAAAAGGAAAAGAAATATAAGGTTTCTTTTTATTCCAAATTTGACTATACAAATTTGGAAGTGCTACAGGTCAACAAATGTTCAAAGATCAATAAGATATGATTCATTTAAGGTCCCAGAGAATGGAGCAATGCCAATCATCTACACAAGTAATTCAGGGGCAGGCAAAAGGGAGTCACAATCTCTTCATGGACAAAACTCGATTTCCCTAAAACTCACCAACTTATGTTTAGATATGGAGTCACATTAACAATAATTACCAAGATGTCATTAACATTGTTCTTCCTCTGCTCAAATAGGATCTTCATCCATGTACAAATTTAGTATATTATCGTTAGAATAAGTCTTACATGTACTCATGGGCAAATCTCATTTCTGACATTGTCACTGCTCCACTAAGTGCTATTAAAACTAACTGCTTGACCAGACACTGTCAACCAGTGCTTCTCAGCATTTAAGGCAGGGGCTGTTTGAAATGCAAATTCTGAATCTGTAAGTCTGGGATGGAGATTGAGGTTCTGCTTATTGGCTGAGGAGGATAGGCTCCATCTACCAAATCAGAACCTTCCATTTGATAACTAATGGTTTGTGATGAACCCACTTTTGCCTGGCTTCTTTTTTCTTTAAGAAATCTTTCTCTCCCAAAAGAGTCCTCAAACCTCCTTATAAATTATCTTCAGTAATACCTATCCAATGTGCTCAACATATATTCTTCTATGTTAGTGATATCTAGCAGGGGCAATATTTAAAATGCAAGCTTAGGTCCTCACTACAATGTTATAATAACTACTTTCAAGAGTTGTTATGAGGAAAAGAGAATATATGTACAGCATATGGTTCATAGTGTGTATTCATGAGTTTTAGCTATTCATATTGTCCATCAATACTTACTTATCACTTGAAGTGATAAGTATCCTAAAAATCAGCAATTCCCTTAACAGAGTCATAATTCTACAATAACAGCTACTTGATTAGCAAATTCTATATTAAAATGTGTTTATTCTTATATTCAGAAGATATATTTTAAGTACCTATAATGTAGTAGGTATATGCCAGAAAAGAAAAGAGACAAAAATTCTGTCCATATGGAGTTAACATTCTGGTGGGGACATTAGAAGCAAACACCCATTCTACTATATCTTTTTGCATTAATTAGGAGCAAAGTTCCCACATTTAATAGGCCTCTGGTCTATATACTTACATCCCTAATGTCATAATCACCACTATTAAGCCATCATCTTCACCACTACCAAGAACAAGTAGTTCACACTGCCATTTAAGAGCTTTATGACTCCAGAAATGCTTTGTGGCTCTTGATTATGTGCCTCTTCATCTATGAAATAAGGACATTGGACTGTATTGGCTCTGAGTTCCTTTCCAATTCTATTATTCTATGCTGTTATAATCACACCCTTCTCTCCAACTCTTCAAAACTAGGATCCATTTCTTCCTTCCTGAGGAGGTCAAGAACTTGCTTATAAATTTGTTGGTTTTTTTTCTATCACACACTTGCAGACAATAATAATCACACTGCAGGATCTCATGGCATCCTGATTTTCAAGTATCTTCTCTCCTTCAATCTATATATAGTCATATTCACTCTGCATTAGTCATCAATGCCTTGCACAACCATGCCTTGTTACGTGTGATCACCTAACATGTTCCAATCCCAAGTTTTCAAACATCTTCTAACCACTAGAGCTCACAAAGAAATTCATTTACCTCTTTCATTCATTAGTAACTTCAGCCTAAAAGGCCTTCTAATCCATTCAACACTCTTTGGCTCCTTTGTAGTTACCTGTGGTCCCTTTAAAATGAGCGTTCAGCTGTTTCCACACGACCCTTATCATTGTTCAGTAATTCAAAGTGTTCTGTGGTATTATCTACAGCAGTCACCAGCTCTGTTTGCAGACACTTGCCTACTCCTCCCTTGCTTTTCCAAAGCTGCAGAGCTTTGCTGGAGAGAGCAGCAACGCATGTACAAGGCACCCAGTCCACCAAAACTCTTTCTGAGTAGGAGGAAACAGGATCTTAGTGCTTATTGAAAAACTTTAGTAAGGTCTTACTGAGCCTTTGGTGTACAGAACTGGTTCAAATCCTCCCTCATTTTTTCAGAGAGGAAACTCCTACCCTATTTTTCTCATTATTGACAGGTATTCGAAATTTCCTCCCTTCCCCAGAGATGAAGAGTCCACTGATATATACTTCCTCACTAAGTCATTTTATAATTAAAATGTGTCACTTGTAAAGACCAGTGTGTTCTTCTATTTTTTAAATACCCTCTATTAATCCTTTTGATTACAGTGTTACTTGTTTTCTATTTGTCTCAGGTGTTCTTTGTTCCTCTTTCCTTGTCTTCTACTTTTTAATTGAATATTTTTACAAAATTCTGTTTTAACTTCTCTATTGTCTTTTTAGCTGTATATAAACATCTTCTATTTTTTAGTGATTGCTCTAGGGTTGGAAAAAAATTCATCTTTTATGCCTAATTTGAAAACACATAAAACTGCTTGATGAAGAGTGTAATCATCTTTTTTAAAAAAGGATAATTCCATTACTCCCCATGTAAAATACATCACTCGTTGTCATGTATTTTATCTGAATATCTATTATAAACTCCACAATACATAATTTTGCTTTCAGAAGTTAATAATTTTTAAAAAGATCTGTGTGCTAATCAGAAGCAGGTTTACTGATTTATTACATTTGATTATCTTAGAGTTAGTGAGATGTATGTTAAAATATCCTACCATAATCATGGAGCAACTTGAACTCCTACACAACTTAGGGAAATAAAATGGCACAGACACTTTGGAGAGTTTTTTAACGGTGCCTTATGAATTTTAATAAACATACATACCTTGGAGAAAATGGGTTCAGTTTGAGACCACCACAATAAAGCAAATACCGTAATAAAGTTAGTCACTGAAATATTTTGGTTTCCCGGTACATGTAACAGTTATGTTTACAGTATACTGTAGTCTATTAAGTGTGCAATATCATTATGCCTAAAAACAATACCATACCTTAATTTTTAAATAATTTATTGCTAAAAAAATTCTAACCATCAACTGAGGTTTCAGCAAGTCATAATCTTTTTCTGGTAGACAGTCTTGGCTCGATATTGATGCCTGCTGATTGATCAGGGTGGTGGTTGCTGAAGCTTGGGGTGGCTGTGGCAATTTCTAAAAATAAGATAACAATGAAGTTTGCCCCACTGACTTTTTCTTTATGAAAGATTTCTCTGTACTATGTGATATTGTTTCATAGCATTTTACCTACAGTAGAACTTCTTCCAAATTGAATAGATTTAGCATCATAATGGCCTAGGATTTTCAGAATAGTAAATAGACATTGGCTTCAAATTAAAGTCACCAGGTGCATTAGTCCCTGACAAGAGTCGGCCTGTACTTTGAAGCTTTAAAGCTAGGCATTGCCATCTCTTCTATAGCTATGTAATTCCTAGATAGCATTTTATTTCAATAGAAGGCTGTTTCATCTACATCGAAAATCTGTCATTTAATGTAGCCACCTTCGTCAATCATTTTAGCTAGATCTTCTGGATAACTTGCAGAAACTTCTACATCAGCCTTTGCAATTTCACTTTGCAGTTTTATGTGCTGGAGATGCCTTCTTTCCTTAAACTTCATGAACCCACCTCTGCTAACTTTAAACTTTTCTTCAGCAGCTTCTTCACCTCTCAACAAATCCTCCTCAAATTTATAAGGGATATTGGTCTGTAATTTTCTTTTCTTGTGGTATCTTTATCTGGCTTTTGGATGAGGGTAAGGTTGGCCTCAGAATGAGTGAAGGAATATTCCAATCTCTTCAATTTTTTTGGAAGAGTTTGAGCAGGATTGGTATTAATTCTTCTTGGCATGTTAAGTAAAATTCTCCTATGAAGCTATTTGATCCTGAGCTTTTCTTTGTTGAGAGGTTTTTAATTACTGATTCAATCTCTTTGTTATTGATGTGTTGAGTTCTTCTATTTCCTCTTTAGTCAGTGTAGTTTGTGTGTTCTAGTAGTTTGTCCATTTTTTTCTAGGTTTTCCGATTTGTTATCATACAGTTGTTCATATATCTTCTGATAGTATTGTTTATGTCTGTGAGGTCAGTTGTAATGTTTCCATTTTCATGTCTAAGATCCATTTTGAATTATATTTTACGTATGTTGTGAAGTAGGGGTCCACTTTGATTCTTTGCATGTGGCCCATGAGCTGTTCCAACCTTATTTACTGAAAAGACTATTCTTTCCCCATTTAATTGTTCTGGAACCCTCTTGAAAACCAAATGACTATAAATACAAGATTTTATTTCTCTATTCTTGCTTGAATTCCAGTAATCAGTATGTCTATCCTTTTTCCAGTACCACACTGTCTTGCTTACTGTAGCTTTGTAGAGAGATTTGAAATTGGAAAATGAAAGTCCTCCATCCTTTTGCTTCATTTTCAAAATTATTTGGCTATTCTGGGTCACTTGTATTTCTATATATATTTTAGCATCATCTTGTAAATTTTTGTAAAAAAGACATTTGGAATATTGCTAGAGATTGAGTTGAATCTGTAGAACAATATGGGGACTATTGACATCTTCATATTATGTCTTAAACAAAAGATTTCTCTCCATGTATTTAGACTTTTGAAATTATTTCATTGTTCTGTAGTTTTCACTGTACAAATCTTGAACTTCTTTTGTTAAATTTATCTATAAGTGTTTTGTTCTTTTTGATAGTATAGAAGTAATTATTTTTCTTAATTTCATTTTTTTGAATATTCATTTAGTGGACAGAAATATAATTGGTTGTATTCTGCAACTTTGCTTAAGTCTTTTATTAATTCTAATAAATTTTTATTTTTATTCCTTAAGATTTTATATATAAAAGACTATATCATCCACAAATACAGATTGTTTTAATTCCTTTCCAATCTTGATGTCTTTACATCTTTTCTTGCCCAGTTTCCCTGGATGACTATATAATTTTGTCCAAATTACTAATTTGATTTTCTCATTTGTTATAAACCAGTTTAGATTTTCTATTTCATCACGAGTTAGTTTCGGTAATTTTGTCTTTTAGGAATTGTCCATTTCATCTAAGTCATCTATTTTGTTAACATAGAGATTTTCATAATATTCAATTGACAATCCTATTTACTTCTTTAAAGTTGTTACTGATGTTCAATCTATCCTGATTTTCATAATTTGATTCTTCTCTCATTTTTCCTTGGTCACTCTAGTGAAAACTGTCTATTCCATTTATCTTCTCAAAGAAAAGTTTTGGTTTCATTGATTTTTATCAATTGTTTTTCTGTTTTGTTTATCTACACTATAATTTTTAGTATTTCATTCCTTCTGCTGCCTTTGGGTTTAGTTTCTTCTTTTTCTAGTTCTTTGAGTTGTAAAATTAGGTTGCTGACTTTAGATCTTTCTTCTGTTTCAAAGTAGGCATATACAACTAATAATTTCCCTCTGAGCACTACTTTAGCAGCAACTGATAACTTTTGGTATGCTGCATTTTTGTTTGCATCCAACTCAAACTATTTTCTAATGTCCCTGATGATTTCTTCTTTAATCCATTGCTTATTATGATTGTGTTAATTTACATGTATTCCTGAACTTCCCAAATTTCCTTTGTGTTAATGATATCTCACTGTTGGACTTCAATCCTTTTAAATTATTGAAGCTTCTTTTGTGACCCAAATATTGTCTATCCTAGGAAATGTTCATGTGCACTTTAGAAGAACCTGTATTCTGCCATTGTTGGATGGAATTTTCTATAGATGTCTGATGGATCAAGCTTGTTTATAATGTTGTTCATATATTCTATTTCTTTGTGAATTTCTAGTTGTTCCATCCATTTTTTAAAGTGGGCTATTGAAATCTTCAACTATTATTGCTGATTTGCCTATTCTCCCTATAATTCTGTCAGTTTTTGCTTCATGATTTTAGTGCTCTGTTTTTAGCTGAATATATTTTTATAATTGTTATATCCTTCATATAGAGTGACCTTTCTCTAATTATGAAATGTCCCTCAGTTTTTCTCACAACATATTCTTAAAATTAAAGTCTATTTTGTCACATATTAGTATATCCACCTCAGCCCTTTTGTTGGTTGTTGTTAGCATGGTATATCTTTTCCTTTTTTTAAATTTTCAATCTATTTGTATCTTTTAATTGAAATGGTATCTCCTCTACACAGCATGTATTTGGATTTGTTTTTTGTTTTATTCATTGTGACAATATCTGCCTTTTATTGGATTGTTTAATCCACTCAAATTTAAAGTTATTGATATGGTTGGATTTACATTTGCCATTTGCCATTTGTTTTCTATATATCTCCTTTTTTGGTTACTGATGTTGTTTTTGTTCTTCTATCCCTTAATGGTTGCTCTAGGGCTTAAAATGTATATCTTAAATTATCAGAATTTACTTCAAATTTCTATTGACTTAGTTCCAGTGAAATATAGAAAATTTACTCATATATATTACTGACCCCACTTTTTATACTATTATTGTTATACATATTAAGACTACATATATGTGGTCTTATGTACCCAGGAAAAGCATGTTTTTCAAGTTAATCCATTCCTGAGGTGTGGACCCATTAAAAGTAGGATCGTTTGAGAAGGTTGCTTCAGTTAAAGCATGGCCTAAGGTGGGTTTTAATCTTCTTAAAGGACTACATTATAAATGGAATGAATACAGAGAGAAAGCCACAGAAGCAAGAAGCTGAAAGCAAAGAAACCTTGAAGAGAAGGGAGAGACTAGGAAATGCTGCCATGTGTCATGCCATGTGACAGAGAAAGGAGTCCAGGATTACTAACAGCTGGTCTTTGGGAAGAAAGTGTCACTTGATGATGCCTTGCTTTGAACATTTTTCTCGGTCTCAAAACTGCAAGCTTTTAAGCCAATAAATTCACATTGTTGAAGCCAACACATTTCATGGTATCTGCTTTGAGGAACTTAGCAGACTAAAACATATGCATATGCATTAACCTATAAAGCATTTTACCTACATAAACCTCATTTAATCCTAACACCTAGTAAGATAGGTATTATTATTCCAATTATAAAATAAGGAGGCTGAGACATACAGAAGATAAATACTTGCAATAGGTTACATAGTTGAGCCAGAATCCCCACCTCCCCAAGATGGCTCCTTTGGCTGTTTGCTCATTGATTTTGCTCATTGTCTGTGCTCATTGTCTGCTCATTGTTTTTGCTTGTTGTCTATTCCTTGTTGCTCATTGTCTGTTTGTTTGTTGTCTGCTCATTGTCTGTTTGTTTTTTTCTTTAGGAGGCAACAGGAACCAAACCTGGGAACTCCCATGAGGGCGGCAGGCGCTCAACTGCTTGATCCACATCTGCTCCCTACTCATTTGTTTTTGTGTGTTGTCTGCTCATTGTTTGCTTGTTGTCATGCTCATTGTCTGCTTGTTGTTGTTTGCTCGATGTCTGGTTGTTGTCTGCTCATTGTTGATTTGTCTTCTTTAGGAGGCAATGGGACCCGAACCCAGGACCTCCTATGTGGGAGACTGACACTCAACTGCTTGAGCCACCTCTGCTCTCCAAGCCAGAATTTTAATATGAGCACATTAAACCTCTGGCTTAAGGAAAAGCACCATTAAGAATAGAGGAAATAATTCTGGCTTGACCATACACATAGCTAGATGAACAATAAATAGGTTGTGAATCCAGACTTGGCTCTGAAGTATTTGATCTCTTCTGCAGGTAATTGTAGCTATTATAGATTCTTGGACTTGGTAGTGAAATAGCAAACTGATGTTTTAGAAGGAATGATCAAACAAACTTATTTGAAAAGTGGTGGATTGTTGAAGAGGTACTGAAGTGAAAACAGCAAGAATTAATTGATTGAAGAGGGACTGAAATGAAGACATAGAGATGACAAGATAAAATAGCTGAGATCTCCAATGCTCAATATGGGCAAGACCTACAATAAGGTGGAGGGGGTAGTTGGGCAGTAGATGGGGGTGATGTTGGTGCAGGGATGTGATTGGGTTCAATGGTGCTGGAATGTGAGGGGTAGTAGGGTGGGGGTGTTGGGTTGGACCATCCATGGAACTTGAGGGAGGGCTGGAGGAAGAAACAAGTGAACTCTGGGGACTCTGTCGTTACAATGGTGAGAATGTTCTTTTGGTAAATATGGCAGGAAAAGGTTACTGGTGCAGGGTGTCAGGGTGGGGGGTTATATGGGATAGGTCACACCTGGGACATGCTTCTATGGAATATGAAAGTGTTCATCTAGTGATAGTGTGCTATCTCTCAGTGGGTGAATACCCACAAAATAAACAAGAAAATATTAAACTCCCATTCTGGGCAGTCCTAGCTGCTATGTTCTCAATTAGAGGGGCAAGAATCTCTTGAGAAGATAGGCAGTGCCTAATAAAATAAAACAGACCAACATATCAAACCCTCAATATTAATGCATGTAACTATGAACATTATTCTTCAAAAATTGAAACTTAGTCTTTACCATAGGTCCCGAGGAAAGGAGGAGGGAAGAATAGAATAGATGGGACATAGGGCATTTTTAGGGCATTGGAATTGTTTTGCATGATCTTGCAATGACCTCTATAGGCCATTTTAATTTTCTCAAAACCTATGAAAGTGTACAGTACAAAATGTTAATCTTAATGTAAACCATTGACCATGGTTAGTAGCAATGCTTCAATATTTGTTCAGCAATTGTAACAAATGTACCATACTCATGCAAGATTTTATCAATAAGGGAAAATATGAGAAGGGGAGGCTTAGGATTTAGGGGAATTCCCTGTATTTTCTATGTGACTTTTTAGTAACCTAAAGCTTCTTTGAAAATAAAGTGAAAAAAAAAAAAAAAGGACACTGGGGAAACATACAGAAGAAATTGTCACTGTACATTAGCGATAACATATCTTATGGTGATGAAAGACACTATAAAATTTTTTAGTTTTTAATTTTCATTAGTTTTTATTTTTTGTATTTTATTTGTTTTTCTATAATTATTTTATTTTTTATTATTTATATTTTCTATTTTTTTGGCTTTGTTTTGAAGGAGGTTTTGAATTGTATAAGGGTTGCAATTTTGGCAGGGAAGGATCACTGGTGCAAGAGATCAGTGATGGGGGGATGTGTGGAAAGGGGTGCACCTGGAGCATGCCTTTATGGAATATGAATATGTTCAAGTGATCATGGGGTGTTGTCTTGGTGGGTGGAGACCCATATAATAATTGAAAGAATACTGAATTCCCATTCTGGGAAATCCTCCTACATTCTATGTTAGAGAGGCAAGTATCCCTAGAGTACATGTGCAGTGCCTAGTGAAGGAGGACAAACCAATACACCAGGCCCTTGATGGTTGTACATATAAACCATTCTTGTGAAATTGAAACTTAGCCTAGTATTATATACTGCCTAATAGTTACCTCCTTGTTGCTCAAATGTGGCTTCTCTCCAAGCCAAACTCAGCATATAAACTCATTACCTTCCCCCCAGCATGGGGTATGACTCCGGGGATGAGCCTCCTTGGCACAGAGGGATTATTACCAAGTGCCAACTAGCAATGCATTTAGAAAAAGACCTTGACCAAAGGGGGAAATATTAAATACAAATGAATTTTTATGGCTAAGAGATTTCAAAGTGAGTCAGGAGGTCATTCCAGAGGTTATGCTTATGCGTGTCTCAGGAGGATATCATAGACAGTGCCTCAAGCAGGGGTGCTCCTGAGGGCTCTAAAGACATCTAGGTACTAGAGGTAGGGCAGATAATCTCAGGAATTTTGCATCCTGTCAGTGGGCCTTACCTTGGAATATATGGTCCCCAGTATAACAGAGTTAGACTCATTTATAATTTCCCTATGCATGGCACTTCTGCCCTTTTTATTTGAACCTATAATTAGCACTATACTTGTTAAATATATGTACTAAAGACTTTCATCTTCGGTCTGTTCACATGCTGGTTGAGTACTTACTCTCAACAGTGTTACAACACCTGCTCTCCAGTTCATCATACTCGCCCAGGACAACTAACAAAAGGATGATGATGGACAACACCCATCCCAAAAAAACAGAATATCTACAACTGCAGGCAAGACAGTTTCATCCATCTTCCCCATGAAATATAAACCTCCTCTCAATCAGAAACAGAGCGGGCATCACCATCCTAAAATTTCAAGACTGAAGAATGAACAAACATAAGTGGGCAATGCAACTATACCAAAGCAGACCAATTATTATTATAGCAACGGAAAATCTCTTAACATTAATATAAAGGCAGTCGTTACCAGAGGTTCTGAGGGGAGGGAGAAGTAAGAACAGGTGCAACATGGGGCATTTTGGGGACATATGGAATTGCTCGGAATGATATTGCAATGACAGATACAGGCCATTATACATTTTGTAAAAATCTATAAAAATAGGTATAGTGTAAAAACTATAATATAAATTATTGACCATGGTTAGGATTAATGCTTTAGAATGTGTTCATCAAGTGTAACAAATGTACCTCACTAATGAAAGCTGTTGTTAATGGGGAAAAGCGGGGGAAGGGAAGGGTGGGGTATATGGGACTATCCCTATATTTTCAATGCATCATTTATGGAATCTAAAGCTTCTATAAAAATAAATTTTTTTAAGTAAAAATAAATAAATAAAAATAGTTTACAAAAAAAATAAAATAGCTCAGATCTAAGATATAAGGGCAGAAAACTAGGAAATGGTTAGGAAGGGATTAAAGAGAAATATTTTCAAGAGGATGATGAAAGACAGTTGTACTCCATCTTTTGTCCAAAATAAGTATTAGTTTGCTATTAAGATAATTTTTAGACTTCAGAAAATAAAGTCCATATTCTTATCTTAGATAATTAACATATTGAAGAAATTGATTTCTTTTTAAATTATAAAATTTTTTGATAAAAATAATCTCTTTTCATGACTTTGTCAATTATTATAGATGTTCTATTTTCAAAGTATTACTATATTAGAAAATGAACTCCTTTTACAGTGAACGATGACCTTTACCATTTAAAAGTACATTAAAAGAAAATGAGATATTAATATTTTGTAGTTTGAAATTCTCATTTTAAATTTTGCTAACATTCTTGTCCTTGAAATAAAAGCCTGTTAAAGGGTTTTACAGAGTACTAAAATAGAAGCTTTTAAAACTAAAATAGAAGATATAAGAAATGATGGTTTAATGTAGTAGAGTTCATCATCACTAAATGAAAACTGGATGAAAGTTAGAAGACAGAAAATTTAGTCTGTTTTCTGCCAGTAGCTTGCTTTCAGACATTATGTAAATGTAATCTTTGGGGGATTTGTTTTGCTATCTGTTAAAATAAAAATGATGGATACATCCAAGGCCTATTCCAGTAAGGAATTATGATTTTATGACACACTTAACTAGATATAACTAAAGAATTAAAAAAAAAAAAAAAAAGCTTCAGAGACCCAAAAGTCCTCTCTGCCAATATAACCAAAGAAATTTATGTTACAGATAGCTTGAAACAAGTTACAAAAATAGACTTTTTTATTGATTTTCTCAAAGGGGTACTTCCCTTATTTAACTTTTTTTATAATTAATTTTCAAATCAGTAATGCATTTAGGCTATTCATAAATAAACATATAATAGGTATACAGTGAAAAGTTTCCTTTTCACCTCTGTTCTCATATATCCAGTTCCCATATGCCACCTCCAGTAATAGGTTCCATTATCAGGCCCTATGTATTCTTTCAGAGGTTCTTTATGTAAATGAGCATATATAAATGCATGTTGTTATTTGGCAGTATTTCTTGGTTATGCCATTTATACCTTATATTCTGCATAGCAAATTTGTTTTCACTTAACAGTGTGCCTTGAAAGTTTTACCACATCTCTGTAGAGAAAGGTTCCCATTTCTTTTTTTAATTACTAGAGTTGAAATAATTGTATAGACATCCCTTAATTTATCTAACCATCAATTACTTATGGAAATTTGGCTATTTTCTGCTGTTTGCTATTATAATAATGCTACAGTGAAAATGCATATACAAATAATATTTCATATATGTGCAATATGAATGTTATACATTCCTGGAAGAAGAAATGGCTAGGTCAAGTAGGTTTATATTTTTATTAAATTGACCTACATGTGGTGGTGTAGTACTTACATCCCCACAGCCAACTTATGACAGTGCTGTTTCACCACTAACAATGTGTTAACAAGCTGTCAAATGTTTGTCAGTCCAGTTAATAAAAAAATTCTATCAGTGTTGCTTTACTTTGAATCTCTATTAAGATAGTGAGGTTTAACATCATTTCAAACATATTAGGGCCATTTTTATCACCTTCTTTTATTAAATACCTCTTTATATCCTTTGTCTTTTTAGAATTGGTTGAATTGTTTTCTTGTTCTCGATTTCTAGGGAACCTAAACAATATTAGTAGTTTTATGTCAGGCAAGATGTAAATAGTCTTCTCTGCCTTTTTCCTTTGATTTTGGTGGCTTTCTTCTGTGAATTTTTTATGTAATTGTAGTTTTATTTATTGTTCTTTCTTCTATGGCTTCCAGATTTGGCGTTATTGTTACAAAGCACTTCACCACTTAAAGACTATGTATTCGCTCATGTTTTCTTCTTATATTGTTAAGGTTTCCTACTTTACATTTTTTAAAAAATGTTTTGTCTATTTTCTTGGTTTATGGTATAAGATAAGGAATCAATTTTTTGCTAGAAGGCTGACTAGTTTTTACAACATTATTCACAAACTAGTCACTGGGTCTGTAACCAAAATGATACATTTTTGTTACATAGCTGCCAAGATTATCAATTTTATACTTTTTTCTCTCTCTTATATATATAGGGCATAATTTCTTGAGAAAATAAGCAGTTATCAGATAGATGATAGATAAGATAGTGTGGCAATTTGATATTATTTATGAATTCCAAAATTAGATATTGGAATATGTTTGTAAACTGGCCTGTTTCCATATTAGATTATATTGGAATCAGAGGTTTCACTTTTACGTGATTAAATAATGATTAAGGCTTTGATTGGGTCATATTAGTAGGATGTTGAGTCCCCACCCCCTTGATGGGCAGGGACTCACAGAAAAACTGCACCGCAGAGAAGGAAGGTTGGAATTTTGAGCTGAAGCCTGGGAAGTAAGCACACAGAGGAGCAGAGCAGCTGAGCCCAGAGAGAATAGAGCCATGGGGAGAGAGACAGAGCCAGTCACCTAATAGTCTACAGCTGGCCTTGTGGCGAGAGCAGGGTAACTGAGCCTGGAGAGAACCAGGCCCTGTGAAGAGAGGAACCCAGGAAGCCTAAACTCTTGGCAGACATCGGCAGACATCTTGCTCCAACACATGGCAACAGACTTTGGTGAGGGAGGTAACTTGCACTTTATGGCCTGGTAACTGTAAGCTTCTACCCCAAATAAATATCCTTTATAAAATCCAACATATTTCTGGTATTTTGCAAAAGCACCTCTTTGGCTGACTAATACAGATAGGTAGGTAGGTAGGTAGGTAGGTACAGAGATAGACAGACATAGATAGATAGATAGATAGATAGATAGATAGATAGATAGATAGATAGATAGATAGATAGATAGATAGATAGATATTGATAGATAATAGATGGATAGAGAGCTAGAGCGGAAGGGACAGAAGGAAAGAACGAGAGAGGGTGAGAGAGATGGGGATAGAGGGAGAGAGGGAGGGGGGAGAAAGAAAGAGAGAGAGAGAGAGAGAGAGAGAGAGAGAGAGAGAGAGAGAATGGTTAAAAGGTTCAGAGCCAGAACTAGAATTAATAGGCAAAGTCAGTATTACTGAATGAAGATAAGGACATGGCACCCTTGAATTTGTTATCCTTCAGGATAGCCAATCTTATATATACACTGTTTGGTATCTGGTAAAGACACCAATTATAAAATAACTATTTCAAGTCTGGGTGACACAAATTCTTCTACATAAAGGTAATTACATGAAAAATTATTCTCTTACAAGCTAGTATGTAAAGCTGATTGTGGAGAGTATTCTGTATGGGAAAAATTTTAAAGATTGTTGGGGAAGGGGTTAAAACCCCAAAGGGCATGGGCAATTAACAACAGATGTTTTTTAAATTGCCTTAAAAGAAGTTCCTGTTGATGTTAGACTGATTATTAGAGGGTGGCAATGGGGAAATAGAAGACATAGTATGAGATGAGGAAAAGAGAGTAAAAAGAAAGAATACACAAACATACAGTAACCCAAGGTCACAGAGTAGGGAAATTGGATGAAAATTGAGGATTGAATACAACTTTCAATGTCTTGAAATAGGACATGTAATGTTGATGCTTGCCTAAATCCCCCCTACAAATCCTTCCCTCTAGGGAACACATGTGTCAGTAGTTGTCAGTGTTTAAGTCAGGATTAAGGATCCTGCCTTAAGAAGCAGGATCCAGCCTCAGTTAAAAGAACACAGAGAAAGCAGATAGTCCAAAGCTAATGGGTAGTTTAGAGATCTCGGCTAACCAAAGAGTTTTATAGATAGAGGTCCAGCTATAAAGGCTGGCTGGGTCAACACTAAGGAAAATAAGAACATGAAATTAGTATATCAGGCAGGGGTTGATTTACCAACACTAAACAGATTCAAGAAGGGTGTGTAAGGGCTGAGTTCTAAAGCTGCATATTTTACTGTCCAGTATGGTAGCCACGAGCCATGTGGGGTTATTTAAATAATGATTTAAAGTAATTAAAATTAAGCAAATTAAAAATCCTCAGTCTTACTAGATATATTTCAAGTGTTCAATAGCACATGTGTCTAAGGCTACAATATTATACAACACTGCTAGAGCACAGGATACAACTTAACCAAAAATTCCCCTTGCTGAATGTAGGGTGAAGCTATTGTTTTACCTCAGGTTTTAGCAAGAGCTGAATTCAATCCTGATATGTGCAGTATATGTACCCACGAGGAATTCTGGAATTTAGACTCAGAAAAAAACAAAACAAGGAGTGACAGCCTACATTGCAAATTGAAGCCATATCATCATTATCCTCTCAAACAGTCCATCACATTTTTTTACCTTGATCCCGACAAACTATATAAGAAGTCTTGTTTATTTTAAACAAAAATCATGACACATTACAATATATCAAAACTAAAAGTACAGCTTTCTCTGATTTTTAAAAAATAACACTATTAGGCCATGTCATAGAAAGGATTGAAAAGCTGAAGCCAGAAGAAATAAGAAGACACTCATTGACAATAAGAATTCTAAAAATATCTACTAACATTTTTGAGCAGTCACTATGTTCATATAATTGTAAAGAAATATTATGGTTAAACTGAATATACTTGGGTCCTGTCATGGTTTGCAGTTGTATGTACCCCCAGAAAAGTATAATCTTAAATCTAAGCCATTCGTGTGGGTGTGGATTGATTGTAAGTAGGAATTTTTGGTGAGGTTACCTCAGTTAAGGTATGGCCCAGCCCATTTGGGAGGGGTCTTAATCCTATTACTGGAATCCTTTATAAGTGGAATAAAATTCAGAGAGAAAGGAAGTCACAGGGAGCAGTCAGAAGCTGAAATTCAACAAAACCTGGAATAGAAAGAAGAGGGCAGGAGAGCCACCATGTGCACTGCCATGTGACCAAAGAGGTAAGGACTAAGTATCTCCAGCAGCCAGCCCCAGAATGCCCCAGTGTTTGAGGAAAAAAGCATGGCCTTGAGGATGTCTTGATTTGGACTTTTTCTCAGCCTCAAACAGTAAGCAAATAAATTTCATTGTTTAACCTGACCCATTTCATGATATATGTTTAAAGAGTTGAGGAAACTAAAACAGTTCTTCAACAGAATCAATGACTCAAATTGAAGCAAGAGTCAATTTATTTATGCTGATTTCTGTGAATCTATGGGTATGGCCCAAACATGCCTTTACTGCTATCCAGAACTTCATATCTCATACTGTCCTCTCACTCTTCAGCTCTGAGTAATGGCTGAGGAGCCCTGCCAATGAACCTCTTACCCCATGGAAAGGCTTAAAAAGGAACAAGAATTTCTGCCTGGCTTTTTTGTTTCTCTTAGCAGAACACTTCTTAAAGATAAAATCAAAACTTTAAAGAATGAAATTCTTTGCATTAAAATACCTTCTCATCAGTTGAAAATTAATTCCACCATCTTGCATTTTTTTCACTCACAAAAATGTATGCTCTATAGTTGACAACAACCTTGAGAAACTGTAGGGGGGGGAATGCAAAATCTATAGCATGATTTATTTTGCCATTTAGCAAAAGTAGTCAGAATATTCATTAAGTATGCCAAATACAGACATGGATCACCTTTACTGATTAGTGTGGCCCAATGCAGGATACTTTAAACAATATAAATATAAGTTTCCATTTCTGAAAACTGGAGATAATAATAGATTTTTAAGATTTTTGAAATAGTGGGATTCTTCTAAATGGTATTTAATGTCTTACAACCAAAATCCCTTTTCAGGGCTGCAAGAAGATTCTCATACATTAAACATCACTGATGATTTTCTTTCAAGGGCACCTGGAGGCAACTGGATAAAATTATTTTAAAAGCTTTGGAATATATGATTACTGTGGTTCCTTAGCCCTTTTAATTAATGTTAGCAATAAAGATTTTTCTAATGTGAACAAAACAGAATGTCAGTTAAGTTTTGAGGAAGTAATGGTCTCTGAAAAAAATATCACTGTTTAAATTGCCCATGAACAAGTAGTCTACCAAAACTATTTATTGCTAATACAATATATCTCTTGATAATAGTCAGCAAAATCAATTTTATAAATAGTCACATTATAACATAAGAAGGAAGAGAAAATAAATTTTAACATTTTGTTATAATTTCTTATACATTTCTAATTGGAAATGGTCAAATACATCATGAAGGTGAGAAAAGTATTTTGTAATTTAGATGAATAATGGATATTGATTCTAGACATTAAAGCTGAAGTGGGCATTTTTCAAAAGCCCATTGTTTTTCTCTATGTACATCCCTTCAGCTTCATCTCATTGCTGGCTTTTGAAAGACTAAATTGTATATTTATGCTGAAAGTTTCAGAAAAGAAAGGGCCAAGAAACTAAGCATGATTAAAGGATGGTAAAGTTTAGTTGCCCTTGGGCTGAAAATCACTCTATATGTTTGCCTTGTGTGATATTTTTCTTGTTACTCTTATGGTTATCATTTCTTATCCATGTAAAAATATGTTTTACTGCCTATTAACAGACATTGTCAATTAAAGGACTGAAAGATAGAAAGTACTCCAGTGGATTTCCTGCGCTGGATGAAGGATAGAGTAGATAAATCTAAGTCGAACTCAATTACACTGATGTATAATTTCTTTGAGAGTTAGCACATTTGTTGGCCACTTAAAGAAATTCCCAATAAAATCTGCTGCTCTTTTCCCCTTTATTTTCTTTAACCTTTAAACATAAAATTTCTGCAGTCAGTGTATCATTGGCCTTATATGTGGCCACAAGCACCTTCCTGAATAAAGCAATATAGGAAACCCGACAGCATTAAAATTCAGAGACCATCTTTTCTCCAAAACATTCATAAAAAGTCAAATTTAAGGATGTGCATTTTCAAGCTTTATAGTTTGAGACACACATACTTATATATAATATTGATATATTGTGAAAATGTGTATTTTGAAGCAAATAAGAATTATCTCCTATGTTAAAGAAAGAAAAATGTTTTATCGACAAATTGTGCTGACCAGCTAGTAGAAATGTAATCACTGGGACTCAGGCACCTGGTAGTTACCCTGTGGATAGCATTATTGTCATCACACACAACTTGTCTTCTCATTTATTGATCTGTGTGGACCACATTTCAGTTCAATCAATATCAACAAGTTAAGGGAAAGAAGCCAATCAGAAAATAATTTTTATCAGACTATTTTACGGTAGAAATACCACCACTTTTTGTTTGAATGCACATTGCATATTTTGTCCAAATGTTTTTCTCCTTATGTCATTGGATGAAAGAGGAAATTCTAGAATATGAGTGCTAACATACCCCTCGTAAACTTTTTTAGTCAACTCACAAAGCAGTGAAATTCAAACTTTTTATTACTCTTAGTAATAAAGCCCCCAATAAAAATTGTCACTAAAAAAATTAAAAAGATGGCACACACAAGTGAAAATTGCTTTAAGCAGCTTTCTGTATGCTCGTTGCCATTTAGAGTAAAGAAGTAGCATAAATTTTGCATTTTGTAAATATTAGCTATTCTTGGTACCATTTTAAAGCTAAAGGTGTAACATCACTCACATAAAATTTAGCAACTGCCTGTGAGAAAGAAATCTCATTGTAATTTTAACTCCTCCATATCTCACCT
The DNA here is from genome assembly GCA_026826555.1 of Tolypeutes matacus. Taxonomy (NCBI): domain Eukaryota; kingdom Metazoa; phylum Chordata; class Mammalia; order Cingulata; family Chlamyphoridae; genus Tolypeutes; species Tolypeutes matacus. Next base: position 16,497,033 of record JAKSZT010053843.1, read on the forward strand.
ACTGATAATTTGCAAACACTTGGAGGAAGAGTTTAATTTTGTAGCTATGTTTCTGGGAATGACGGAAGGTGAAATGAAGGAGGATATTTTCACAGTGTTTATAACACTCAAAACTGTGATGCAAGGAAAAAAGTGAAGGGGGAAGAAACAGAAAAACATTTCAGCATCAATTTTTACTATGACATGTTAATGATTCCAACACAAATTAACAGTTTTTGGTTTTTAATGTGTATCAATTAAGTCGCTCCCATAAGAGAGGTTTTTCATTTACAAAGAATTTTATTTTATTTTATTATTTTATTTATTTTATTTATTTTTATTTTAAAATTTAAACCTAATCCCTGTATAAAGTAAATTGGGCAGGTATTATTTACCCTTCTTTCAGAAATTAGGAACTCCTGCCAGGTTTCTAACTCCAAGATCGTGGCTCCATGCACTGCCCTGTGTGCCTGGAGATCAGCCTACAGAGTGCAGAAAAGAATAAATTGCCTGCCATATTCTCACTGGCCTAGCAATGAATAAATAAGCGGGGGCTTGCAGAATATGCTAGAAAAATGAAGAGTGCAGTAATCCTTATAAACAGTTACTTTACATGAGAATAATCTCCTCAATAAGGAAAATTATTTTTCCCCGATAATTAGGTCTTGCTAGATATTCTTTCTTCTCTATACTTGTACAAAGAGTCCATGGGAGATACCAAAACTAGAAGCTTGCCTCTTCTGTATAACAGCAATGCAAACAATTCACCTACTATCAGGTCTTAGAGTCCCATGAAACTCTGAGCTACACCTCAACCTCCCAGTCTTCTTTCTCTGATGAGCCATGACTTCCAGTGGGGCTTTCAGTTAACTTCTGATCTAGTCACATCAAAGGTACAAGTGAGGTCTTGTCTGATAAAGAAGAGATGTAAACACTTATTTGGCCTCTGAACATTCTCCTTTCCATTACTCAAACCAGTAATGAAATTCTGATCATTTCCCTCAACAGCACATAAGTTTGACTTATCAAGCACATAAGTGCCTTATCCTAATAACTTAGGCAACATTTGCTTTTAATAAAGAGATCTTATAATTTTAGCAAATTACTCAACCTCTCTTAATCTCAGATCTCGCATCTTCCAGAAAAAAATAAGAATGTTACTTAACTTTCAGTGTTTCTATGAAGATAAAATTAAATTGTATATAAACAGTTTCCATAGTTCCTGACAGATCAGTCTATAAATGCTACCTATTTTTAGTAATAGCAGTAGAAGTAGTAATCTACCATTATGATTCACCTGGCATTCCATATGTTCTTATCAGGGTACAACTTCCTACCATATTTGGAGCCATTCTAACACCTAAATTCAAAGTAAACAAGGCAGTCAGCAACATAAGTGATCGGGTGGAATGCTGTGCCAACTTGGTTAAGCTGGAAACTATGTCTCCCAGAATTCCCTTCCTTGTGTTGTCCAATTTAGAGTTAGTTAAAAGTGGAATGGCCACAAGATTTAGAAAGCCAAGTTGAAACAGTTGTCATAACTTTCTAAAGGTCTTTTTGTAGACAGGTATCATGACATTCTGATGCAAAGATGCCCAAGGGTTCCATGTCTTTTCACTCTCCTCTGCTCCATGTCCAACTCTTTTTCCTGATAGCTGTCCATGCTGACCCATGCAGCCCCAGGCACACAACAGATGCCTAGCTGTGGGTCCAAGACTGTGAGGGCTGCACAGAGACCTTCCTGTGAACTTGCCCTCTATGGTCCCACATGGGCACCGGGACAAGGTTGGAACAGGGATTTGCTGGTTAATGAATCCTTTTCCAAATTCTCTTCCAGAATTATACACCTCTAGTTCCTCCCTCAATGTTTAAAATCTAATGCCTATTAACCTCATATCATACATAGTGACATGTGATTCAAGAGGCCAAAATATCTACTACTCAAACTGTTTCTCGTTATGTGTTTGTGGAAGTTATATGAGTCATAATTTGGCATTCAGTATAGAAGATAGTTAAAAAGTTTATTATCTGACACGAAAAATATACCAGTATAGAGAATTATAAAGCATGCAATAAAAATCTTAAGAATGGTGTGTTAAATAATCTTTATATGAGGACCTAAAAGTCTTTCATTTAAAAAGAATGGAGGGGAGAGGATGTAGCTCAAGTGGTTGAGCTCCTGCTTCCTACATACAAGGTCCCGGGTTCAATCCTTGGTACCTCTAAAAACAAACAAGCAAGCAAACAAAAAGCCAACTCAGGGGAGCAGATGTAGCTCAGTGGTTGAACGCTTGCTTCCCATGTACGAGGTCCCAGGTTGTATCCTTGGTACCTCCTTAAAAAAAAGAAGGGAGTGATATAATTTAAAACATAGTTTTGTCCCAATCATACCCCACCTCTGTGATACTCAACAATAAGCTTAAACATTTTGAGATTTTTTTTCCTTGTCTTTATCTTAGAGATAACTTTCATCGCCAATAAGAATATTTATTTGTAAAAGTGCATAATACTTGGAAGTTTCTCAGTTAATATTAAATGTGTCAAACATATGCTGGATTCCAGTAAGGTAAGTTGACTCATATAAGCAGTTCATAAGTCCATTTTTCTTAGTTATTTTGGGGAGAAGTGTTTTAAATACTTGAGATTCCTAAATGTCTAATTGTCTGATATATTAGATCTTTCTGTTAACATATAAGTACAAACCTACAGCCTCAGAATATGCATAAATGTTATTTGGTAAGTAAGTATTTGATTCAGGTTATTTTCTGATTTTCTAGTCAGAATATAACATGCTTAACCTATCCCATGGTTTTCCATTAATTCAAGCAAAAAATAAAAGCAAAATGCCTTCTTTGTCTAATTATCTTCCTAATTATCTGCTTACTCCCTGTCTTGCTTCCACAACAAACCTTTCCTCACTTGCTTTATCTACCCTTTCTCTTCTCCTGAGCACTACTTAAAGCTTTACAATTTCTTTATGCCCACCACATATTGAAATATATTGCCCTAGTTCACTGGTTCTAGAGGCCAGCATGCAAAATAATTACCTGGATTACTTATTTGTCTTTAAAATTTATATCCTTGGGCCATATACCCTAGAGATTCTAACTGAACAGTCCAAAATTAGAGGTCAGGAATGTGAATATTTATTTATCAGTATCTCCAAACAATTTTAATATAGGTGGTTGGGAAAAATGTCATATTAAAAAACTGTGAAAACCAGCAGAGACCTCTCATTCCTTATCCACATTTGACCTTTCTGCAATATTTGATACTGCTGTTGACTCCTCCTTGAAATTTCATCTTTCCAGACACTCATGGACCTGGCCCTTTAGCCCCACTAGATGGATTTATTTCTTAATTAATTAAAGCTGATTATCTTTAATTCTTTTACTCTTTCAACTCTTCTATAAGGGTTATGTACACTATGTCACAAACCCTGGTTCTTGGAGGATTTTTATTCAAATAACCCTGAATGATTACTAAAAGCATAGATTCCTGTGCTTCTTTCCTCCTTCCTACATACAAGGTCCCGGGTTCAATCCTTGGTACCTTGGTACCTTGTTGTAGCGAAATTCCTGAGGATAGGCCCAGGAACATTATTTTGATAAGCACCCCAAGTGATTCTCATGTGTAATAAAATTTTAAAAATATTGATTCAAGGAAAAGAATTCTTACTGGGATCAAAGAAACTATCTTCTACTTAAAATCACAGTAACTAGCTAATGCTTCATAAATAAATTCCTTAAAAAGCTAGATTTTAGTTTGATTTAGATACAGGAGATTAGATTGTTATTTACAATGTCTCTTTTCTCTAAATAATTTTTACTGTAATAATTTGGAAGAAGTAGTGAAAAACTTGAAGTGAATTTTCTTCTAAACTATGTGAAATTGCTGCATTTCTTTTGTACCTCATAGGAATGAATGAATAATAATAATTTCAAATCATACAAGATATGAGAAAGACAAGTGCAATTAATCCAATACTGGAGCAAGAACAATTCTTATAGCTACAATTAGGAACAGAAAATCAGTAATAGGTGTTCAGATTTGGCCAAACTATTCTAATTTCTTTAATCTCTCATTCTAAATAAATCTGGAAAGAAAAATAATACCAATAATTAAAAATAAAGATTGTGATACTTGGGACACATGCATCAGAATAAACTGGGGTGCTGATAAATACTGTAGTTTCCCTTGTAATAGCCACTACTATAATAGTCCATTATAATATTTTCATGTTTACAAATGAGAAAATTTTGATATATTAGGAAAGAATTTTATGATTTATATTGAAAGGAAAATAAATTGAAAAATATATTACAGGTTCATAGAGGTTATTTTCAAGAGGTAGAGAAGTGAATGCTTGAAGCATAAATGAATTATTATTCACCATTTTCCTTGGACAACGTTGCATGTATTAATTAAGCTGTGATTAAAGGGAGATGGTACAAATGCCAATCACACACTTATCAGAAATGTATCAAATACAATCACAGTTTAATTTTCCCACCTTATAATCCTGTGAATAAAAATGGCAGTCTCCACTCACTGGAAAATTAGTCTCAAGGTCATAGCTTCCCTGATAAATGTGTTTCCAAGTCTTGTCCAAATAAAAAACACAAACAGCCTTTGTCTGCATTAGGTCCAAAATGATTTATTGATCCCAGTGACATGACTCACGTTCTTTCAGCACATGGACCTCAAAAGAAGCTGCATGATTTTTTGTCCCTTTAATTAATCTCAAATAAATTTTAATATATGATTATTTGGAGCTTAGTAAACACCTAGACTGAACCTGAATTTAATAAATTCATGAAAATAATGTAGAACTAGGCCAGAATTACCTTCAAAGACTGGATTTGTACAGCCTCTGCCATCTTACCAAAGCAATTCCTCTTCTTATTCTCTAGGTGTGAGAAAACAAGAATATTCTTGATGCCAAATATATTTAAGTTTCATCAACAATTCTAATGGGCACCTTTGGCAAGGGAGAGGAACTGAAACAAGGGCTTATTAAATTATTCCATAACTATCTTTAAGTCTTATAATGAGCCTTTTAGGCTGATCATGGGTATTTATGTAAATTTGGTTTCATCCTATGCTAGTAACATTGCCTAACATGATATAATAAGTGTTAAAATATTTTAAATGACTTTAAATGCTTTTACCATATTAGGAAGGTGTCCATAAGTATCAAAGCTTTTTTAAAGCTATTTGCATCTTAGCTACAAAGGATTTTTCAAATTACCTTATAAGCTTCCTACAAAACACAATAAATATTTTCTAACAGCCTAATTTTTTAGATATATAGTTTTATTAGACATGCTTGTGAGCTTACAAAATAATTGTACATAATGTGCAGAATTCCCATACATTGTCCCTCCACCAACACCTCGCATTGTTGTGGAATATTTGTTACAGATTCTTCGTTCTTCCTTTTTAAGATATTTCTGGCTATATGGGGCCATTTATCTTTCCAAATAAATTTGATAATAGGCTTTTCCATTTCTTTAAAAAAGACTATTGGAATTTTTGTGGGATTGCATTGAATCTCTAACAGCCTAATTTTTAAATAATGCCTTTCTGATATTTTTCTGAGATGAGTCAGACAAGAACACTAAATCCAGTGACAACCATGGGAAACTTCCACTTGATTTTATACCATTTAACATAAAATTGAAATGTATAATGTATAAAAAGATTTTATAGACATCCTTGAAACCTTTACTGAAAACACAACTGTGAAATTATTCTGTATCTGTATTTCACTAGCAAAGAACTAATTGTAAAAGAATATAACATTAGTTCCTCTTCATGAAATATTTATAAGAAATGCAAAAGTTGAAATACAACCACTTTTTATGCTAATGAGGACATTTCTAGCACTAAATGACCAACATATCATAATGCAAAGAATGTAGGAAATGCAGATGGGAGACATAAATGAGAGACTGAAAAAGAAGGTTATATTCCTGTCTCTTTCACTTATTAGACACATGACTCTGTGTTTTGTTTCTCATGACCCCAATTTTTTTTACTATAAAATAGGAATAATAATGTCTGCCTAAGAAGCATAACTCAATGGATGAAGATAAGAATTTTTTTTTTTTTTTTTTTTTTTTTTTTTTTTACTGGGAGGTCCCAGGGATCGAACCCGGGTTCCTCCATATGGGAGACGGACGTCCAACCAGTTGAGCCACATCTGACCCCCAAGAATTTTTTTAATTGAGGCCACACAGAGATGTATCTTTGTAAATGGGAAAATTATATATCTATATCTATATCTATCTATATCTATCTATATCTATCTATATCTATCTATATCTATCTATATCTATCTATATAGTAGTGCTATGTACTCCTGACTTAGGAAAACATATAGGATTTTTCTCACCTTCTGTCTCAGTAAGGACCTAACAATTGAACTAAGAGGATAAAAAGCCACACTCTTGTTCCCCTTAATCTTCTCCCTTTGAGTTTTGTGTAAATGATCCAGCCTCTACAACTTCCTCCCAAAATGCACAAGCTTTCTAATTTCCATTAGTTATTGGACATTAGATTTGCTGAGCATTAAAGCCATAATAATGTGTTCAATGGCTTTACCCTGGAAGTATCTAATATGCACTAAGGTATGTAGACCTCTTTAGGGAATGACTCAGACATATGTTCTTAACTGCCACCACCATACTCCCTTCCTGGGCCTAATTTTCATCCTGAGTAGAAGATTTGGGTTCATTAAATCTTTTAAAAGCAGCTCAATAGAGCTGCTCAGATCTCAATAAATCCCAAACTGTGAAATATAAAAAACAAATTTCACCAATAAAAACACTCAAATATTACCAAACAAGAATAAAACTCCATGTGAATGACTAACGCATTCAAATTCATTTCTTTCATGCCTTTAAGAGGCTAGGATTAGCATAAGGAGCCTTCTCAGAATGTAGGCAACAATAAAAACTGCAATAACTCATACTTTGTAGTGATTTGCAGTTTTGAATCTGGATATTCCTTAATTTTCATAATAGCCTTGGGAGGTAAATATCATTATCGTCATTTCATAGGAGATGAAATTGAGAGATTAGGAATTTGCCCATAGCTACACAGTAACTGAACTATATGCTGATTTTACTCCCAGGCATTAGCACTAAGCTGACTGTATTACTAAAATTTATATGGCTAAATGGTTAGAACTTGACTAAAAGAGCAATAAGATAGCAGTTGACTTAAAATCCAGATGTTGAAAATGAACATAAAGGTATGAAAAGAGTGGAAAATAAATAAAAGGCAATAAAAATAACCAAAAAGCTAATGATTATTGAGGGTTTTATGGGCTAGACACTGTTCTAAATGATTAACATGAGTTAACTCTCTAATCTTTATCATAGCCCGCAAATCATGGTGTCATCCTCCATTTTTCCATTTTCCTACACTATGTATCTAATCCATCAACAAGTCCTGTGGTCCTTGGCTTCAAAATATGACCAGAATCTGACCACGCCCCACTACATGCCCCATCCCGTCTGCTCCGTGCCATATAGTGCTATGTACTCCTTACCAGGATGACTGTGATGGTCTCCCAACTGTGTTGTCTTTTCCAAACCTGACATCCTTCAGTATTTTTCTTATCGCAGTGACCAGAATAATCTCTTTAAACTATAACTTAGACAGTGTCACTCCTGTCCTTAAAACCTTCCTATGGTTTCCCACTCTACTCAGAACAAAAGTCTTTACAAAGTTCCAAAAGGCCCTCCCACTACACTTGGACTTTGTTCCAGACCCTCTAACCTGGCCCCTTGTCCTGGAGCATTCCACATAGCTCTCTCCTTCTGGTTGTGTACTTGCCATTTCCTTCTGTAACATTGTTCTTCCAGGAATTGGCACAATTTAGTCCCTAACTTGTTTCAGGTCTCTAGTCAGAGAGGACTTCTCCTACGGGCCTATATAAATAGCAACCCTCCCTAAAGCTATCCACCCTGAGCCACCTTCATTTTTCCTATTGCTCTTGTCACCATCTGAACATATTTATTGTTTGTTTGTAAGTGGGTGGGGGTCTATGTCCCAGATGACAATGAAAACTCTATGGACACACCATCTGTCTCATCCACTTCCCAATCCCCAGCAACTAGCAGAGTGTCTGTCACATAGTAGGTGTTCAGTAAAAATAATTCATTCAACAAAGGAATGAATTAACAACTCAGATGATGAGACAAAAGCAGAGCCACAGTGAGATGAATGACTTATTGTCAGTCACACAGGTAGAAAGTGGCAGAGCTTCAGGAAGACCTGTGCAATGCGGTTGCAGTGTGCATGCTCCTAACCACTGCACCATGTTGCTGCACATGCAATAGTCATCCACAAATATTCCAGTGACCTAAAAACATCTATGCAACTACAGGGGCAGTATTAAAAGGAGGCCGTATCCTTACTTGTTTTCCACTTACTTTTATAAGGCTGCTTTTAAAAAAGAATTTATTAGATCTAGTGTACAATCCTTGGTTACTAAATGCAGTTCCCATTAAAAAGAGCTATAGTTCTTAGAGACATAGTTGATAAGACAGGAGTAGGTAGCAGACAAAGTGGGACTGTTTTGCCAGAAAGTCTGGAAAGTAAAGAAGTACCCATAACTGATGGACATGTATCAAAAGGGCAGGGAAGGGGAAGTTATTGCTTCAGAGTTTCTGTTTGAGGTAATGAAAAAGTTGAGGTAATGGATGTTGGTGATATCACAATATTGTGAATGTAATTAATACCACTGAATGGTACACTTGAAAGTAGTTAAAGGGGAAATTTTGAGTTGTATATATGCTACTACAATAAACAGTTTAAAAATACAAATAAAAAGGACATATATACCTATATAATTTTCTCCATTGTTGACACTGATTTTCATATACCGAGTCAATACAAAAAAATGAGCAATAACAATGGTTAAATGTAAAAATAACCCACTAAGTGAATAATGCATTTGTGCAAAATCCACATTTACTTCCTATTATTGGGATTCCCTAATCATCCGATGTTTGGGGTTCCAGGTTTAAATGCTAGGATAGACTCCTCCTGTACAACACTAACATTAGCTCTCAGAGCACATATACCCAGATCTCACTTTACTCTCTAAATCAGAGGATTTTCCGCATGCTTCATAAAAATGTCTATTTAAGCTCAGCCTTCCCTCCACAGTAATAAGTTAGAGATTGTAATAGTTCATTTTGCAGTCATGTTTTTCTCTGTGTCTGCTTTTTTATGAGGCTATCGCACCAAATTGCAGGAGTGTCTGTTTCTCCTAGTTTTGCAACAACAGTGACTACCCCAAGTAAATTTGTCCTCCTTTCTGGACTATACAATTGTTGTTGGGAAGCAGCTACTGTGTCAAGGACTACGTTGCCCACTCAAATCTCCCCACCTTGCATTAGGTGGGTCTGCGTGACTGCTCCCAAAGGAATGTGAGCAATCACTTTCCAGACTGAGATAAGTATCAGATGCACAATCCTCCTCAACCTGGCTTTGTTCTTTGGGTAGCTGAAGGCTGAGGATGCAGCAGAGGACTCTGAGGGAGCCGAGAAGCAAAAAGATGGAAGGAGCCGGAACCTGTGGGTCACCACTGGGACGAAAGCCACCCAGCCAAATTGCATTTATCTTTAGGCCAGCAAGAAATACAGCTTTGTTATGGTAAGCCTTTGAGATTTGAGGTTGCTACTGTATGTATTGTTACTTTAACTACTACATGTAAAAATCAATTGGCAGCATAACTTCTTTAAGAAGAACCACCTACCCTAGTGTAGGTCTCCCTAGTAGATGCTTCCCAGCACCAAGTCTTCCCCATTCATAAAATCCATCAGATTTAATTAACATTTGTGTTTAACCTCTGTCTTCTGCAGTAGACTGTAAGCTTTCTGCAGTCAAGGGTCTTGTCTGTCTTTCCCTCAGCTGTATTCCCAGCACCTCGTCTAATACCTGGCACACAGAATTTTATAATAAATATACAGGAAAGGAATGAATGCCTATTTTTTCAAGTAGCATTTCTGTCTACTTCAATGGAGAAAGCTGAATAGGAGAAAACAATTGATAGTGTTTGGTGAGGTTAATTTCTGATTTTGGGAAAACGGTATCCTACCAAGAATCACTCTATAGCATTTCTAAGTCATTTAGTATCATTCTGCATACAAATGTAAACACACATGCATACACAACTTACAGATCAGTTCCAGATAATGTTCCCTCTCCCAATTATCCAGTGAATAATGAGGCTTACATTGAACTAATAATAGTAACATCCATTATCATAAGAAGCAGCTACCATATGTAAATCTCATTCTCATGTGAATGCTGCCCTGATATCTACTCTTTAATTATAACTTCTCTTTACTTCAATCTACAAAGAAAGCATATTCACCTAGCTCATAAATGATATGCAATATTTGTTACTTCACAGGCTTTGCCATCAAAGGGTTTATAGAAAAGATGCTGGAATTATAGTAATTTATAGTGATCATAGTTTCACAATTGCTAAGCAATAAATCCAGAGTTCAAACCCAGTTCAGTACTGTTTCCACCACCATATGCAATTTGGGCTCAGGCTCTAAACCACTGTGCTTTGACATCAACTTGTCTATAAGAAAGAGCTTGCACGTGTTTCCAGAGTCTGTACTCTACAATAATTAGTTTTGTAAAATTTACTGAAATTGCTGGATGAAACACACATTTTTTATTGTCCACAGATTAAGAAACCAGGTTACACACATATACACTCAAATCAAAGGATGCTATTCTAAGTTAACTGTGATCTTATTAGTACTGATTCTAGAATTACTTATTAATTCACTCAGTTATGCACTAGATAATCTGCTGAAAATAAAAATACAACAATCTTTTTAAAAAGCAAAATATACAAACAGTATGTCAGAGGATAGTAAAGATTAAAATTGTCCTTGATTGTTTATGCAATATTCCAATAAGAGGTTACTTAATAATCAGTGTATAACTTGAAGCTCCAAAAATCAATAGTACTCATAATTTATTTCGTGGTTTGTGGAAAATAACTCTAAATCATTTTTAACTGCAAGCAACTCCTTACTGAATCTTATATAAGCACTCTTACACATAGTATTTAAAGTTTAATTTAAGAATATAATATGCCCTATTAAATCTGCTGATATTCTAAAACACCATTATAAAACATTACAATATAAAAGGGGATGTTAAATATGTAGTTGTTTTTTCAAGCAATGTCTAAAGATCAAGAAAAGATAGCTAATAATTCCCACTAGAAAGATTTTTATGCATCCTGAATAAGTCTATTACATACGCAGTTGATGGACTCCTCACAAACTTTTGCATATGTAGCTATTTTTTTTTTTTTTTTTTTTTTTTTTTACTTCAGGCAGCCATATGGTATTGACTTGCTTATTTATTCTCTTACTCTCTCTGAGTACTCTGATCATGCTTTCTCTAACTCACAGCTTTGGCTGACCAATAGATTTTTGCTTTTGTGACCCTGCATGGTCCCATCATTACCTCTTGGAGCCGCTCAATATTAACATTGGCAGCACTGGATCCCACTCATACCTGCCTCATTCTAATCTTATTTCTAAAAATTTCCTAAAAGAGAAAACATGATTGTCCTAAAATTTTTACTTCAAAGAGACAATTTATGTACTAGATTGGGTACCCAAACTCAGGTAAATCATCTGCGTTGGAGGTGGGATGTGGCAGTAATGGAGGGGGTGTTGTACAAGTTGCAGAGGACAGAATTCACACTAGAAAGTTTAAGCACAGGACGTTTATTATAAAATATGAAATGGCTTTTAGAATTACTGGAAAATCCAAAAAGGAAGATTCTAGGTTAGGATTCCAAGAATCATACCTCATATACGGGCACCAGGGGAGTTGCTGCTCCCGTTGCCATCAACAAACCACCTGGTGGTATTAAGATTCTGTTTCTCCAGGTGCCAGCAACTTTGTCTTTGTTACAATCAACACTAGAAGAATTCTGGCACTATTTCCTGAGTCTTCCAAGGCTTGACTTAGTCCAAAATTCAAGTCTTACCAAAGACTATCTAAATTGAGAGAAGGTAAATCATATGCAGAACCCCCATTAAAATTTTCCTAGGTTATGTAGCATTTCTAACCTCTGTTGTATAGTCAGTTCCATTAGAGGGTATTTGGCACAGACACTGAGCCAGCCAATCCAGGATATGCAGTCACCTTGACTGGCCTATGTTCTACAATGATTTTAAAAGACCTCCAGCTTCACCTCTCACCTTCTCGGCTTCTCTTCCAGAGTCTCTCCTTCAGTCACTTCTTTTTTTAAGAATTGATTTTCCCAAGGTTATGGCCAACCTTCCTGATTTCCTTACACATTTTGCCTTCCTTTATAAACTATCACCAGGTCACAGGTGAGACAGCTACACCAAAATCTTAAATAACATCTGACCCTAAAGATCAGAGACATCCCCATCTGGCCTCACAAACATTCCTCATCCATCTCAGTCACCACCAGAAGTCCCAATTCTAGATTGTTCATTATTAAAAACATTAACTCCTGTACCCACATATCCTCCAGCTCCTGCCCTGGCAAACCCTTTTACCATTCCCTTTAGAACATGGTGTCTAAGGCATCCTTAGTTTTCTCTGAACCTTGATGAAGATAATGCTTCCCCTGCTGTCTTCTCCAGAAGACGCTGTTTTTTCTTTTTCTCCCCGACCCCATGTGACTTTCAGGGCTTATAAGTTGAATAATTTTCCTCCTTGCTCCTCCTTGATATTTTTGAACTGTCTCTCCTCCCTCTTTCAAAATCCTAGCTACTTTGTCCCTCTACATCCTTCCTATATGACTTCACCTTCTGACATTCTGATTATTTCCATCAGTTGCTTATGATTTTCAGTTTCTGGTTTACTGTCTCCCTTTCAACAAATGAAGCTCTCTTCATTCTTACTACGTCAAAAGTCATGCATATGATCCACACAATATCCAGGCCTTTTGTTCCTGTGATATCCTTTGTCTCAACAATCTTTTCTTCCTGCCACCCATGAAGATGGTAATACCATAATCCCTCTAATCACTATTAATTGCACTTTCTAACTTACTTCACTTCCATTCCTTCTAAATCACTTATTCTAAAATGCTCATTCCAATATATTTTCTAATCTAACTGAAGCCTTCTCTTTACTATATCAGATTTTCCCTATTAATCACCTCTTTTATATCCTCTTATGTCTTTTGCTCAGATGAAATGCAATGGTCCAGCAGCATAACTTTCTTGCACAATCCTGACCCCCTTTACCCTGTTACACTTCTTACAAAAACTCAACCTAGCAGCTGAACATTGCTGGAGAAAATCATTCAGAAGTCCTCAAATTTATGACCACACATTTCAAAAAATCATTTAATGCCAAACTGCCCTACTACTATTAATACTTATGCCTCCTGTATTAGTCAGCCAAAGGGGTGCTAAGAGCAAAATACCAGAAATCTATTGGCTTCTATAAAGGGTATTTATTTGGGCTTAGAAGCTTACAGTTACCAGGCCATAAAGCATAAGTTACTTCCCTCACCAAACTCTGTGAAGTTTCCTGGCTTCCTAGGTTCCTCTCTTCCTGGGGCTTGATTCTCTCCAGGTTCAGCTGCTTGGTCTCACCACAAGGCCAGCTGTAGACTATCAGGCAAACAGCTCATCTCTTTTCCCAGGGCATTCTCTCCTTCCTCACGACCAAGCTCCTCTCTGTGCTTAATTCTCAGGGCTCCAGCATTATAATTCAGCATCAGAACTCCAACATCAAAACTCCAACTAACTCCTCTGCTATGCCATGTAGTCTTATCTCTGAGTCCTACTGACGTGGCCCAATCAAAGCCCTAATCATAACTTAATCACACCCAGAGGAACAGCCTACTTTACAAGCTTAATCCAATATTTGGATATCATAACTATATCAAACTGCCCTTCACCCTCAAAATTCCAAAAATACATTACAATATTCAAAAAACCTTATTTCAATAACAATGCAAATACAAAATCATATCATAATCAGTTTAAAGAAATGCAGTTTGTCTTTGGGCAAAATCCTGTCTGCTGTAGATCTCTGAAACTTACAAAACAATTTATCTGCTTCCAGTACATAAACAGACAAAGGATAAACATTTTCATTATCATACAGAGAAATTGGGAGGGAAACATGAGTCATGGGTTCTCTACAGTTCAATAACATGCAGGGCCTCCTCCATTTGATTTCAAAGTCTGGGAGTCATTCTTAAGAAGATGGTTTCTTCTTCTTGGGGCTACATGGGGACCCACCCCTTTCCACAGGCTTGTCCAACAGCCATTTTCTTAGTTCCACCCTCATCAATCATCTGGGTGTCCACCAAGCCCCGGGCCTCACCTTCCAAGAGTGTTGGGGTGATTGCCACACCTTATCCAATCTTTGGGTTAGAGTCTTACCGCCCTAGCACAGTGAGGTAAAGACAAAGTTCCTCCTAAACTTTGACATACAGGCTCTACCTCAGAGCAATGAGTTGACCACCTAACCTTTCCTAACCTTTGGCATATAGGCTCAACCCTCTCAAAGCAATGAGTTGACAACCTGGCCTTCCCTAACATTGGCATACAGGCTCAACCCTCTCAGAGCAACAAGTTGACCACCTGGCCTTCCCTAATCCACGGGGGACAGGTGCACACCTCTCAGAACTATGGGATGCTGACCTTAACTGCCCTAATCCTTGAGGAATGTGCTCCACCCTCTCTCAACCTGGGGCAGCAAAACTCTCCCAGAACACCAGGTGGGAACATCCACACTCTTCAATTGCCAGGGCAAACTTACCCTCTCTGTACACATGGGTGAGGTTCCTTTCTTGGTCCAAGGCAATGTCTTAATTCTAGATCTCCGCTTCCATGTTTTCCTTCTTAAAGCTGTTTCTCCTTCAATCTCTCCTTTCCATGTCCCTTTTAGTCCAAGCTGACAGTGATTTTATTCATATAGCACTCTCCAAAACCTTGTTGGTTTAGCATGCAAGAAGCAGGGGTCCAAGCCATCAGACAGTAAGACTTCCCACAAGTCTTTCTGATATAACTGCATCTTCAATCCTGATTTACAAGTTCCAAGTTTAGTTACATTTTCAAATGGGCCACTATCATCTGAGAGCTTGATTTCCAGGGGCTTGGAATTTCTAGAATCACTTTTTGTTTTCTTTGTGCCCAATAATTCAGTCCTGAGCTTATCCCACTCATCTAGTATTTTGCTATAAGCTGCAAGGAGAAGCCAAGCCACGTTCTCTGAGTTTACCTTGGAAAGTTCTTCAGCTAAATGCCCAGGCTCACCATTTTCAAATTCTGCCTTCCATAAAACACCAGGAGTTCATCTTGCTAAGTTCTCTGCAAGTTAAAACATGGATCGCCTTTCCTCCAATTTCCAATAATAGTTTCATCATTTACTTCTAAGGCATCATAAAAAGTCTCTTTAGCATCTCTATTACTATCAACAGTCTCTTCAAAGTACTGTAGGTCTTTTCTACCAAGCATCTCACAATTCCTTCTAAAAATACCCCTTACCCATTTATAAAACCTTACAGCATTTTGGTAATTGCAAAAGCACTTCCCCACTCCTCGGTAACAAATTCTGTATTAATCAGCCAAAGGGGTGCTGATGCAAAATACCATAAATCTGTTGGCTTCTATAAAGGGTATTTATTTGGGTTAGAAGCTTACAGTTACCAGGCCATAAAGCATAAGTTACTTCCCTTACCAAACTCTGTGAGGTTTCTGGCTTCCTAGGTTCCTCCCTTCCTGGGCTTGATTCTCTCCAGGTTCAGCTGCTTGGTCTCTCCACAAGGCCAGCTGTAGATTATGAGGCTCTCTAGGCTTTGCCTCTCTCCACAAGGTCACCTGGAGACTATCAGGCAAATGGCTAGTCTCTTTCCCAGGGGCCTTCTCTCCTTTCTCATGACCAAGTTCCTGTGTGTGCTTATTTCCCTGGGCTCCAGCATTAAAACTCAGCATCAGGACTCCAACATCAAAACTCTAACTAACTCCTCTGCTCTGCCATGTAGTCTTATCTCTGAGTCCTACTGACATGGCCCAATCAAAGCTCTAATCATAACTTAATCATGCTCAGAGGAACAGACCAGTTTACAAGTATAATCCATATCTATTTTTGGAATTCATGACTATATCAAACTGTCACACCTCCCTAGTAAACTCACTTTCCTACTCTTCCCACTCTTTGCTCACACAGCCTTGTGCTTCTCAAATTTCCTATACCTTTTCATCACACCGCCCTATGCTGATGGTGCGATGCTTAATTCATAAAGTGAATAAATGCAATACAACGAGTATTACATCATTTTCCCACCACTGGTTTCTCCAAATTTACATATATATGCACTCCCACAATCTTCTTATTACCATAGAAGTATGTCCCTACCTAAGGCCAACCTGTCCTTCTGTGTCCTGGATCCCATCTCCTCTTGCCTTCACAAGGGATTCTTTCCTGGAGTATTCCTTTCTTCTGCATTATCAGTAATAATAATGTACTGGATAATTCATTTAAACAAATCAACTAATATACTCATGTTAATAACCATCTATATACATACACTCACAAATAAAATTCCCTTGAATCTACTTTTGCCTCTAACCACTATTTCCCTGCAGTAACAAAACTCTTCAGTTTACACTGCCTATGTCCATTTCCTCACCTTTCATTCTTTGTGAAATGTATTCAACAAGTGCTTTATTCACCATCACTACACAGACATGTTTGTTTGTTTGTTTGTTTTTAATCACCAAAGAGCTAATGTCTTAGTTTTCCTGAGCTGCTGTGACAAAGATGACAAATTGGTTTTGGCTTAACCAACAGGAATTTATTGACTCATAGTTTAGAAGGCTTTCTTTATCTTGGAGTTGGTAGTTTTCTGGCTGGTCAGCAACCCTTGGGTTCCTTGGCTTTCCCCTCACATGGAAATGTCCTCTCCTTTTTCTTCTTGGCTTCCACTGACTTCTGGCTTCTGGCTCCTCCCCATGACTTTCTCTCACTAGGTATGAATTTATTCTTCTATAAAAGATTCCTGTAATTAGCTTAAGGCCCACCCTCATTCAGTGGGACCACACCTTAACTAAACTATCTTCAAGAGATCCATTTACAATGGCTCACACCTACAGGAATGTAGACTAAGACCAAGAACCTGTGCTTTTTGGAGGTACAAAATTCAACCTACCATGCCTGCATTTTGTGAAACATTTGATAAATTATCTGCCATCATCTTGAACTCTCCATAGAATTTAGCACAATTGATTATTCCCTTTTCTTTTTTTTTTTTTTTTTTTTAAAGATTTTATTTATTTATTCATTTATTCCCCCCCTTGCTGCTTGTGCTCGCTGGGTCAGCTAACCACGCCGTGCGGGCGGGCTTGCCTTCACCAGGAGGCCCCGGGAACCGAACCCGGGGCTTCCCATATGGTAAACGGGAGCCCTACTGATTGAGCCACAGCCGCTTCCCGATGATTATTCCCTTTTCTTGAAAACTTGTCTTATCTAGGTTTCACAGAACCTCCACTACTGGATTTCTTTTAATTTGCAAGATATTTCTTTGTAAACTGGGAAATCCTCCTTCTGAAAACCTAAAAAAAATGCAAGCCGTTTAATTTTGTCATATAACTCCTTTCTCTTTCTGTATTCTCCACTAATGTGACCTCATCTAGCTCCCTATGGCTTCAACTACCATGTATACACTGACAATTCTCAAAATTATACTTCTTGACTGGGACTCTTTCCTGAAAACAAAACTCATGTCCAAGTACCTATCATCATTTCCATTTCAGATATACATTGGCAAGAGAGAACTTATTTCTCTTCCAAATCTACCCCCTTCAGAAAAAAATATCTTCAGATAAATGACACTACTCTTTACACAGTCTCTCAACCCAAATTAGAGTCATCTTGGAATCTTTATTTCCCTTTCCATCATACATCCAGTCTGCCTGTTAGTCCTGTCAGGGAGATCTCCAAAAACATCTCAAATTTGATGACTTCTCACTGCTACTTCTCCAGCCATTGTCAAAGCCATCCTCTGCTCTTACCTGTATGACTGCAACAGCAATTCCACTGGACTCCCTGCCTTTCTTCTAAGAGTGATCATATTTTAAAGGGTTATGAGGGCATGTTACTCTCCTACTTCAAACCTTCAATGGAGTCCAATCATACTTTAGTATAGAATCTAAACTTTTTGGTATGGTCCCCAAATCTTTCTATGATCTGGAAGGCCTACCTCTCAGAAATCAATCTCTCCTTCCACTTTCTTTGTTCATTGCATTTCAGTCACAATTACCTTCTTTCTGCCCTTCAAATACTTGAAGATCATTTCATTTTAAGGGAATTTGCTTTAATGTTTCTTTGGCTTAGAGAAAGCCCTTCTCATCAGTGAAGGCATAATACAAACCTCATCTTCTCAATGAGTCCATCTCTGACCCTATTAAACAGTACCGTCATTACGCCGTACCATATTTTCCTATTATTTTCTATGTAGTCTACAAACTCCTAAACTCATTTTATAAATTGGCTTGGCTACTTATTTACTTCCTTACCAATTTGAGTGTAAACTCACAGAAGGCAGGAGATCACATTAGTTTGTTCATTTTTATCCAAAGTAACTAGAATAGTGCTTGACCCACTCTATAATTATTTATTAACTGACTCACTAACTTAACAATAATTACCTATCACAAAACCAAAGACACTTTTGCTCCAGGACCTTTACTTTTATTTCATACTTCTGTACTTCTAGGAATATCACAGACATGCTATAATATTTTAAACAATCAAATATGATGTGGAAAAGATTGTAACTGGCCATTTTCAGACAATTGACATCATTTTCTGCATATTTCTTAATTGGATATTTTAACAAAACAAGTCCAACTGTACTAGACCTTCATTCATCTATATAGCCAGTCATTCATTGCTTCAATTTAGCTGATAGGAGCAAACACATAATACAGTTTGTTTAGTAGTATTTATGACTTGATTATAAC
This sequence comes from Tolypeutes matacus, assembly GCA_026826555.1. Classification (NCBI taxonomy): domain Eukaryota; kingdom Metazoa; phylum Chordata; class Mammalia; order Cingulata; family Chlamyphoridae; genus Tolypeutes; species Tolypeutes matacus. The sequence continues at coordinate 16,516,034 of JAKSZT010053843.1, forward strand.
TTTTGAAGTGAACTTCTTTATAGCAAAAATGTTAAGATTCACACACTTAAATATTTGGATATTTATTTTTGTTCTTGCTAAAAGTTGATTCTAGTATCATTCCCCAGGCTTTATGGACACATATGTTCATGGGGAAATTAAAGAATCATGAAATAAGTTGCCCATTTTACAACTACCTGCTAGAAGATGTGGAAAGCTAATGCAGCTTTGTATTTCCTTGCAGTTTCAAGTTCTTTGTGTGAGTGTATATGTCAAAATTTAACCTTGTTCTTCGGTTTACCTTTTTGTATTACAGTTGGCTAATTCTTATTTGAAGTATCTTTTTAGCCCATTTCATAACCTCATAGATTTTCTTAGGGAACTTCGCAAAAGCATAACCTGAGAATGTTATACTCTTAAGATTGAGTCTTTCCCTCAGAAAACTCCAGAGTTAGAGAACTATCATGTCAAGTCAGTTGGGTGAGACTGCATTATTGTAGCATAACTCTGAACATTCCTTAAAAGATTCCACTAAGAAAGATAAAATTGGTTGTGATTTTTGATGATTCACGAGAGTGGTGTGATAGCAAATAATTTTCACAATTTGCTCTCTTTCCATGAGCTAAGCATAGAACGTATTTGTTATCTTCACATCTAAGTAAATGAGACAATACTTATAAATAGCTTTTTCATTTTCCATCTGCAAATTAATATATAGTTATTTTAGGTATAAAAAAAGCACAAAGAAGAAAACGAATATAATTTATAGGCCCCAGTATCATTTTTGTAAGATTTTTGTGACTATCTTTCCAATCATTGCATATACATCATTTCTATCTATCTACCTCCCTCCCACCCCACCTTATCTGTGTCTCTTCCTCTCTTTGTCTTATTAATGGGATTGTATTGTATATGTAGCTTAAAACTTTTACTTAACAACATAAATATTGTGGGCATGCTTGTTTAAGTATTTGGTGGTTGCATCAAATTCTAATGTGTGTGTCTATATATATATATATATACACACACATACACACACACATATATATATATATATACACGTAATATCAATGTAACTTAGCCATGACCGATATACTTTAAGAGATTTGCCATTTTTGTTTTATAAATATTCTTGTATAAATCTATGTAAATCTATGTAGAAAATTTTCCATTATTTCCTGAGATATTTCTAAATGTAGATCTGAGCTTAAAGGCCTACGGATATTCAAATTTTATACATATTGCCAGATTGCTTTCTGGAAAGGTTGTATCAATTTATCCTCCAACTAAGAGTTCATGTAAATTCCCATTTGCTCACAAATATGCCCCAAATGAGGCATATCTTTAATTACTAAGAAACTTGCATATATTTTCATTTTCATTGGCCTTGACTATTTAGCTATTACAAATTGCTGAAACATCTTTTGTCTTTTATTTTGGCATATTTGTACGTTTATTGAGAGTATATTAACTGGTCTTCTATATCACAAATATCTTTTATTTGTATATGATTAGTTTCTTAATTTTGTGTTTATTTTTATCAGAAATAAAATGTTAATTTTTCATTGGGAAAAATGCTAGCCTCAAAACTAAGTTTCTATACTTATTTGGGCTGATTTCCCTAATAGCATTTTTGTTCCTTTAAATCCTTTGTCAATTTTTTCCACCAATATTTTAATTTTAAAAATGGATGTAGTTATATGGAAAGATATAAAATGATAAAGATGTAGATATGTTAATATAGGTTTAAGTAGAGATATTTAACCAAAACTTGCTAAATGGAACATACTCTTTGTAGTTATTATATTCATTTTTATTTGAACATAGTCTTTCCTCCTCATGAAATTACTTGAGTCCAGATATTGCTCCTCCAGTTAAATTCATCATCAGTTTCTCCACTACCTCAGCCTAGTCCTTCCAGTTTGTACCTTTTTGATTATCCTATCCATCCAATCACTTTAACAGGTCCTCTGAATGATTCCCAAATATTATGGTCCAGCTCTGCCCTCTTTTCTTTCTTCTGTTTTGAATTTTGAATCCCTGTTTTTAATCCCTCTAGCAGCTCAAAATCAACATGTCTGAACCTACCCACCCCACCACCTCCCCCCACCCCCAGTTACCAGTGCTTGCAGATTGTGCTTCTAAAGGCTCCTTCATCTTTTGCCTCACACTCCCTGGAAAATTTCCTGATGTACCAGCACCTCACCTCCTATATATTGCTAGCCAAATGATATTCCTAGACATATTAATTCTTGCCTGAATTCCTCCATGACATGAAACATTTATAGAATAAAGCTGAAAATCCTTTGCCTAGAATTTGATGACTGGTTTTCTGTCCCAGATAAGCTCAGGCCATGCACTTGTGGCCTGTGCCATAGTCTGACTTAGGCCAGGCATAGGCATGTGTTGTCTTTTGTTTCTGCAGTATGGTAACTGGTGATATGGGCATGCTATCCAAATACATAAATCGTAAGAACAATATGAGAGGTGGTACAGTTATAAAGCCAACAGTATTACAACAGGGGAACTTGATGAGAACAGGCCCAAAAAAGGTAGAAATCTATTCCTGAAATGAACTTTGCACTAATATTCAGGCTACTATAATAACTTTCCAAAGGTGCATAGATGGTTATATATCAATTAGTGTGGACATTAACAATCTTCTAATATTTTCTATCCAATTCACTTCTTGAATTGTTTCTCCTACTTCACCACAGACTCTTGGAAAACCAAAGGATTCCCTGGCAGTCTCCAGAACTGAGTACAACACAGATTCAGCCCTGATCCTACTCCAAGTCAATCTAGACTTGAAGGCTACTAAAAAAGCCTGTCCACCAAAAGATGGATCCAGAAATGCTCTTGAAGTCCAAAGCCAGTATCAAAAGAGACTTGTGCAAAAAGATATCCTTCAACAGCACTGAGCATTATCTTGCACAGTATATATGTTCAATACATATTCACTAAATTGAACTAAAATAGCTAAGAAAATTGAGGATACTCTAACATAAAATAAGTAACAAAATTAATCCAAAGTAAAATTATGCTACAAGCTCACTGGGGCCTAAATATTTGGCAGGTTTCTAATTATTTTTAAAGGTATTATTTTCTCCTGGCAAAGGAAAGCATTTGGGCTTAGCCACAGGAAGAGGTGATCCTAGGAAATGGGATGCAAAAAGGGAGTTTGTGCATCCAGCTTTTACTTTGTCTGGGGAGCACCATTTCTCTGTTCACTTTGAATTTCCTTACCAGGAGACAGATGCAATATTTGTCAAGTAATAGATAAGCTGGTCTCAGGGGCTAAAATGACTTTATAATAATAGAGGGAATGTTCTACACTGACTTTAAAATATTACTTAAAACTATGGCAAATATATATGATGAAGGATACATAACTTACTGGCTTCCAATAACAGGGAAAGGGGATCATTTCAGATTTTGTGTTGACTCCAAACTTGATTTTAATGATTCAGCTAAAAATGAAATTTGTAACTGCCCCAAGATAAGAAAATGTAGGCTACTCAAAAATGAAATATGAACCCAAAATAATAAGAAATAGAGCCTACATCAGCAAAATAAGAATATTCAAACTCTGCCTCTCCAACTCTACCAAGAATATTGCATTCAATTTCTGCAGGAACATTAACAAACTCAAGGCCCAGAGGAAGATAATCAGAATGACAAATCAAGACGTACGAAGAGATTTTTGAAAGAACTGAGAGTTTTAGCCTCAAAAAGGAAAGACTTGGGGAAATATGTGGCTTGCAATTAAAAGTTTAAATGATTCTCATCTGAAAGCGACAGAGTCCTTCTGAAAATCTCCAACAAGGCATAAACTCTTCCAACGCACAGAAGTAGCAAGATTCTATTTTGTGGTTTAACGTATGGAAATGCTTTTTCACAGCCTTCCAACAATGTGATCATATGAAAAATAGCTAATAGTTATTGAGTATTTCCATCCAGACCCTGTGCTGCACTTGATATGCATCATCTCTTTTAATCACCTCTACCATTCTGTGAGTGGTATTGTTCCTAACTTAATTTTAAAGATGAAAAAAGCCAAGGTACAAAGAATCAAGCTCACAGAGTTAGCAAATGTAGAATAGATATTCAAACCGAGTTGGGTTGATCCAAACAAAAACTTAACCATTTCACTATAGCTAGGTAACCCCCTGCTGTGGTTGTTCTAAAGTGAATTCATGCTTTAATTTAGAATGACAAAGATTAACTTGGAAATGTCTTCCCATCTTAATTTTAATATTCCCTCAACTTGTGTTCTTTGCAAAAGATAAACCCACTGCTGTTAGCCAAGATTTTCCCATGATGCTAGTTTCCATCCTGTTCTGGTCCCCAATATCTTGGAATTAAGCTACTAACTAATGGATTCTCTGGAAGTTGGAGGAAGCAAGGGAAGGATATAAAAAAAAAAAAAAAAAAAAAAAAAAAACATGCTGAAGGAAACAGCCTTAAAGTTTGCTTATGACAAGCCTTGTCCTCTCTTTCATCACAGGGTTCAAGGTTTAACCTCACCTACATCCTCTGCCAATACACACACACACACACCACTGTACAAACACTGCACACACATGACACACACACAGCACACCACACCACATACATACACATTATCTGCATGCCCCACCCTGCCAATGTGTGTGATGTACAGTTTGTTATGAGGTAAAGCTGGTGCCTTCCAATATATGGTAGGATATGCATTATTTTGCAGATTATGTGCCATAGAAACATTGAAAAGCAGCTCAAAAACTATATTTTTGATTACATAATAGATTGAAGCAGTTATTAAATGTGGCATAAATGGTCTTCATCCTTTTTATATGAACTAAGTTCAAGATATAAAGTTTCATTTAAAAGAGACAGATCTAATGGTCAATTTAAAACACTTGGAATCTGCATGCATCATATAATCAATGCAGATTTTAAATACTCCGGAAATCTCAAATTCACAATGAAAAGTTCTGAAAAAAGTTCTGAAAAACTGGTTCCAACTATTTTGTAGAATTTTTAGGATCTCAGGGTATATATTCATTCTGAAGCCCTCAGATGTTTGCAAAATAAAGGAGCCAACTAATACCATCAGGAACAAAGCATCATTTTTGTTTTCAGCAGGAAAAGAATTCTAATTACTCTTCATTTCAACTTTCTACCTTAGTGATTTATTTTTATATCATTTTATGTATTATTAAGGCAAGATGTTAAACTACACATTGGCTGCAGTGATTCTGAGGAGGGAGAGATTACCTTGGACTGGCATATTCAGTAAATTATTCATTTTGAGATTATGACAGAGATGAGGAGTGGAAGCATTTCATGTACAGTACAAACTTGAGCGCAGGCACAGAAATGGGAAAATGGTTTCATGTGTAAAGAAAGGTAAGAAAAGCAGAGTGGCTAAAGCAGAGGATTAAAGAAGACATGGAAGTGACATAAATAACTATGCACAGGAAATGTTTGTGTGTGTGTGGCCCAGTGAATCCACATGAGGTATTGTCCAGGAAAGATAGTTTACCAGCATCATGAATTGACCCAATGATGCAAGAAAGGTGATTTTCAAACATATCAGAACATTTGGAAACTAACAAAGATAGCTTTTCTGTATATGGGGGGTGGGGTGGGGATCTGTGTGTCTGCTATGCTTTCAATACACCCCTTGAAAGGAAATGTATTCCAAAAATATTTTTCCACCTCCATATTCTCCCAGGATATTGCCTATATCAAAATATATATCTTTAAGTATAGTAATATGTATGCAAAAGACCATTGGTTTTGAAGTTTAGTCCATGATAATTTGTTTTGGTATATTCTGAAAAATATGATAGAATAAAGACTTTTAAATTTACATCAGGACCTTATTCTCTTGATTTATTTTATGAAGGAAGACAAAAAATCTGTTTTACCTGTATAATCCTTAATTAGCTTACCAACAAAACCTCTAGGGTAAAAAATAATACATATGATTCTCCTAACCATTCTATTTTGCTCCTGAATTATAAACTAGCTAAGGTGTATTTTTAATATTGCTTTCAGAGCAAACATCTCACAATAATTTTGTAAGGCTCTTAATCCTTTTTTATTACTTTTACTAAAATGCACGATATAAATTGTGACAATGAAGCATGAGTTAATTCTGTGTCTCCAATCTTTTTTCAAAGCATCTGTGTCATTACCTACAATTTTGTATAAAACAACAGGGCATTTTCCTCAGCCTTTTACTTTAGATTACAAATTTTGAGAAAAAAAGGGGTGGATGGGGTGGGGGAGACAGCTTAGGAGCAGCAAGTGGGAGCCTATGCCTATGAATAATGAAGCAAATTGTCTTTCTATCAATCCATACTGGCAGTCTTCATTTGATACAGGTCGTCAGGAATGCAGAAGTAGGAGACAGGGCTCATGTCCTGGAATCAATGCCTCTTGGCAGTCAGCCTGCTTTGTCCATAGAATGAGAGAAGCAAAATAACAATGAGGAAGCACCTACCTTAACCAGTAGATTTGAACTATATATTACCTCAGTTTGCATAGTAACTTCCTTTGAAAGTTCTGTGAGCTATTCATATATGCTGTCTCATCTATTTCTGTAAAAGCCATTGAGCAATAGACAAGTAATGTTATCACCATTTTCCAAATGGAAAATTCTGGGAAAAAAAACAAAGCTAGAATTCAGGTTATAACATTAACGAACAGCCTTTTCACTATTTTCTCCACATGTTTACTCATCAGGTTGTACTTTCTACCAACACAGTTTTAAAAAGTTGCTGGAGAACAAAGAGGTTATAGTAGTTATGAAAGATAATCTGTTAACTTTTTTACTGAGTGTAATGTTTACAAGGTTTTCCTAATGCTACAAACAAATTGAAATAGTAATTCAAGATCTTGCACATGTTTTTCACAATGAAAATTATTTTGCATCTCTATTAAGCTATAAATCAATAAATATCAACACATGAAAGGAACCTATTGTCGGAAATAAAACATGGTTTAAGGTCTATTTCAATAACTTTAATATATTATAGAAATACACAATGATCAATACACATTGTTCTCACTCAAGAGTCTTTTATGTTGATGCATTCCTTTTCAATAAGGAGAAATATGTTGCACTATGAAAACCAAAGAAAATCGGTTGATTTACGTGACTGCAATAATGTTTCATACTGTCACCTTCTGATGTCTTAAAGCAGTATAATTATGCTTCATCTTTTAAGTCTTTTAAACCTAAATCATAAAGCCATTATCAAATTATATAGAATAATGTGAATATCTGATTTGGGACACTGCACATGTGATAATTATCACTTCAGTTGAATTGTGGAATTTAAAGAGCAATTTGATGTTGAACTTTGTGTGTCACCTTATCTTCCCAAGGAAAATAAAAATATCTGTATAGAAACTTATGGAAAGCAGTTCCATGCTAAAAGTCCTGATGTTTAAATGTAAAAAAAAAAGAGTACTTTCATCACTATAGTATGGTGTTTGGGAATATTGAAAAATATATTATCATAAAATAGCTAAAATTTTTAAATTAAATTGACCAAAATATTATTTTCCTAACCATTTAGCCAGTAATCAAAAATGGGACAAGTCATAGTTCTTTCATCCATTTTAAGAAATCCACAAATGCATTCCCATTTCTCTAGAGTGCTTCAATATAATCCTTGAATGTATGGTTAATATTTCATATGACCCATCAGATGTCCTTTATAGACCTTCAGAATAATGTTTTCAGATGCTCTCCAAAGAGATCATCCTGTCTCTTGGAATGATCAAATATGTCTCAGGTTACAGTGCTGTGGTTTTACATTAGGAGGAGAGTATCTGCAGATAGTCCATGTAATTTGCACTTGAGAGTGAATAGTGTTTTATTCTTGTCTATACAAGCTAGTCTATGCTTTTGAAAACAATAAAGTTCTCTTTATCATTTCTTCAATTAGTCATCCCCTGAAACTCTAACACCAGGGGATTCAATATATTTCCTAAAGGTTATGCCCTGTCTATTCTATTTAGGCCTGAGGTTTTTTTCATCTTTTGACTATAAAAGCAATCAAATATAAAAATAGGTCATTTAGATAGACAATACTAGAAGTATGAAAGATAGAGGCATGAAATTATACAATACTGGCTAAAAAGCAATAAAATTTTAGGAAGAATCTTCTTGGTTAATCTTTTAACTTGATACTATTTGTCTAAGTATGGCACATGTATAGTTAGACTGCTCTAATTATAATATCCTAATACAGGTTAATCTTTGGCTATGATATCCAAGTTTAATTAAGAATTACATGACCTACTTCTGTGAATGCTATACACATTTAATTTTTATGAATGTTTCACATCTCTGTCTCCGAAGTATCTTAATTTTTCCTGTGTACTGCTCCTTTAAAGATATAAATGCAGTAAAATGTGATATAATAAAGGTAATGATGGAAACAATTTGAAGGTAGAAACATTCTTGGTTTGCTTATCTAAAAGCAGAGGTTTGCCTTTAGTGCAAAATAACCTAAAATGATATAATGTTTTGATATCCACTATTGTCCTGGAATTTGGAGATTATCATAAATTTCTAACAATAACTTGTTCCTACTTGGTTTGGCAAAGAAAGTACATGTCTTTATATTTGCAGCTTAAGGCAAAGCAAAAGTAGTATATCAATCCACCTTAGCCTGTAAGACTATATTGACAAAGCTTATTTGGAATGCCAAGGTCTTCAAAATGATGGTGAAGTATATTTTCACCCCTGATGTTTTTGTTACCTAGGATTTCTTTTCATCTTTGATCCCAATGGATGTGGAGTCTAATTAAAGAGTGTGCTGGATATAGGCAATGTGGCAGCTTTTATTACAACTTTCAATTATCTGATACTAATTTCACCATTTAGTAAGCAGAGTTAGACATTGTTACCTTGTATTTGTTCAGTTTTCCTACATTTTTCCATTTGACCTATGCCTGTAAAATAATATTTCCCTTACATCAATCCTGTGAGGTAGGTGGGTCAAGTTTTAGTATCATTATTTTATAAATAACCAAGCTAAGGACTGGGAAAGTTAAATGATATTCTCGAAGTTGCACAAGCATCAGAGGCAAAGACAGAATCCATGTGTCCAGTTCCTGGGAGGGTGCTGTTTCTACTGAGTCATCCACACAATCCTGCAGATAAATGATCTGGATTCATGAGCTTCCCATTGCCCAATTATTACCAATGTATGAGGAAAAATTATATTTCATCATACTGTTTACTGACAGAACAAAAGACAAGTTATTTCTTGTGTCTGAGATTTCCAGATTAGGTTATGCCCAAGTCTATGAATATTTACCTACCCATCCATCCTTTGAGGGCAGAGAATATCCTATTTACTTTATATTACCAGTGTCTACCAAGGTACTTGGCCAGAAAGAGGAATGCATTGGATTGATGCTGTTGAAAGAATGGCCCATGGGCTCTGGCTTTAGGAAAAAACAAATTTCAATATTTCAGTAGAGACAAAATAATCCTGGGAGTCAGAAGACTCTAGGTCCATCTCTGTCACTTCTCAGGTACATTTTATTAAACAAATTTCTTATCTATACTTTGAAGATAATGATACTAAGGTATTGTACCTCACAGCACTTCTGGAAGGATTAAATAAAATAACAGAAGAGATCATGCTTTCTAAAATATGCCAAAGAAATTAATATTATTTCTGTCTGTACTTGAAACAAATCTATTTTACGCCTCATGACATACTTCAAGAAACATAATTTGAAGGCTTTAATAAAGTATTTTATATATGCTAGCATGTTTAACCATTATTACATTATAATTATTTCTAAGCTTCATAAAATTTAAATTTGCTTACTTATATTATAATTTAGTTTATGTTAGTATAAAACTATACATTATCTTATGTATATAATTATCTTATATTAATTTAAATTGCATTAGTTTGTAAACTGACTTCTACAAATTCAGATTGGCTGGAATTTCATTTTTTACAACTAGGCTCTTTCACAGAATATAAATGTTGTTGTTGGAAATAGATCTACAGCAGTTGGAGAACTGCAAACTAAATGTTAGTAAGTCAGATTCATTTTAACGTCTTTTGCTCATTTAGCAACAGAAAATAATTTGAAAATGATATGAAACATTGTTCACAGGCTATTTTTTCACTAATGCTTTTCATCATTCATTCTCCCAAAATATATTTGAGCAAGAGCATGGAGGGCTGCCTTACAGTAATTCCTGGGGACACCCAGCTGTGCCCTTACAGAGTAGAACTGACTACTAACACTGTGGCGATACTCCCACTGCCTTCAGAGATTTCACAGCTCTTGGTAGGGTCAACCTTGATTCCTAAACGTCCTATCATTTTAATGAGGAGAAACAAGTTATACCTAACTTTACATGACTATATATTAGCATCTGCAAAGTCCTCATTAATAACCACAGAAATCTCATAAATGCCAAATCCTCAGGGGTACTTCATTTCTGGGGGCTGAGTAAAGAAATTGGGCTACCCTTCCCTATATGGATAGACTATGCTCATGCTATTGCATTTGTTAAGTGTCAGAGCTATCTTGTGGATGGAGTGGGTTCAGGCACAAAGCACCAGAGCAAAGGAAATCTGCTGTTAGTATAATAGGTAGAAATGGATCTGGGATATCGAAGGTGTGAATCTTAAATCCAAGGGAGAAAAGAGAGAACAAACCTGATTTTGAAGCAAAATCTTCGAATATTCCCTTAGGCAAATTTATACTAACAGAAGAAAATTTTCTGGGTACCACAGTAGAACTTAGGAGCACAGAGGAACTGCTCAAGGTGCTAAGGTAGCATGAACAGTTTGATACAAAGAAGTCCTAAAGACTCCTTGCAATTGTGAAGAATGTGGTCACAATCCTGGGTCCTAAATTAAAATATGAAATTCCAGCAGTTATTGCTCTTTTAATGTCTGCCCTTAGACATAGGCTGCAATTTTCACACATCCCTATGTGGCCTTATGTATATCAAAAACCTTGAAATGAGGTGCAAAAAATGATCAAAAGGAATAATGTGGAGTCAACTATGGCAGCACTGGCCCTAACTTACATAGATCCTAAACCTGAGTGAATAGAATAATTCCAGTCCTGCTTGCTGTGTTAGGAAAGCATGCTGAGGATAGGGTGCACAAATTCACTATGGAGTTTTTTAGGAATTATAAACAAGGATGGAAAAATGGTGGATTTAATCAGAATGCTTTGGTTTATACCTAGATAGGAACAAAGCAGACTTAAAAAAGAAAAAAATAATAATTTCCTGTGTATTCTCCCCAATTCTTGTAGTTATAATATGTTATATGATCAAGCTTGAACAAAGCAATTTATCTGAACATACCGTGCTGAAAACCACGTAATACCACTATCGTAAAATGACTGAAGCTTTTCCTAATGAAAATTATGTCATTAAGCTACCTGTCTAATAAGGGATAACTAGGATTGAGAAACACAGCCTGGGCACTTTCTTTTTCTCTGCCCCAATTAGTGAAACAGGTGCTGAGGGGCTTTATACTCACCCCCACTGTTTTAGTTTCCTAGGCTGCTCAAGCAAATAACATGCAATGGGTTGGCTTAAACAATAGGAATGTATTTGCTCATGGTGTTCAGGCTAAGAAAAAGTCCAAGTTATCATCAAGGCAATGCCTTCTTCCCAGAGACTGGCATTCTGGGGCTGGCTACTAGTGAGCCGTGGTCCTGGGCTCCTTGGTCCATGAGCAATGCACCTGACAGCCTCTCCTGGTGTCTCCATTCTCGTCTGGGTTCCACTGAATTTCAGCTTTTGCATCCCATGGTTTTCTCTACTACTTGTCTGAATTTCATTCTGCTTGTAATAGACTCCAGTAATAGGATCAAGACCCATCCTGATTGAGGTGGGCCAAACCCAACTGAAGTAACCTCATTACTAACTCCTACTTACAATGGGTTCACACCAAGAGGAATGGATCAAGTTTAAGAACATGTTTTTCTGGGGTACATAGGGCTCCAAACCACCATACTCACCTTCCCATGGGCTATAGCAAATAGCCCCTCAAGAAGAGAGTGATACACTCATAAAATAAACCACTCTTTCAGACAAAGAATTTGAGATTAAAGTATATTATTAACCTCTGTGAACTCAAAGAAGAAAATGTATTAAAACTCATGATTTCTAAATTATAATCCAAGTAAACCTGGGTGCATTAAGTTCTCTTGAACAGATGCTTATTTTCATTTCTAATACCACCACCATGGTGCAGGTCCTCAAGGCCTCCAGCTCAGAGTATCTTAACTATATTTTGCTTAACTTTCTTTTGTTTCAACCAGTCTCTTTGCTTCCAATCTTTCAGCTACTCATCAGAAGAACCAAAATCAGATTATATATATAAAAAACATCTTCCAACTGGGTGATCCCCCAAATCAGAAAACTTCAGAGCACCCAACTGCCATCAAAATTTAATATGAATTCTTTTCCTCTAAAATATCTTTTAGGTATTCCTTTCATCGTTATCCTATTTATAGCTTAAACTTAAGCAATAGTTAGACAACTTGTTCCTAAATATGATTTTCACTTCTGCCCTTTGTTAATTTATCCATACAGTTTCCTTCTTTTTAAAAGTGTATAGCCTCTTATCTCAAACCACAGAAATCCTACTAGTAATTTAAGGATCATCTCAGGTGCTTTCTTCTCTGCATTTTTTTTTCTGGATTCCTGACAATTATATATTTTCATTCTTTCATTTAACTCCATAATTCAGTGGTTTCCTATAGCACCCCATATATTCTGCTTTGATTAGAATAATTTCTGAGGTTGTCATATTTCCCAAAGATATAACAATATTCTTAAAAATAAGAGTATGTCTTAAGTACTATTTTGATCACTAACATTATACTGCACAGTACATGATGGCAGACAAATATTTGTTAAATCATAAAATTTACTTTGAAGATAAGACAATTCAGTTTAATTCTCCACTGCATGTATTAACTTTTAAAACTAGACTCAAAATCTTGATTTTGAGATTTGAGTACCTCTGTTTGTAAAGTTGCAGATAAATTGTATATACCAGTCAATACAAAACCCTACAAATTTTCAAGTTCTATGTTTGTCCTTTAAAATAATTTATGGCAGTGCTCCAATATGTGTTCATCAATTGTAACAAATGTACACACTAATGATGGATGTTGTTAATGTTGGAAAGTATAGGAGGGGGAAGGGAGTGGGGCATATGGGAATACCCTATATTTTTTATGTAACATTTATGTAATCTAAGTATCCTTAAAAAAATAAATATTAAAAATTTTAAAAAAGTCCCAAGGGAAAAAAAAAGGCCCTAGGAAAAATTGATATGCAATGTTTAACATCAAGAAATATAGTATTAAAATTAGGACTTCAAGAATAAAAAAACGAATTTATGAACACTAGGGCACTTTAAAGTAATATTTTGGCACATTCTAACTTTTCATGGTTTTAAAGGATATATTTGGGTCAACGTTCAGAATTCAGTATGATTTCTTGACCTTCAAAATGCAATTTATTATAGAGTAATATGTTCCAGATTCACTAAAACAAAAAGTAATGTTTGTCTGAATTCTAAAGCATACAAATATTAATGTACTGCCCTTTTCTACTTGTCATTTGGGTGTAACCTGTAACTATTGGGAACTTGTTTCTTGAAGGGACTATACTACTGGATTTGTCAGATTATATAATATAGTTAAGAATAACTCAGAGAAATGTTGACCTGATATATGTAAAAATTCCCAAAGAAAAAACTTATTCAAACATTTCTAAAAATGTCAAAAGAGAAGCAAAAATGATAATTATAAAAATAAAAATGGATCCAAATCTCACAACTTAATAGAAATCAGATCAGTTTGATCCAATTTAAGCAGCGGGTCTTTAATTTTACATTGGAACACACAGTACTTAGAGTCAATCTACAACATATATTACACCAACTCATGCCCTAGAAGAAAAAAAATTTTTATTTTAATGTATTAATACATATCTACAGATATATTTAACAGAGGATTACAATTTCTCCTCTAGCTCCCAAATTACATAATGCTACCATTTTATTTCTACTCTTTTGAAGTACAGAAGATCTCATGCCTAACCAACAGCACTATATGTCCTTTCTCTGTATTAAGCTATTTTTCTTTATGGCTTTTTAAACACTGGAAGACTCCATGGGAGAAACTGCATTAGACAGAGGAATATCTCTGGATGACTCCATCATCGGAAGAACATCCCAGCTTAGTGACACTTTTTTGCTCCTCTTCAAAAATCAGTGTTGTCTCCCAATCTAGGAGACAATACTGAAAAATCTAGTTTCAGAAAAATTAGGACCATTAGTGATTCACATAGATCAGAAGTTCTTAACAAAGGGTCCCTAAGCTTAAACTGAAATTTCAACAAACATTATTCTTGTAGGGGCATGTTGGTGCAGGTGTGATATATTTACTAAATAACATGCCTTATACACAGGCTGCAGACCTGTGTCTAAGGGGTCTGTGGTTTTCACCTGACCCACAAAGGGGTCCGTGGAACAAAAAAGTTAAGGACCCCTGGCACAGATCTACAATTGAGTAAGTTTAGTTGAGCCCATTATGGTGAATGCCCTTCACTCACTGGATCTAGTTTGTGCTTAGTTTTATTGAGAACCACTGCATAGTAATACTGAATTTATTTTATACTGGTCTTTGTAATATGAAGAATCCTGTAGCAATAGAGAACAGTGAAATTCAGTGGGAATAATTGATGTGAGAAGCAAGGCAAACCAAGACAGTGTAAATTATCCAAGAATAATTTAATAAGACTGATAATTTTGAAATATACCACAGAAGAGTGCATTATTTTCTATTTCTTCACATCCCTATGCCTGGGGGTAAATGCCATTTAGTCAAAATAATTGACATCTAAGAGCTGTTCATTTGGATTGCTAGATGTAATACATAGGGAAATATTTATATATATAAAATGAGGTATCATTCATTATTTTAAGGGGATCGCATTTCATCATCTAAATGTGATAAATAAATATCTATTTATATGTTTATTTGTTTATTATTGTCTTTCTCCCCAATTAAAAAAAAAACAAGCACACAATAACAAGGCATTTGTCTTTTTTGTTCACTGGGTCTTTGACTAACTTCACCTTAATAGTATTATTTTATGACTTTCTATTTCTTAACAAGAAATGACAACATTTACAAATATCACAGAGAGCATTTTCTCCCACTGTTATTAAAAATGCAAATGAATAAAGGCAAATCTTAATTTACACTCAAGACATTGCCACACATAATGTCATAATTGCAATGAGATTTTTATAGAATTGGACCTGATCCTGAAGCTTGTATGCAGACAAAACAGAAACAGACATCAAATCTGTTTGCAACTGATATAAGTGGGATTTCTCAATAAACGCTACCCGGGCTAAATCAGTATCTAAATGTGATCCTTAATTGAGTATTCACAATTATTCAAACCTATTGAAAATTTCCCACAATGGCATTTTAAAATAAGTTTAAAAAGACAATTTATATAAAAATATGAAAAATACAAAGAAAAAAGAAAAAAAATACCATCTCTCAAGATAACACAAAAACTTATAACTGAGTCATAATATTGGGGAATGAAAGAGATTGTGAAATTAAGCAAACTGCTTAGATAAAATTCATTTTCATAGTAATTTATTTGTTATAGGCTTTAGGTATATTATTCCATTTATATTATGGTACTGTAACCTTTGTCTTAGCCATCTGTTGAGTAATTAGTTCTGAACACCTACATCATATGGATATAATAGTGACCACTTATTTTGCCCCATTAAGTGTCAATCATTGTGCCCAAGAATGTCATTTTGTTATGCATTCTCATCTTGAAAACCAGCCTAAAAATAACAATTACTAGGTGTAGTTTAAAAATGAAGACACTGAACTTCAGAGAGGCTAAATTTTTTTTTATCAAGGTAAGCGTATTTGAAACTCACTCTGAGTACAAATCTCATACATTATAAATGGTAAAACAGAAAAGTCCAGTAAATTGGGTTGAAATTCATGACTTTTACTTTTAAATTTTTCAGATATTAAAAGAAATATCCTTTTACATCTGAATATCGGTTCTTGAAAGAGATGCAGATAAATATAAATAAAATATCTTCTATTATTCTAGCACTATTAGCATTCTGCTGTATTTACACCCAGCCATTTTCTTCCTACTCTATGGATACAGGGAGATAGATGCATATTTTCTTCTAACTCAACTTCTCTGTATTCTGAGTTCTTCATTTGTAAAAATGTATCAAAATAATCATGCCTACATTCCATAGAGTTGTTGCTACGTTTAAAATTATAAGAGAAGTAAGCAATTTAGCAAAGAACTGGCACACAGTAATAACAGAATAAAAATAGTGGTAACTTTTAAGATGAAGAAAGGTTCCCCAACATGCTACAGAATTTTTCTTTGTGATTTCTTAACTTCCTTTTAAACATTCTTCTTTATTTCAAAAAACTAACCCTAAATTCAGCCACTTCCTACATCTTTGACATGTCTAACACCCTAGTCCAAATCATCATCAGATCTTGAATAGTATATAGCCTTTTGTGCTTCCTTGTTTTCCCTTTGAATCCTTAAAATCTATTCAAAAGCAGCAGCCAGAATGATTATCACACAAGCCATTTCATATCACGACTCTGCTCAAACTGTCTAGCTTCCTATCTCTTACACACTGAAAGCTGAAGTCCATAGCTTGACCCACTTTCTTCTCTAACCTCTTCTTCAATGACTCTTCTGCTCCTCTTCAGCCACACATGCCTCCAATTTTATAAATATATCAAGTCTGCTTCTGCCTCAGAGCATTGAGCCCTCTACTCCCTCAACCTCTATTCTTTTCCTGCATAGCCTCATGACTTACTTTCCCACTCATTTAGGTCTCTCTGAAAATGTCTCCTCACTTGAGAGAATATGGTCCTGATGGTCCCCAATAAAATATCAGCCCACTCCTCCAAATCCGCATCCCAGATCATACTTGCAATATTTTCCTTCATAGCCCTTTTCATCATCTAACATTTTATGTTTATTTGTTTATTTATTGTCTATCTTACCTGACTAAAAAATTAGCCCACAATAACAAGACTTTTGTCTTTTTTTGTTCTCTGTGTCTTTGACTAATGCCTGGCAGATAAATATTTGTTGGATGAAGAAATCAGGAAAGGCTTCCTAAAGACATGGTTTTCTGAGTTGAGGGCTCTGAAGTTGAGTGTAAACAGTCAGAAATGAATAAAGGCAAGTTTTCTAGGAAGAACAAGGTCATGGAAAAACAGAGGGGACAAAAAATAAGAAAATAGTCTAATTATTTGGAAAGCCAAATAATTCAGTTTTATTGTCTTGTATAATGCAAACAAAGGAGTAGTCATAGTTGACAGTAAAATCTGGAACATACTGGGGCTTGAAGGGCCATGAATGTCAGAGAGCAAGTTTGACTTTAATTTAATAAGGGATGGGGAGACTCTAGAGGTTTCTGAGTAGGGAAATTATATGACTGAAGCACTTTAAGAAGATTTATCTTACAGGAATATACATTATGGGTTAAAAGAGGGAAGACTTTATAAGTAGAGAGTTCAGAACTTTATATAAGCCATTCCATCCTAATTCACTCTCACATTTGATAAGTCAGAAGAGACCTCCAGATTTTAATTTTTAATTGCTCCTGCTAAGGACCACGAATTACAAGGAAATATGTTTAATATGAAAGATAACCAGCAAAATGTTAAAAAAAATACCAAGTATATAATGAAAACTATTAATGCTCTGAAATAAATAAGATACTTCTCCTTGTTTATTACCTTTCATTTGAATTTGCAGTACATAAATGAAAACTATAGTATACAATGTACCACAAAGAATTAGTATTTCTGGGTTTGGAGCAAATAATATGGACAGAGATTAAACAAATGGTAAAAATAAAATTCAACAAAGTGGTCTATTACTTTAAAGCCATGCATTTCTCAAACGCAAATTCCAGAAATCCCTGAAAATGATCAATAATTCAAATTATAATTTTGAAATGACAAACTTTGACAGTATTTGCTGAATTTACATAACCCAACAATTGAGAAGGATAATTGCATATTTGGGAGAAGTCATTGACTTAAACTGATTTAACTCAGGACATTTTTTTTTAATTTTATTCAAGATGTGTATTTAGGTCCTTCCTAGTTTCTCCCAGTATTTTTTTATTGAGAAAAGGTCCTCAAATATTATTCTATAGCAAATCTTTAACTTCATATCAATGACATGAAAACCGTTGCCTGTATTTTGTGCCGCCGTTAATGCTTTTATACTTAAATGAGCACTTCATTAAGAAAACATCTTAAGCACCATTCTAAGCAGAGGGTAAAAAAGATTTTAAAAGTCTTAAAAATAGCATACCTTTGAAGACTTAGTATCTATTATTTGATGAGCGAAAGATAGATTATTTAAATATGATGTGTAAATGCAGTGATAAAAGAATAAGATCAACAGAAAACTCATCTTTTATAAAAAGGGTATAAAAATACAAATTAAAAATCAAACTGAGTAGGGGAAAAAGTTGTTAGGTGTTGAAAATGAATATTATTCAAATGTATTTGTCCTTTAGCACTGACAAATTTTGAATATGCATCAAAGAACAGAAAATATTTGTATTATTTTGCTTTGGGTAATTCAGACATATGCAGGACTTGAACAAATAAATTCATTCTTAGCAATTCAAATTTGAGTCCAGTATATTGATATGAAGTTACAAAAATAGATGTTACTTTAAAACATGGATTTTCTTTTGATTGCAATGTCCTAATTTCATGTATGTGTGTGTATATGTATGATTATGATCACGATTAAAATATAGACCAGTTGGTATATTTCTACTGAAGTAAAAATGAAAAAAAAAAAAAAAAAAAGAAAGCTTTGACATAAAATGGCCACTACATGGAAAAGCAAAGTTTTCAAAAAAATATCTGCTCAAAGAACTGGGACTGAATCTCAACCAGCATGAGGCTATTTTGTACAGAAACACAAAAATCCTCCTGAAGCCTCTTTTGGACATGCAATTTGAAGGTAATATGGAAACAAAGATGTGTGACACTAACCTCAACTTTGAAGTAGCACATTAATAAAAGATGTGGGCATCACCATACCAAAATAAAGGTCCAAACAAACATACTTTAGTCCATGGAAGTTTGTACTAAAGTAGACTTATAATTATTCTAGCAATGGAATGAAAGAACGTGTAACATTGATATGAAGACAGTGGTCACTAGAAGTTCCAAGGGGAGGAAGAAGGAAGAATAGCTGTACCATGGAGAATTTTGGGGACTTTGGAATTGCCCTGCATGATATTGCAATGATGGATACAGCCCATTATACATTTTGTCAAAATCTATAAAACTGTGTGGTACAAAGTGTAAACCATAAAGTAAACGATAGACCATGGTTAGTAGCAATGCTTCAATATATATTCATCAATTGTGACAAATGTACCACATTAATAAAAGATGTTATTAATGGAGGAAGGTGTGTGGGGTGTATATAGGAATCCCTGTATTTTCAATGTAACATTTATGTACTCTAAAGTTTCTAAATAAATAAATGGAGATTTTGTAAATCCAGTTAAATAAGTAAAATTAGGAGATGACTAGGAAAAAGGTATATTTCAGGAAGAAGAGAGAATAGGAGCAAAGACATAAAAATATGAAATAGCTTAGTATATGTAGAGAAATACACATTGTTTAGTAATGTTTAGCTAAGATTTTGTGCCAGCTTTACTGAGTATACAATTAGGAAATTCCATTAAATATATAAAATGTATCTGTCTAACAAAACTGATGTGCAGGAATCTTTGAATATGTGGATTGTAGAAGAGAGATGATGTAAAATAATGGAATTGCTTCACAAATAATTCACAGGAAATTCTTTCAAGGCTTTAAAACAGTGTAGCCCATGAATAAGTGACCATGAAGTTGGATAACAGTAAAACCCCAGGTTCCTGTTTTGGGATAAAATATCTAATGGTGTAATACAAGAAACTACCATAGAGCAATATGCTTTTGATTAATGGGGAATATTCTTCAAATTAATGCTCAATCCACCACTTGAGAAAGAGCAGTCTATATTATCTAAAATAGAAATAAAAGTAGAGCATTCCCCAGACCTCATGAATAACTGCAGAACATATTTTTGCCAATATGGAGACATATGTAATTTCTAACATCTTTAAACGTCTGTATGGATCAATAAAGATATATAAATATCTTTAAAAGAAACATCTAGGGTCATAAGTCAAGCTCAACACTTAAATTTTAATAGTTTATATACTAAGTGAAAATTTAAGAGAGTCAGAACAACCCTGCTGTAAAGAGCTAGTCCATCACATGCCCTCATCTATCCATGTGGAGCCTGGGCTGACAAGAGACCCAGATGAGGGTGAGCCTGACAGGATCACATTTCACATGTGCTCAGGGCACATGGGACATAGAGTGTGGAGTCACTCTATATTTTTAGTGATAATACTTGTACCAGAAACATAATTGGTGCTCAATAAATAGCCATCCGATCCTGAATTCATGAGTGTCTTTCTTCTTGCCAATCTGTATATTCCACAAACATATATTTGTGGAAACATATATTACCTGTCTTGTTTACTGCTGAATGTTTAGTTTAGTTCCTACCCCTATTTCTGACACATGTAGAATTTTGTCAATAAATATTTGTTAAATGAATGAATCTGAGTTAAATATGCAGAACTTGAAAACAGAAAACAGAACTAACCTACAGAGAACCATCGTTTTCCTTTATCCACTCTGATAAATGCTATCACCAATGACTTAGTGTGGAAAACATGAAGTATTGTTAAGGAAAAATGAGGGATAAAAAGAATCTTAAAATCAAAGTCTAGATTCAGGAACTCAGAGTTGGTACAGCACACAAGTTTCACCCTTTACAAAACAGTCTCTACATGGAGCACAATAATTTTGTGTAGCATATTACAGAAGCAGTTTTGAGAAAAACGAATCAAACAAACAAAAAATAACTCAGCAACTTTAAGATTAGTTTCTCAATCAAGATCACTAAAACCTAGAATGACAAATATTGAGACGGTATCAATTTGCTTATCTGCAATAAATAAAATTAATCTATATTATAAAATAATCTTAATCATCAATAACATAAAGGGAAACTTTAAGTTAATTTTGTTGTTTCTTTCTCATGAGGAGGAAAAGTATACAAATTAAAGTGATATACAAAAGGATTCTTACCCTAATATTCTATACTCAAGTCTCTGAAATTACAAGATTGTTTAGAGCAGCAAAAAGTGTTACTACAAGACAATATTCACTAATGAGCTAATCACTTATAGATGTACTCTCTATTCAAATAACCCTCTCCACTTAACACCAGCATAGATAAATGGACAGGTAGATCCATATAGAGATAACTGTATATTTGACCATGTTGTCAACTTCATTATCATCCTTTTTGCATTACAAATATTATGTATATTTATAATAAATTAGAACTACAATTTCACTTATAAAAATTAGGATTTCATGAAGTCATTGAAAATGATGTTGGGTAACTGTTGGAATCAAATGTATAGCTACTGACAAATGAGGATACACAGCATGAAACTTAACAAATGAAAAAAATATCTACAAGGATGCTTCAAAAGAAACTGATTTGACTAATTAAAGATTTAGAAAAGCCCTTGGAAAACTACTTTGTTTGAAAGCCCTGGTTTGTGTTTTGGGTATTTTTTTTTTTTTGTCTTCTTTGTTTTTGATTGTTTGCTTGTTTATTTATCTCTTCTTTTGTTTGTTTTCCCTAAAATTAACCTCCTGGGAGGGGAGAATGGGGAATGACTGCTAATGGGTACAGAGTTTCTTCTTGGGTGGTGAAACTCTGGAATTAGAATGTGGTGATGTTGTATGACCCTGTATATACACTAAAAACCATTGAAATGTACATTTTAAAAGGGTAAATTTTATGGTATGTGAATCATATCTCAATTAAAAAATGGGAAATATTTTTTATAATTAACCTCCTTATAGTTCTGCTGTGAAAGTTAAATGTCAAGTGAAATGTCCTTTTATGCTATTGATCAACTTTATTTGAAAATGTGCAGAGAAAAAATAGGACAATTATTTATTTCCTATTAGGAATTTGCACAGTTGCAATTATAACAATTTTTTAAAAAAATAATGAAATAAAATACATTGTTTGCAAAAGTAAGTCTTCATCCTTCAGTACAGAATAAAAATAAAACTATTATCCCTGTCAATGTGGAATCAGTGGCTTTTTTTCTATCATCATTTATCCAGATTGCCACCCTGCCCCCCCCACCCCGCCCAGCAAGACCTCCTGAATTTGGGGTTTTATTGTTTAATAAATTGGAATAAATTAGTATACATAGTTTTATTTTCAAATTATGTCAATAACTTAGAAAATAATTTTGAGTTTTGGACTTAATGATCCAATCATTAATGTACAGCCAAATTGTGCTGGGTCCTAATACAAAGAAGTACAAGACAATCAAAATTTCTGTTTCTAGGAACCTGAGTTTATGAACTTAAATAGGACCCAGAATGAAACATCTTTATTATGGAGGCAAAAGATTTCATGTTATTAAGAATAAATTAAATCTTTAGGTGTTATAGATACTTAAAAAAAAAAAAAAAACTTCAATATAAAGCAGAGCTGAAGTTCTCAAACAATGGAATATTTCATACTTTAACAGGAATTCTCACAGCCAGGCACATAGTTTGTTTCATACCGTGAAAGCAGCCATCTGGATAAATTGGTTGTTAATTTTCTGTAATTCTTTTATAGAAAATAAATTTGTAAATATCATTGATGTTTTCATTAGCTGGTAACATGTAATAGTAAAATAACCAGAATATATTAGCAACTCATCATTATTTAGAAGTAGCCATTTTATTTAATTTTATTCTCTATAGAACTATGCCTATCAAAACATGAATTGATACATTAAAAGTAAAAAGGATTTAAACTCTCTAGAAGGATAAAATTGAAAATCATTTGACCCTCCAACCACAGACTGAACCACCATCTACCTTTTTGAGATATATATCTTCCATTAAATGATAATAAATGCATATGTGCATATATGTGTATGAATATTTTTACAGAGAAAGGATCACATTAAACCCACCATAACCCAAATTTCTCATGTAACCATATATTTTGGACAGCCTTCTTTTTCAACAAGTACAGATCTATTTCATTTACTTAAAGAACAGTACAACGTTCCATTAAGAAACTTGCTTGTTATTGATGGATACTTAGGTTACACAGAGTTTTTTAAGTTGTTTTTTTCACCATTGCAAGCCAGGCTGCAATAAAACTTTTTTGAAATATATATTTAATTTGTGCAAGCATATCTATAAGATAAATACCAAAGCCATATGCTAATTCTATTATCTTTAACAATATTGGAGTACAATACAAGTTCTATATAAAGAACAGCAGTCTTTAATTGTACTATCCTGTCTGCTTCGTTAATGTATCTCTAAATATCCACTATTTAATCATAATGAAGATAATTCATATCTACCTTAGAAAGATATGAATTAAAATACTAGCAAAAAGTATATCCTTGGAACTGCTTCATTAAAAATTAAACTGGCAACTGATTACCAATATTAAATTATTTTTTCTGGAAATGGTCAATGTTTATGAAACTAGGACAAAGGAAAGAAAAAAATAAGGATCATGATGGACATGATTTATTTAACCCATTAGAAAAAAAGAAGGGAGTGGAGAATATTGTAAATCCTTTTTTCCAATGTGAGCTGTGAGAGAACTGATCTAAAAGGATAGCAGAGCAAAGTCTTTTGTTTGGTTTTGCTTTGTTGTTGATGCTGTTGTTTTTAAACTCAAGGTTCCCAGCAGTAATGTTACAGGAGAGTAACAATATTTCATAATTCACCTGCTGCTTATTCATAATGTCATTCAGTCTATCACTGGTTATGCTTCAAAAAGCTCAGGGTTCCCTCAATTAAAAGTGAATCTTGGGTCACAAAGTTTAAATGGTTTTAATATTCATTTTGATTCAAAGTTGTGGTTATATGTGGGATCTTTGAAAGTTCAGCCAAAATGCATGCAAATGTGAACATTTCTAAATTTCTCTTAATTCTGATTGGTGCTTAAGTTTTTGGCTTTAAAAGAAGTTATAACAATGGTAGTTGCCTCCTTCAGTATTTGTTAGATGTGTGAAGTACCCATAAATGTCACAATGATGGTTTTATTTTTTAGATTATTACTGTAGGTAGGTTAGTCCTTACACAAGTGAGTCATTTTTTAAATGTGCATTTTTTTAATGAGTACATTTTTTAAATGTACTGCTACATTTACAAAAAAATATAGGGGATGATGTGGGAGAGAGAGGGACGTATGTGGGAATCCCTCATACTTTTCTGTAACCTAAAACCTCTTTAAAAATAAAGTTTAATATATATATATATTTTTTTTTTTCAAGTGAATCTTGGGGGAACGAATGTGGCTCAAGCAATTGAGAGCCGGCTTCCCACATGGGAGGTCCCAGGTTCGGTTCCCAGTGCCTCCTGACAAATTAAAAACAAACAACAAGCAAAACAAATGAGAAAAACAATTCAAGGATGCCAATGTGGTTCAGTGGTGGAGCATTGGCTTCCCACATATGAGGTCCTGGGTTCAATCCCCAGTCCCCAGTACCTCAAAAAGAAAAAAAAAAAGTGAATCTTTACTTTTAAACTGTGGTCAATAGTGCAAATAAGAACTGTAACAAATACACCAAATG
>JAKSZT010053843.1:16540858-16822079 GCA_026826555.1 Tolypeutes matacus
ACTGTGGTCAATAGTGCAAATAAGAACTGTAACAAATACACCAAATGTAAACTATGAACTATAGTTAGCAGTAATATTTAGATGATATTCTTTAACCATTTGTAAGAAATGTTCCACAACAATGCAAGGTGTTGGTGGTGGAGAGATGTATGGGAATCTTGTATGCTATGCATGATTGTTTTGTTAACTCACAACTTCTCTAATGAAATAAATATATAAATAAATATTTAATAAAATTGCTGTAAAAATAGAAAAAAATAAGTGAATCTTTACTGCACTTTGCAGATTTCATGCAGAAATTTACAATGAATGTTCCACCAGAAAAGACAGGGAAGAGAGTGCTATTTTTATGCCTCTAGCTCTGTTCTATTTTTGCTGATAACCTTCCAGTACAATGATTTTCACCACTGTAAAATCATCCGAAGAGGTTGCAAAATATGATATCACATTGCAGTATATCCTCTTTGTTAACTATTATGAACAATCTATTGATGGCTTTAATTAAAGAATAGAATTGATACTTCTACTAAAGAACTAATTGCAATAAAACTAACCAGACATTACAATTTCGGTGCACATGGATTAAAAGGATTAAAAGCACAATATGTACTCACAGGATTAAATATTCTAAAGTAAATTTATGTAGTAAAACCTATGGATTATGTGCTACCCATAGTGAAGTATGGTACAGAGGTTATTTCAAAATCTGGATATCTGAATCTCCAGATATTTGATATAAATATACTTATATGCAAATGGCATAGAAACCATTTCCTTCTTGAAAATTCAAGAACTAATTTCATCTGTAATAGATTAAACTAGTAACATTACACTAGAGGAAACAAGGACACTGGTTAACCACACTGCATTATTTTATTCAGAGGCAGAATAAAAGTTGTGACTTCACCATAATTAGTTAATAAATTTTGGACCAAATATTGGCTATAGAAAGATGTTCATGTATACATTTCTACTAAATTGAAGTAACCTTAAAATGGAAGACAAATATCCATTCCTAAAGAAAGCATAATACCATAAAGAAGGCTTTCCAGTACAATTTAAAAATGATAATAATTTGAGTAGACATTGCCTACAGTTGTCAATTAAGGCTAGAGAACATGAGCTAAATATATATATTTTAAAATTTCTTTGTGCAGCTTTATAACAAAACACAAAAAATTGATAAAAGTGTGCTTAAAACCACATAAAATGGTGCATATCTCTAAATACATTACATTTGATTTCCCCACAAAACACAGGAAGTTTATTTGATCACTTTTCTGATGTGCCATTTCATAGGTACCTGCTGAAACACAGAAATATTTCAAAATCTCCACAGGTATTAATCTTAGCTGTTTAATTTATTTGTCAAATGGAAGACACTTTATTCAAAGATGAGGGAACTCCATGGCCCTGAGGGAAAAGCAATGAGTTAAGGGGGGAAGGAAGGCAGCTTTAACCATAGAGCTGACCATATGCTCAATTTGAAGTTCTCAAACTGGCCCCAGGTCTCCCCATGTCAGAGGTCTATTACTTCCTTCCCTTAAGTGAAATCTACAAGAAAGCTTATCCCATTAAAAGTGAGCCCATTATTCTCTAAAATGAAATTGTACTAGAAAGTTAAAAAGGAAGTTGATAAGAAAATATGGACTTAGCCCTATACAAAAAAATATAATTACTAGAGATGGGTAAATCATAATGGAGAATGCTCCACTGCAGAAGGTTAAAAAATAGATCATGATAACAAAAAAAATGCTATCATAATTATTCAGCATTTGTATGCACTCCATTTTATAAAAAGTGAAATAAATCCTAAAAGGCTACCTGAGAGTTCTGAAAAAGCTATATTTAAATACAACTATTATCATTTTACCTTTTATTATTTTGCCACACTATTTTATTTCAAATGAATAAAGGGTGATTATGTATCCACTACCACCTAGCTTAGAATTTATTTACAATCATCTTTTGAAGAGTGGCAATTATGAATACTATCATACACAGTATGTATATTAATAGAGATGTAGTATTTGATAGAAACAAAAAAAGTGCATGTGTGTTTGTGTATTATACATATATATGAATAGCCTCTTACTGTTTTATTAGAGTAAGACAGAGTTTGGTTTATGTAAATAATACAGGTGTTATTTAACTTCTCAATGATAAACAGAGAAATAAATTGCCTTGAAATATCAAACCTGGGCATCACTTGATTAGAGTAGAAAGAGATGTGCAAGCTGATAATTTTCTCAGGCCAAATATTACACTATGATTTGTAAAACTACAATGAGATATCATTTTACACTTATTTAACTGGTGGCTATTAAAAAAACAGAGAACTACAAGTATTTGAGAGGAAGTGAAGGAAAGGGAATCCTCATCCACTGCTTGTGGGAATGTAGAATGTTGCAGCCATTGTGGAGGATGGATTTGGCAGTTCCTCAGGAAGCTAACTATAGAATTGTCATATGATCCAGCAATTCCACTGCTGGGTATATAAAAGAAAAATTGAAAGTAGGGACACAAAGAGATATATATGCACACCAATGTTCATAGCAACATTTATTCACTACTGCCAAAAGTCAGAAGCAACCCAAATGTCCATCAACAGTGAATGGACAAGCAAAAATGTGGTACATGCACACAATGGAATATGACTCAGCTGTAAGAGGGACTGAAGTATTGACACATGGGACAACATGGATGAATCCTGAAGGCCTCATGTTGAATGAAGAAAGCCAGTCACTAAAGGACAAACTTTGATTGACCTCACTGACACGACCTAAGCATATTGAGCAGACTTACAAAAGTAGAGTCTGGAAGATATGTTACCAAGAGACATAAAGGGAGTAGAATATGGTGTGCCACTGCTCAGTCTGGGCAGAACCTATGATAATGTGTAAGAAGGTGGTTTGCCAGTGGATGGAGATGATGGTGGTGCAAGGATGTGAGTGGGGTCAATGGTGTTGGAATTTGAGGTTGAGTAAGGTATGGGTATTGGGTTGGACTATCCATAGAACTGAGGAGAGTGCTGGAGGAAAGAAGAGGTGAACTTTCAGGATTTTTAGATCTGTGTTTGAAACTACAATATTGGGAATTATCTTTTGGCAAATATGGCAGGGGAGGGTCACTGGTGCAGGGCGTCAGCTGTAGGGGGATATGTGAGAAAGGGTGTACCAGGGGCATGCTTCTATGGAATATGAATGTGTCTTCTCATAGGGTGTTATCTCTGAGGGTAGAGACCCATGCAATAAACAAGAAAATATTAAACTTCCATCCTGGGGAGAACAGTTATGTTCTCAAATAGAAGGGCACGAATTTCTCGAGAACATAGAAAGTGTCTAATAAAAGAAAACAGACCAGTATGTCAAGCTCTCCATATTAATGCATTTAACTATGAAACTTATTCTTCAAACCTTGAAACTTAGTGGTTACCATAGGTTCAGAGGGGAGAGGGAAGGAAGAACAGGTGGAACATAAGACATTCTTAGGACATTGGAATTATTCTGCATGATCTTGAAATGATGTATACAGGCCATTATAAATTTTGTCAAAACCTATAAAAATGTATGGTGCAAAATGTAAACCACTATATAAACCACTGACCATGGTTAGTAGCAATGCTTCATTATTTGCTCATCAATTGAAACAAATGTACCATACTCATGCAAGAAGTTCTTAATAAGCGAAAATGTGATAGGGGAGGGGGTGGGGGTATATGGGAATCCCCTATATTTTCTGTGTGACTTTTCTGTAACCTAAAGCTTCTTTAAAGTGAAAAAAAAAAACGACACTGGCGGAACACACAGAAGAAATTGCCAATATACATAAAAATAACAGATCTTACGGTAACGAAAGATACAATGAAAAAATTTTTTTTTATTTTATTATTTTGGGGTTAGTTTGGCTTTGTTTTGGGGAGATTTTGGATTGCAGAGGGTTGCAACTGTGGCAGGGGAGGATCACTGGTACATTGATAGTGTGGGAAAGGGGCAGCTGGGATATGCTTCTATGGAATATGAATGTGTTCATGTGGTCATGGAATGTTGTCTCAGTGGGTGGAGACCCACACAATAACCAATAAAATATTGAAATCCCAAGCTAGGGAGTCCTGCTACAGTCTCTAATAGAGTGACAAGAATCTCTAGAGTACATAAGCAGTGCCTAGCAAAGGAGGACAGACCAATAAACCAGGCCCTTGATATTGATACTTCTACTTATGAACCTAGTTCTTGCAAAATTGAAACTTAGCCTAGTAATATATATTGCTTAAGAGTTATCTTGTGAAAGCCTCCTTGTTGCTCAAATGTTGCCTCTCTCTAAGCAAAACTCAGGTTATAAACTCACTATCTTTCCCCCAGCATGGGGCATGACTTCCAGGAATGAGCCCCCTCACACTGAGGGATTATTACCAAGTGCCACCTAGCAAAGCATTTGGAAAAAGACCTTGACCAAAAGTTGAAAATATTAAATACAAATAAGCTTTTATTGCTAAGAGATTTCAAAGTGAGTCAAGAGGTCATTCTAGAGGTTACACTAATGCACATCTCAGGAAGTTCTCACTGATTGCCACGTAAACAATTCCTCACGCAGGGGTGCTCCTGAGGGCTCTAGAGCCATCTAGACACTATAGGCAGGGCAGACAATCTCAGGAATTCGGCACCCTGTCTGTGGGCCTTACCTTGGAATATATGATAACATATCTCCCCAATATATCAGATTTAGACTTATTCACAATTTTCCTACACATGCTTCTTCTGCCCCTTTTATCGGTACCTATAATTAGCATTATATCCACTAAATACATATCCCAGAAACTTCAATCTTCCAGCTCTTTACATGCTTCTTGAGCCCTGAATCTCAGCAGAGTTGCAGCCAACATCTACTCTCCAGTTCATCAGACTGACCAAAGACAACTAACAAAAAGATGATGATGGACAATACCCATCCCAAAAAAACAGAGAGTATCTACAACTGCAAGCAAGACAGTTCCATCCACCTGCCCCATGGGATCTAAGCCCCCTCTCAATCAGAAACAGAGTGGGCATCACCATCCAAAAGTCTTCAAGTTTGAGGAATGAACAAACCTAAGAGGGGAATGCAACTATGGACTAAATAGACATTATTAACATTGATATGAAGACACTGGTCACCAGAGGTTCTCATGGGAAGGAGAGGGAAGAATAGGAGTAACATAAGGAATTTGGGGGACCTTGGAACTGTTCTGCATGATATTGCAATGATGGATACAGGCCTTTATCTATTTTGTCAAAACCTATAAAATTGTGAGGTGCAAAGTGTAAACTATAATGTAAACTATAGCCCATGGTTAGTAACATGCTTCAATATGTCTTCATCAACTGTAATGAATTTACCACATTAATGAAAGAAGTTGTTAATGGGGGAAAGTGTGGGAGGGGAAGGAGGTAGGGTATTTGGGAATCCTCTATTTTCTAATGTAACATTTATGTAACCCAAACCTTTGTTAAAAATAAAGAAAATTTTTTAAAAATTTAAACTAAAAAAAATTTTTAAAAGGATGTACAAGCTGACAATTTACTCAGACCAAATATTACACTATGATTTGTAAAATATTAGTATATATATATAAATATATGTATATGTATATATATATATTCACAAAAATCTATTGTGCTATATATAGAAGAATATTTGTAATTAGTCAATGCATACAATTATAATGTTCTCTTTCATATATAAAAATAAAAATAGTAATTGAAAATGCTGTTTGAGCATTTCATTATTTGACAACCAATGGATGACTTTTTGGGAATGCATTATTTCACTGATTCCTCTTCATAACAAGGGCTTTTGAAATGGACATCAACATAAGCCCCGTTTTACAGATAATGACACTGATGCCTACCATGCTAGGAAAATTATTTTTATGTAAATTGTAGCCTGCAGTAGGTATAATGTGTACCTTTTTATTTTAGAATTCACTCATAGATATTTCAAATAATCAGCACAACATACTTTACCTATCTCATATTGAACTCTAAAATTACACTAAGAAATATCAAAACGAAAATGCAAATAAAATATTTAATATTCAATACGTTCAGGGAGCCTTTTGAAACAATAATTCCAACACAACTTTGTAGAAAATATTTAGGTGAATACGACATGTAGTCCATGTGCCCCCCAAAATAAATCTCTTTTACTAAAAGTAAAAACTCTGAAACTGATTATATTCATTTTGTCATTATGTGTTTTTACAAATAAGTAGTTATCCAAAAGTTATAAATTCTTTACAATTGTACTGTCCCACGGCCTACACCCCACACCCTATTAACCTGCAACAGTATGTCAAATTCCTCTAGAGTACTTTGATATACAAATGAGATCATCATTAAATAAAATGAGGTGTATATGAAATACTAAAATAAAGTAACCATGCAATCTAAATTTAATTTATGGAAGAAATGAATAGTAAGTATGAATCACTAAAATATAATTAGAAGATAAAGTGAAACCTTGGAGGAATGACAAAATGTCACTATGAACCATATTCAACTCAGGTAAATAAAACCAAATTCTTCTTGGGCTTTAGGTGAATGCCATGATCCTTAGAGCAAAAGGACAACTTTTCTAGGGAAGCTTTTTTAATACAGTGTTATGAGGCTACATTACAAAACAAGCAAATCAAAATTATCATGCACATTCAGCCTTATTAGGAAATATCTTAGGAAAAAAACATCTACTGATGAATCAGCAAACACTTGCAAAAGTTTAAAAGAATAATATATTCTCGTTCAAAAATTCGTGAATCCATGGATGAAAGGGCAACATGCCTGCATATAGCAGATATTTAATAAATATTTGTTGGGAAAAAAAAAAATATATATATATATGGAGGCATGGCTGTTTTTCAAAAGAGGCATGGTGGCTGTCTATTTCTCATTACCCAAGGGAGGTGCTTCAATTATCTATTTCAACTCCATAACATAAGGGCTTAAAGAATAAGCATTTTGTTTGTTCATGATTTATGGGTCAGCAGTTTGGATTGGCCTCAGCTGGGTGGCTCTTCTCCTAGTCTCAACTGGTGTCACTCAATGATTACAATCATCTGGAGACTCAATTTGTTCTGTAAGGTCTAAGGTGTCCTTCCTCATTCACATATCATCCACATGGCCTTTGGTACTGGCTCTTGGCTGGGCCACTTGTCTCCAGCAGGGGCACCTGGGCTTCTTCACATGACAGTAACATTCTTCCAGGAAGGCAAGAGTGGAAGCTACATAGTGTCTTGAGGATTAGTCTTGGAAGTTAATACTTGGTCACCTCCACCACACCTATTGTTCAAAGTACTTCACAAGCGCAACTCAGATTCAAGGGGACTGGAGAGATGCCAGTTTTTTTTTTTGTTTTTTTTTTTTGAGAAGATCTCAAGCAATTTGTGGTCACCTTGAAACCACCACAGGAGGTAAGAAAGTATATCACAGGTGGGAACACACCACAGGGCTTTATCTAGAAAGTGTCTGTTCTGCCAACCATTATCTCTAGAATTAAGCATCAGATTTTAACTGGTTGTTAGGCCCCTCTGTCTTTGAAATAACAGCATTGAAATCTGTATTCAATCTGAAGAAGGGTTTGTTACTTGACTTCTTCCTGGCCCTGTGCCAAAGGGAGGAGGTAACAGGAATAAAACCTGAAGCACTCATTGAGAGCCAAAACAGCAGCCTCCACAACTAACATGGCAGAGGGAAAAGAGGTGAGTGAAAAGTAGACATGATTAGACAAATGCAAACTTTTTAATGATGAACAGAGTGATCTCTGAGTTCCATGGATCCTAAAGTTACAGAATTCTATGATTCTTCTGAACTAGGAAAAGTATTAAAGGGAGCAATTAATTACTAATTCCTTAATGGCTTGCCAGCCAGGTTAAGATGGCTTGCAATTACCTTTTGTATATGGGAACTGGAAATTAGAAGGACTAAATCACTCAAAATCACACAGTTCAGTTTAACAAAAATTTTAGTATATACGTATGTCCAAGATTAAGAATGCAAACACCTCATTCTTAAAACAAACAGCTACAGAATCCCCTAATAGATAATCATAATGGCTTTTCATAAACTTCCAGAAATAAAACATGGCAATGCATAAACTACCATAGAGGGCAAAAGCAAATCAAAATTATGCACATTCAGCCTATTAGGAAATATCTTTGGAAAAAACATCTACTAAGGAATCAGCAGATCCATTGATCATAAATCCACTGATGAAAGGGTAGCCATCATTCTTTAAGGAGGTGAAAACACATTTATGTAATAATCAACAGAAAGCAGCCAAAATAATAGGAGATAAAGGAAACCCTCCTCCAAGATATAGAGGAAGTAACATGTTCTTTAAAAAAAAAAAAAAGTATTAACCTTATCACTTATTAATTGTATAATAATGGCAAAGTCAATTAACTGTCCTGCACTTCAGTTTACCCCTCTATAAAATATTCCTGACAATAACACCTGACCTCTAGGCTTATTACATGGATTAGAGACAAGTAAATGCCAACAATGCCTGACGCAGAATATGTCCTCAGAAAATAATGAAGATGATAGTGATGATCAAATATATAACTGCATATATGTAACATATTGTTCAATATATAGTAGAATTTTTCTGTGTTTTCCTCATAAAATACATGGAGTAAAGCTTCCTTAGAGGAGGAGGTCTTAGACTTTTACTCAGCATCAGGCTTTTACTTTACAAACAAAAGTGTGTTATTTTGTTAATAAACCCCTAACAGTGTGTTAAAAAGAAGCAGGTAAACTGATTTTTTAAAAACATAGTTATATGAAAGCAAGGTAAAACAAAGAAAACTTATACAAAGAAGACAGATGAAGAAAAAAAGTAAAGTTGGGGAAAATTTATGTCAGTACACACTACCTTAAACATGTCATAGATTGGTCCCAGAGGGCTTACAAGGACCAGTAAACACTAATGTATCTAATGAAGACCCAGAGTCATTTTAAAAAGGTTAGTTATATTTAGAACTCGTGTGTTGATGTCAATACTTATTTATATTTGCATTAAAACTAAAACTTTTAGTAAATGTTTTAAAATGTGACATGTAAAGAGAATAATGTTCAAACTTATGGATGACGTTGATAATCAAAAGAAACATTTCACAAGGATAACAAACAGGGAAGAGGCTGTGGCTCAGTAGGGCTCCCGTTTACCATATGGAGGCCCCGGGTTCGGTTCCCGGGGCCTCCTGGTGAAGGCAAGCCCGCCCGCACGGCGTGGTTAGCTGACCCAGCGAGCACAAGCAGCAAGAGGGGGATAAATGAATAAATAAATAAAATCTTTAAAAAAAAAAAAGGATAACAAACAAAGGAAGTTTTACTGTAATTTCTTGGTTTACTGTATTCAAATTATTTCCCTTGTTCGTTTTAGAAATTAGATAATCTCATATGGAGGCTGGCGAAACTGCTAGGAGCCTACAAGTTAACTTTATTCAATAATGGAGGAGGTAACAGAAAACAATGTAGTAAATATTCTAGAAATCAATATCATCTGGGCCAGGGGTAAGTTAAGAGGCAAATATTTAGAATTGTCATCAGGACTGACTCAAGCCTAGGACTGCCTCTATGACGTAATATTGCCTATTCCCTCTAGACTGCAGCTTCTCCAGAGTGGCATCTATGCCTTTTTTGCTATTGTATCTCAAAGGGAAAAGGGTTAGCAGAGACACTAAGCGTGCATTAAATGCTGAATAAATGTTTATTGAAGGAAACAAAGAAGGGGCCTTTAGACATTCTTGTCTAGATCAGAGAGTCCATGATGCCACCAACCAATCACTTTGGGCAAGATGAAAATCTTCTATCTTCCTACAGTTCATTGCTTTTAATATTTATTATGAGCAACAGCATCCCAATTTCTAAGTTAATCTGATCTCAATACTTAGTGGAAATTTAATTTTGGACATCATAGGCAAATAGTATGATGTGAATATCAAAAATGTGGTACTAGTGGCTAGACTCGCTGTCGTCAATGCGTGCAACTTAAAGTTACATGTTAAGGATTCCAGTGACTGGACCAGACTCAGCAGGAAACAAGGCATTAATCAAATAGTAATGTCTGACATGAGTGCAAGATGGAAGTTACAAAATGCACTTGCTCTCTCTTCTAGGAAAGCAAGGAAAAAATGTTCCTGCTCAACTTTACACTAATCGACCCACGTGAGTTGTCAGCATTGCGCACCACATTTCAGTGAAAAGTGACATAAACTGGAACCTGTCCAGAGATGGATGATCAGAACAGTAATACTAGCTAACATTTATTGAGAATATAAGATAAAAGGGCTTGAAACCATGGCACATGAAAAACTGTCCCACATCAGTTTAGTTTCAGGGTATGTGTAATCACAAGCAGAGCACAGTAAGAAACCTCAAGTAACTCAGTCAAACACTCAAAATACTACCTGGAAGATTTAGACTTACTATGTAGGTTCCCCATATTAAAATTATTAAAGCTACAGGATGGCAAACTTTGGCTCAACAAAAAAATAATTATGATATAGGTATAAAAAATGGAACCATCAATTTTAGGCAGAATGATTTATGACTCAATAAAGGTACTCAAGCATAGGCAACATGACCAATTGACAGGAAAGCTTTAGAGAAATTTTAAGATTGAATAAATATGACTGCTCAGAAGGTTCATAATGCCAGGCCCATTAGAGGTTAAAATGAATTTAAATATGAATGTCTTAGGTGAGTCATACACTCCCCAGTGTACCTGACACTCCAGCCTAAGATTTCTTAGCTCAGTCAGATTCACTTCTTTTCATCTTCTACCAGGTCCTTAAAGGCACTGGTATGTGACCCCTGGTCTGGTTGAGCTTTAGTACTCCTTAAAACCCTCTTAGGCTCTGAAGCATAGACTCCAAAGTCATCCAATTTCCAACTCTTTAATTTCCTTCTTCATCCTCATGCTAGCTAATAATGAAATGATGATGACAATGAGGATGATATGACAGCTAAACCCCTAATGTACTATATCATGGAAAACTCCAGACTACTCCATAACACTGATTATTCACTTCATTTTTTAGATGCAGGTACAAAATTTCTGAGAGGTTAAAAGACTTGCTCAAGGTTACAGAAGCCTGGAATTCCAAAGTATATGCCTCTAACCACTACACAATACTGACCCTTACAAACTGGGCTATGATTTCCCCTCTCTCCCTTACTACAACACATACCATATCAAACTAGAATAAAGAATAGCTCCTAGTAAATTACGTTCAAACTTACCTTTCATTTTACTAATAAAATAAGTTCCTTGCAGTCAGAATTTACTGTCTGGTTATATATTGGTAAAGTGCCTGACATTTGAACAGTCAATAAATGGCAAATATTCTACATTAATCCTAGAAATAATCCTAAATTATCAATGAAATATTATGCACGTTTCTACTGATTAGCACATATTAAAATAACTGTGAATATTAGTAACATCAAGATATCTATCCACATAGCAAATGCACAACTCTATGGACTGCTCAATATTGCTATATAAATCATATGAACTTTTAATGTCACTATACAAATGCCTAAGCACTAATAAACAAGTGCACATAAATCATTTAATAACCGATTTTTTGGTACCATGGGAAAAAATAACAAAAAGTCCTAGTTATTGAGAAAAATAATATTTTCAAAGAAGATAAGAGATAGCTTTCATGGTTACATAGTTGATATGCTCCCATTAGTAAATAATTTAATGCAAATATCCTGTAACTTTGGAGTTAACACCACTGAGATCCATGAAAAAGCTTCTTCAAGGCAGGAAAAAAAAGCCAATATAGGGAATTAAGTCCTAAGAGTAACTGAAGTGTGTCCTTAAGGGCTCTTTAGATCTTCCTCAAAAGAGCTGCACGTGCAAAGGGAAAACAGATTAAGACAAACTGAATTCTGTGGCCTCTATTCTTGAGTAAAGATACTAATTCTGATTGAATATATATTGAACTAATTTCATTGTTTTCCTAAGAACTCAGAAATAGCTGCTAGAGTTGGAGAAAAGGATCTTATAACTTTAATCATCTAACTTATTAATTCTTTTCTAGGGCCTTTTTTTGTTGTAAGATCTAAATAGATTCAATTATCAATTGCAATTCTGCAATTGTTCTTCACAAGGAATATAAAGTCAATTTCAAAATATTTCATTGGAAGAATATTTTAAACAAAAAATTATATATATGCTCCCACAAAGAAAATGCAATAATAATAATGAGCTTTAAGATTTGGCAGCTGTCTTTTATAAAAAGATATTCTAGGAA
Organism: Tolypeutes matacus; assembly: GCA_026826555.1. Lineage (NCBI taxonomy): Eukaryota > Metazoa > Chordata > Mammalia > Cingulata > Chlamyphoridae > Tolypeutes > Tolypeutes matacus. The sequence goes on from JAKSZT010053843.1 coordinate 16,553,163, forward strand.
GACCCAAATTGGTCAATTGGCCATTTCTTACCAATTTAAGCATGAAACTTAAGAAGAATGGGTTATCATAGCTAAATTCTGAGAAATATTACAAATATAAGATTCATAGTTCTTGTGAATTCTTATGATTGTAAGTTCATAGCTAAAGAAACAAAATCTTTTCATGTGGTTTACTTACCAGTAAAATGATAGTTCATTTGCATAACCATGGAATGCCATTGTAATATTCTCTCACTTGTTAAACATCTTCACAATCAGTATTAGATTATATCATAGTTCAGTAGAAAGCTCCTGCCAGAGCAGTATCTACCATAAAACTATGATTAAAAAAAAAAAAAAAACACTTAAAAGGAGCATTAGCTATCTTATATTTCTACCTCCTGTTATTTGAAACTTGAATTCTCATAATAACACACAATTTATGTTGCTAAGAACATAATAAAAATAGTTCACCTCTAACCAGAATAGCTTCAGTGATTACAAACATAATACTTCTTAATTTCACCAGCCACATACCATGTAATGGACAAATTATATTGCCTTAGGTTCTAAAGAGTGCTCAATGATTGAAGGATGCCACAGGAATAAAAATGTGGGCTGTAGAAATATAAGTGGTCTCAATATCAAGGCTTGTTGAGCAAGGCAGTGCTATGTACATGTACTTCAGTGGAATGATTTAGCAAAATTACCTGGTTAGCAATGTATACTAGAGGGTTACAATTACACCTATAAGGCCTAAATGTGAATCTTTGTTTTTCAATGAAACATGAAACTTAAAACTGATTATACTGCATACACACAATTCTGAAAAACAATGCCTATGTTACATTTCTGAATAAATAGAAAATAAAATGTACTGAAATCAGTTAAAAGGTTAACCAGTTAAGCCTTTAGAAAATTTCAAGGAGCTTTCTTCCACCCACCTCAAAACTGACACAAGTACCTACCAGCAATCTTATTTATTATAAATAAATAATAATTTATTGAGGAGTTTTATGTAAAGGCAGGAACATTTTTTGATATCTGCAAGTAGCTCATCCCATCAACAAAACAGCAAAGCAATAGGATCAGCAGAAAGCAAAATCCTAATTTAACCAGCTAGAAAACTCAGTAAAACTACCAAGACAAAAGTGCTTCAAGCAGCAAGAGGAAACAGAACACTGGCTTATATGGACAAAGGGAATTGATGGTCATCCATGAAAAGATGAAAAGTGAATTTAAAATATGATAGCCATTTAAAAACAAATGTCATGACCAGACACTGCTTTAACAAGAATCCATTTAACAACAGAGGAGACAAAAACAATAGAAGAGGAATGAAAGGTGGGTAACTTCTGTCTCATGTGACCATAGCTTTTGCTATCTCCTATTGAGAAAAAGGAAAGAAAGTCACCTCTGGCTGGTATCATTCAGAGCCATACCTTGATAAACCCTTCCCAAAACAAACCCAGCATAGCAATCTCATATTTCAAACATAAGATCTAGGAGGAAAATGAATGTGAGTGTGGATGTGTATATATGTGCTCATATATACATTACATGTTTGAGGGAGAGACTGAGGTGTGTGAGACACAGAAGACTGGTGTTGTTCAAGGTCATTCTCCTCTTGGAGAGAGAAAGAAAAAAATGACTAAGAGAAATGGGGAACAGCAATCAAGAGACAACTTCTTTCCACCTATCTCATTTCTGTTTCTATGGTTATCCTGACTTTACTATCATTCTGCCCCTCTTAACAGTGACCAAAAGAGGGCTTACAAGAAAGGAGGCTTTGCTGGGAAATTCCCTACTTAACATTTAGCACTTAACATGGGCAGTGGACACAGATCTCCAAACTGGCTTGCATCTCTCCAGACAAGGGAGAAAGAACGGGAGACTATTTGTTGAGGATATTCTTTCTATACATGAAACCCTGTGCTAAGAGATTTATTTGATTGTCACATTTAAACTAACTCCAATCTGCACTAATGAATGGCATTTTTTAAACATGAAATCACATCATAATCTAAGTTTTGGCTTCTGAGAAAATAGTATCAGTTAATGCATTTGTTTTTGCCTTTCCTAAGGATGAGGTCACAGGACAAAACATAACCTGCAAAGGACTGAATACTTAATGGTAAAAGGACAGAGGAAGAGAAATGGGAGAGATGAGGGAAACACTATTTTCCTGGGGTATAAACGGCCTGTTCAAATCCAGGAGAGCAAGAGGGGGAGGAGGAAGGAACAAGTGGAAATCTAGGAAATACATCACTATTAAAAACGCTTGAAGTTTTTAATTCAGAGAAATCATGCAATTGAATATCCAGGCATTTTTGTAGCCAGATTGTTTTCCTCCTTGTTCTTGAATATTCATTTAGGGAGAAGGAACGAGAGAGAGAAAAAGAGAGTGAAAAGGTAAAGAAGAGAGAGAATGGTTTTACAGGCGCAGGCAGTAGGTCAGGATCCTCTCCCCCGGCCCCCTCCCCTACACACGTCTACCCCACCTCCCTTCTCTCATATGCAGGCGGTCACCACGGCCATGATGTGCCTGCTGTCTGCCAGGGGCCCGCTGAGCTCTACCGCCCCAAGAAAGAGTCAAAACCGGCCTGGCAGCTGCAGTGGCGGAGCCCAGCCCCCAAACCGCTGCATGCATGGCCTTGTAGCACCACCAGCCTGCGAGGGCTGCAGCAGCAGCCGCCGAGCCTACTCCAAGAGGAGAAATTGGGGACGTCAGCGCTCAGGAACATCGGGAACAGCTCGCGGCCAGTTCGTAGTCTGCAAATGCCATCATATGGATATCTACAGAAACGCAGCGAGTGGAGGAAAAGCAGGCAGCGCCCCTACACTTCCTAAGCGGCTTTTGCAAAGAGAAACCCCTGGAGAATCCCCGGTTACTGCCTCTCAGAGTGGGGCGCCATGCTCTCGGTGGGGCCAAATCCTGGTTGGGTGCAACCAGCAGGCAGCTCGTGGGGGCGGGAGACAAAGCACTCCTTAGCTGAATTATTCAGACCTTCTTCGCTATCGAATCAAACATTGATGAGACTACTTTGGAAGTGCTTTATTTTGTTAATCCTAATGCCCTCAAGAAGCCAGTGAAATTTTCTGTTGGGGACAGACAGTAGAGGTGATGGGAAAAGAAAATGAGAGAATGAGGTGCGAGAGGAAGGGGCTTTAGAAGTTAACTTAATTTGTTCTGTTTCAGCCAACGCTGGGAATATTCATTTTAGCATATCAGACCCAATATGTTAATTAGGCAATGGCGAATCCAAACTGCTCCTAATAAATCAAGGTACCGGCAAGAATTTTCAAAATACATATTATATAGATTTTAAAACAAAAACAAACAATACGCACGTCGAGCCCCTCTCCGTAACCGAGACAATTCAGTGCGGATGGTGTTGGGTGGTGGTGATATCTTTAGCCTCGTTTCTCTAGATATAAAAATGACTTCTTTTCATGGATTTATCCTGCTACATATAAGCAAACCCTGGCAGTTAAACACCACTGAATCTCAACACATGCCCGTGGCATTATATATTCCCTTCCAAGCAAAGCAAGTTCCAAGAAAACTCCATTTCGGCTCAAAGTCTCCAGATGCGTAATTTACAACTATTAAAAAGATCTAGCAAGCTCCTTCACGACAAGGAAAGGAAAATAAGCTAGCACCAGAGGTAGAGAGGATCAAAAGAATCCTTGACTGAAATGATGGGTGGAAACCAAATACCCTCTCGCACCCCAATCTGGGGAGGTTTAGAAACTAAATGTTCGGTGGCAACCATAGGCTGAAGGAAACACGGGATTTTAATCTCTGGCATCTTCGGACAGGTTCAACAAGCCTAGTTCTCAGAAATATTACTTAGGGTGGAGCGTAACCATATTCCCTACTTCCTTTCGCTTTCACTGCTAGATTAATTGCTCAGGTATAGATTTATATTCCACCTACTACTAGAAATTATATTACAACATGACAGAGCAGGCGCCCTTGGGTAACCCGCCCTTCTTAATGATTTTCAAAACATTAATAAGTAAAGTAGCCTGCAATGCAGATAAGATACTAGAAAAAAGGTCATAAAGAAACTGGGTGAGGCGTTTGCTTATTACCTGGTGCCTCTAGGGGAAAAGGCGGTCGTAGGAGGACTTTCTGCCCGCAGGTACAATCTCGGCAAGGTGGCTCCAGGTGGCTTTCACAGTCGTGCACGGGTTTCGCTCTTCACTTCGCTGCCCTTTGCCATGGCTCAGCACCCGCATCCTAGGGAGTCGAAGAGGCGGCTCCTGCCACTGCCGCCGCTGCCTGCAGGTCGCGCTGGGTGGGGGATCCGAAACGATCGCCCCATGAAACCCGCGGCTCCGCGCCCGGGAAGCGGGCAGAGGCAGGGCGGCCGCGCACGCACACACAGACACACACACTCATACACTCGCACACGGGTGCGCGCGCACTCGCACTCACACTTGCACACGCACACCCAGCACCGCAAAGGGAGGAGAAGCAGGGAGGAGACTGGTCCTTATCAGGATCGGCTTCGATGCCCACCGGACAGCTGGCAGCAAAGAGACCTGTCTGGCATAGCTGTTTGATCACGTTTCCTTCAAGTTCTCCTCCAAACCGAATCCATGTAATTTAAGAGCTGGTGACATTTTGGTGGGGAGGAGGAAGCCAGGAAAGGGCTGAGGAGGAGTCCGGGATTTTGTTAAGCAGTTTGAAAAGCAATCCTGGTTACCTTGTTTGTACAGCACACCAGCTTGAAGGGCTGAACTTTTGGCTTCATATGCTGTGGACGGAAACGTAAATATCCTTCTGGTCAAGATAGAAAGGTCTAGATGCACGGAAACAAGACGGCTGCAAGACCCTCTGGTGACCTTGCAATGTACCTGGAAGCAGGTTAATCCTGGCGCCTTCTAACACTCTGTGCAAAGCGATCCACACACCTGGGTTCAAAGCCAGGCAGCCGCTCAGAATCCAGGCGAGGAAATGGGTCTGGGCGTCCTCCGTTCCGCGCTTTGCGAGAACAGGGGAAATGAGGGGAATCACCGAGTTAACACATTTGCTTCTGGGCAGTTGGATAAAAGAGAGCCAAATCCATCAGATAGGCTCGCGCGCGCGCGCGCGCACACACACACATACATAAACACATGCCTGTAGCTAACTGGAGAGCAGCTTACAAAACATCAAAATGACTTGAAAAGACATAAAGCATCCAAGATCTCTTCGGAATAAGCAAAAGCCCGCAGGGAGGTTATGAAAGTCTTCCCCTGTCTTTCATTCTCCCCATCTCCTGTTTGTCAGTGTGTGTGTGTGTGTATGTGTGTTTCCAGAAGCTTTCGTTGGTCTACCCCACCCCCGCCCAGCTGCGCTTTTTTTTTCCTGATATAACTGATATAACCAACCGTGCAAAAATGGATTAAATCGGTGGATTGTGCTCACAGTCCAGAGCACCCCAAAGTCAAAAATCCTAAGGGATCAGCCAGTTGCGAATCCATTCACACCCTAGAGGGTAGAAGGAAAAACACGCGCAAACACGCACACACGCGCACGCATGCACCCACAGTCCTCTGTTCGGGCCGCTCTGCACACGCTCGCCGCCCCCCTGCGCGTCGCTGCATCGAGCGCCGCCCCGCCTGTTGTCCTGGCTCCCAGGCGACTCAGGAGCCGGGCTGGCAGCTGAGTTCCAGGGCTGCGGCCACAACCGGCGCGGACCCGGGAGCCGGGCACTCCGCGGCGATGCGTGTTAGCAACGGCGGCCGCCGGACCCCGAAGAGCTGCACCCAGCGCTGCCGCATGGAGGCGGCGGGTGCGGGCGCGCGGCCGTGGGCCTGGCAGTCGCCGCAGTGACGGGAGCGGCCGCACTGGCCAGACCTCGAGAGGCAGGGAGAACCCCGCCGGGGCTGCCACTCTACGCTCAGCTCTCGCGCTTCTCTGTCCGGCGTGCTCCGAATGGGTTTACTCAGTGCACGAGGAAAGGGCCAACGACGCACCGGCAAACCCCCAGGCAGGGGAGGCGCCGGGACATTGCAGGCAGGGGGAGGGGAGAAGGCGGAAAACCCGGAGGATGAAGGGGAACTTCCATTGGGCGTTCCTAGCCTTTTTAGAAGAGGGAACTTGCTGACTTTCCACTGCCTCGTGGTAACAGGATAAAGAAGTGTCGTCAGGTCGGATTGAGGCTATTAACGGCCTAGGGAAATGTCGTTAGATGTAAATCGTCGGGAAAAAAGCTGAGATGGAAGTCTATCGACTGACTTGGGGTCTCAGTAACCTGCAGCTAGCTTCCAGTGTCCGTTTGGTGGTGTGGGTGGTGGTTTGCTTACTAATCAGATGAGAACGGAAGCTGAAGAGAACATTTATATTTAGGGATCAGCTCAGCTCACATCACGATTACTGCAGTTGGCCACAGTTTAGTCCGTCAAGGCAGAAAGAGAGCCCAATAATCGTCATAAGTCAGGACTGGATACTAAGGTCACCGGGACAAAGGAGGGGCCTGAAGCAGGAAAGAGGTTCGGTGGGAGAGGCATCTAGACTGGGCACCTCGGGGAGGAGCCGGCCCAGGCTGCTCCAGGCTTTGCCCGCGACTCCGCTGCGACTCCGGGCTCTAATCTCCTCGTCCCTTCTCCCCTTCCAGTCTGGAAATGCCAGTAAGTAAAGAAAAGGTTTCCTCCTGGAAAAACCCGAGTGAAATCACGCTGTTCCTTTCTGCTGGAGTCGTAAAACCCTTTCGATTTCCTTTGACGGGTTCATCAGCACGTGGTCACCGACCCAGCGCATCTATTTCCCCTCTCTAATCTTATCCAGCTGGCCGGACACCAGTCTGAATCCAAAGGGGATGGAAGAGTTTGGAGGTTGTAAAGGGAAGCTGGTTAATAAGGGCCTCTTCTTTTCCGACTTTGCAAAGCTGCGTTCCGGTGGCCTCCCTGGATAGGGCGCGCTCCTCTTTTGCTACCACTAGAGCTCTCCTAGGCGTTACCCATGTCCTGCCGGTGCACATACTCGCACACCCTCGGGCTCATCCAAGCTCGTGCTCGTACACCCACGCGTTAGCAGTATCCAAACAGCCGCCTCTTTTCGGGGAAGAACGCGTGGGGCGGAATGTTTGGGATGGAAACAGCTTGCTTTTCCTCCTCCCTTTCCTAAGCGTCCCCTTCTCCGCCTCTCGTGGCTCCCAGTCCAATGCCGGGTTTAGGAATTGGCGCAACCCTTAGGCTGTTTTGTTCCGCTGGAGTGCGGATCCCTGGCCACAGTTCCCGGGTGCCCTCTCCAGGTCCGCGGGCGGCGCTGGGTCGCGCTTCCGTAGATCAGAGGCCTCCCCGGGAGCTCGGAAGGCACAGGAGCCGAGTTCGAGAGCCGGGGGATCAAACTCCGCGCCGCAAGGAGGCTGCGTGGCGACACCCCTCACAAATACACCAACGGGGGTGCGGCCACCGCTGAAGTCCCAGAAAGTCTCCACTAAAACCATCAGCGATTCTTCTGTGACGCTCTGTCTGCTGAAGTGAAGAAATGAGGTTTCCAAGAAGCCCACGGCGAGAAACGGCGGAGAAGTGAAGCCACGGACAACGCGAAAAACGAAAAGAGAAAATGCTCCCATCCTCCTTTGCTTTAAACTTGGCTACTTTAGGGGACTTCACTGGAGGATGGCGGAGTTGCACCACAGGGACTCCAAGCAGATCTGAGCGAGCACTTCCAAGTACTTTAGGACGCGGGGGTGACTCCTTTTTCCTTCAGGATTGTCCCATTTGGCACCCTTCCCCGCTAAGCTGTTAGGAACCGCTAAAGTCTAGGAGATAAAGATTTGCAGTTTCCTCTGAGGATCAAAGTATAGAGAAATATAGAATGAGAAATCCAATGAGCTTACCACGCTGGGCTGAATAACTTTTTACTTCTTTCTTTTTCTTTTCTTTCTTTCCTTTCCTTCCTTTCTTCCTTCCTTTCTTTCTTCTTTTTCTTTCATTTATCCGGACCGAGGGGGACACACTCTTAGACAGCTGTGAGAAGTCAAGAGTGGGAACAGAGGAAAGTTCAAATAACTATCTGGTTGCAAGAGTTAAGAAAAGCTGTGTGTGTGTGTGTGTGTGTGTGTGTGTGTACGCGTGCGTGCGTGTGAATGGTGTGTTTGCTTGGGAAAGATGAAATCAACGTTTCTTATAATCTGGGAGTTCTAATGTGAAACTTGTCGGTGTTTTTTCATGTTGCAAGCTTAGAAAACATCCTCTGTTCATTTTGGCTTTCCTGGACGTTATGCATTATACCTGAAAGTGCTTTACCCCCCCCCCCCCCCATTTCATCTCATATCGAGGAAACAAACTCTTCTAAAGCTAGGGGCCTCTCACTTTCCGGACAGTGTTCTTTTCCCTTCTATACAAACTGATTAGTTTGCCAAGAGGGAAAAAGAAGAGAGCTTTCTTTCCTGTGATTGCCAATAGAAGGTAACAAGGCTTAGGGGGAGAGGTCAGGACATCATTCTTTCCCCCAAATGTTCCTGAGTTAATGAAAGTTATTTTTTATTTTCTCGAGGAAAAAATAAAAAAAGGCTTCTGAAAACTAGGGAGTTTGCAAGAACATTGTCTAGTTTGCTTATAATATAGTCTTGGCATTAGTGAACCCTGAAATTGATATTCTTTTAATGCCCAAACAAATTCCTTGTAGAATATGGTCCTTTTACTGATTAACACCTAAAAAGAACTAAAATTTCTTTCAATAAAGAATTTAGTTTTGAATTTGTCCTCAATTGGATATCTGCCTTGAGTTTCTAGATTATCCCAAAATCCAGTGTTAATGCCAAATCACTTTTAAAATAATCTCAACCTTCTCTCCCAGTTTATCTTTCTAAGGACCAATGACTGTAACAATTGGACTGGATATTTTCCCCTCAATAATCCAGGACTTGAAAAAAAGTTGAGTGATTCGCTACTTACAGACAATAAATGGATTGCAAAAGATAGTCTGATTCTCTGCATTATAATTTAAGTACCTTCTGAGGCTGTGAGGATGGTATGACTGCCTCAATTTAAAAATTGGCATTAGCATTAGTTTCTCACCTCATGAATTTTCTTATATCTGTGGATTGAAGCTTCTGGTAAGTTGTCCCTTTCATTCAGATTTTTGCTTGATGTGTTATTTTAAAAGCTTACTTTAAATTATAGTTACCTCATTCTCCAAATTTTCTGGGTTATAAACTACTATTAAGTTACAAGCCATTGAGTCTTCCTGTTAATATAAATGTCTCTGTTAATGCAAAATTGGAAAATAGTCTTTTGAAACTTAAATTTGGAATAAAAAAATGTAATGTTACTTAAATACTGTGTCCTAGGCTGGAACTTTCTGAGAAAGTTCAAAGAGAAGCGGTAAATTCAGAGGTAAATATTACTAGACTGATGGGTCATTCCCAAGTAATATTGCAAGGAAGAGGTAAATTGCATCCTTAATACCCATTCATCTTTTTGTCTTGTTAATTAGCTTCTTTTCTGTATCAACTCCCCATACTTGCTTGATGCTTACATGTAGTTACCCTGAACCCACAAAGTGCAGGGTCTGGGAATATCTTACACATGGTAGAATGCTACAATATTGTGATTTATTTCCCTCTTCTCTCCTGATCAAATCTCCCAGTCAGATTAGATGGAACTAATTGGGCCTTTAGAAGGAAGCAGTCTTATTGGGCTAATTCACACTAAAATGTGAGTGATTAGCTGTCCACCCACTTCAGAAATAAGAAATTAATTTAATTTCTAATACTAGAATTCTGACAAAGTGTGATATATAAGAGAAGCAAGGGTACTTCAGTCATTATTAAATTTGTTACATGATCAAATATTAAATATGGTATTTTTATACTTTTTGTGTTTTTGATAATGCTAGTCAAATTATTCATACTTATTTTTTATCCTTTGGAGAAACATTTTTTAAAATGTATATGTGTATATACATACAGCATATCAGAAAATTTTCCGTTTAATCTTGAAACTCTTAAAATAAATCCAAGTCACCAAATCACTATCTTAAAAACAAAACTTCAGCTTTGCTGTACCCATGACTTATGAATACCAATAGGCAGGCAAAATAATCTTAGAGGGAAAGAATAGACTGTTGAAAATCTATGTATTTAACTTTCCACACGCTTAGATTACACCCAGGTCTAACAAAACCAATGAGAACTTCATTAACAAAGCTTTTGTTTTTAGCTTTAGTTTTACAGATTGTTTTCTAATTCATCTCCAAATGCTGTCCTTTAATTACAGACTGGTGGCCTAGATTTGGCAACAATGTGACAGTGTCACCTGGTTGTGATCAAGGGATTGTGCTTTCTTATAAACCACCATAGATTGAGAACTAAGAATTAATTTCTTTGTATTTTTATGAAAGATGCATTATTAAAAGAAATATTCTTAGATAAGTTTTACCTTCATGAAAGCAAATAATTTACTTTATAACATTTTTTTAAACAAAAATTCCTAAACCATGATTAGATAATTTGTTTCCTCATCTCTTCACTAGTTCTGTTTTCCTTTTAATTATGTTTTCTTTAAAAAGGAATGCTGAGTTATTTCTTAATGCTCTACTCATTCTCTCCATCCTTAGTCTTTATGGCCCTTTGCACTGACTTCCTCTAGCTTGGTATTAAAGTTTCCTTGAATTTCTATGATTTCTGGAATGAAAGGGAATCCTTTCTGGGATTGTTTACCACCAAACTTCTTGATCCACATACTGGCTCTTTTTTCTTTGTTTGCAGTTTTAGTGATTCAATGGATATTCATCATATACCTTGTGTTAGCCAGTGGTTTGCCCTAAGCATTGATGAGAGAAGAGTGATTGTGATTCTTTTGTTCTTCTCTATCCCTAACAATACAGCTTACTATGTAGTGGAGGTTAGAGACCAATAAGCAGGCAGTTGCAATATGATGTTGCTTTTATTTTACCAACTATAATTTGCTATCAAGCCCTAAGTGCCTTTTGTTAGTCCTCTGCAACTCACTACCCATTAACTCCAATAATAATTTTTCTCTTGCTCTTAATTTTTTGTTTATTTTTCCTACATTCTTTCACACACTGTCTTGGGGCCTGTGAAATATCTTGACTTTCTTCGGACAGCAGTACAAGGCACTGCATGCCACCTTGAACTGTGTTTTGGAATAAAATAGACCTGGATTTGAATCTTGGTAATGAGCCTCAATGCATTCCCCGTGGAAACAACTGAACGCTAGCCTGAATCCTCAGCTTTTGTTGGCATATAAAATGGAAATTATAATAATTTGATTTGGGATTGATTGAGAGTTTTTTGTATAAACTACCCAGCACAAGAAGAAGGTGTTCATATATAATTTATCTGCCCCTTGTCATTAGCCTATTTCAAATTGTTTAATGACACATTTCACTCTAATTGTATTAGAAATAATCCAGTTTCTCAAATAATCTATTTTTTTTTAAATCAAAACAAAATTTATTCTGAAAAGACAGAAAAAAATCCTCAGGAAGATAACTATATAAAAAATGTATCTTGACCATTAGGTAACTAGAGCTCATTAAAAGGGAAAAAACATTACATTAATTTCTATAAAAATTAACAAATGTGTTGAGAATAAATATTGGGCAAAATGAATATAAAATAGAAACTCTGTTATTACATATTTTAAATTATTTGGACTCCAAATTATTAAAACCCTTGTTTACATTTATGTTCGTAGAGAATGTAAATATTTTTAAAAACTTTTCTCTTTATTCCATTATGTTGTTATAACATGTTGTTTTCCCAGTGTTTATAAAATGAAATTTTATATTGGCTATATATTAGGCATATTTTAACTTATTGCTAATGTTATAAAATTGGAAACTTTTTCAAAGCAAAAATATATTGCAATTTACATGAAAGTTTACTCATTGTTGTAGCATATTAGACATTTTTATTGGTTTAATTAGCAACAGAATTTAAGAACTAATAAAAACAAGTGTTAAATCATGAGATTGCAGTTTTTCTACAAGTTTTCAAAGGTGTGATTGGTCAACATTGATTAAAATTTGAGGATTTGCTAATTTTTCTGGTGGAACTTTTTCAAAAATATCTTGGTTTCCCATTGTACTGATGAATGTAGCCAAAAGTGTAGAAATACTGCCACTAAGATTATTTATTTCTTCATTTTTATACAGTGTAAGTTTTAGGATTAGGCCCTTTCTGTTGTTGACTCCATTTACTAAGAGATATTATTGTTCTTCAATTTTCATTCTGACTATAAGGGGCAATATATCTAGAAAGAAAAAAAGAAGTCTTTCTATTCCATAGAGTCACTTATTTTATACCCTCTTGGTAAGATGGGAATAAAAGAAGATTTTTTAAAAAGACAAATAGAATTGTATAAAACATGCACATCCCGAGGCATATATAATGGATCATTATAACAATTACATGATTTAGTTTTGCAATTTGGTGAATGGTGGAAGGTTTGAAACATAGTTTAAATGTGGAAATACCCATAGTGCTAAAAATTAAAATTGTATTAATTTTGAAAGACAGGCAGTTTCTTTGAAGCAGTGAACTAAATAAGACAGTTTCTTTTTCCAGGGTCCTCATCTCAGAAACCTTGATTGTATTCAATAATACTACACTTACTCATTCATTTAGAAAATCAGCAGTGAGCTATGAGATGGATTCCTCAACCTCCTGAAGTCATTTCTGCCTATTGTATTCTGTCTTCAGACTAGACAACTGGTCTGTTATTTGATCATTTCTGATTTATCCTTGGTAAGAGAATACCCTTTTATAGGTGAAATGTATACCTGTTTTTGAACACCAAGCAACATAGGAATGATTCTGCTTGGAACTGGAGAATTAGGGGATACTTCGTTGAATAGTTATGAGAAAGGATTTGGAGAAAATTGCAGAAAATGTTCCAATCAGAACTTAAAGTGAAATTTAAAATCTTAAAGAAGAAATACTATATATAGCATGGCCATTCATATACTAGTTTATTGTAAATATGAAAATATTCTCCTTTTTAAAAATATGCAAGGTGAGTTTGCACTCATGTAGCAAATGTTCAATTCTAGTGGCAAATATTCTCTGAGAGGTAATGTTATTTTCTTGAAAACGTTTTTCTGCTTTTTGAAATGCATGAACTCATTGTAACTTTATTGTGTTTTACTTTGACTTTCAGGTATAAAGTCTCTCCCACTGGGGTTCATTTGCTATTTTTTGCGGTAGTGCAAAATACCTGTTCCAGGATGTGTGCTAAGAAGCAAATGCTCAAACTGAAAGAAAACGGTAATGAGCAGCCCAAGAGAGTAAATCCTGGATTTGAACAAAGTTGTTAAATTTTGAAAGAGAAAGTGACTGAGCATCAATGTACTGAAATGTGTCAAGTTTCATCTAATGAAAGTATGATCCAGTCAGCAATTTCAGCATCTCAGAATCTACGTAGATCATATTTTCACAAGGTGATAACTTTTTGAATGAAGTAAATGCCAAGACATCCTTAATTTTTGTCTTTGGTCCTTTCAAATTTAATATTTATTCCTTGTATGTCTTAAATGTTGCAATGCATAAAACAATGTGTCACGCTTTGTTTTAATCATTTATTCTATGATTCAAACATCTCCATTTCTCTCATGTTAGCTTAATATTAAATAGAACCCCAGTATTATTATATACACACAACTTACATGGAAGAGACAGCTCAATAAGAGTATAGCATATTTACTCTTAAAATGTGTTTTTGTTTTGTTTTGTTTTGTTTTCTAAGCTAGTAGCTGTATAGTAGGTGAAATAGAATACCCGACTTTAAGAAACTGCAATCTAAGACAATGATTAATCTTTTCTGTTCCACAGTTGTGATGAAAAAGCAATCTTTGTTCTATTTTCTGTTTCTGGTAGTGTTTCTGTTTCAGATTTTACCAGCATGAACTGAAGATGCAACATTCTTGGGACATAATCTATTAAAGGTTAAATCCAACTGAATAATGTTTTCTAACAAATTTGCCATTCTGTGGTGTTATGTCTGACATTTAAAATTATAATAAGATAATTTTCATTTATTATTCAATATGTAGTCACTATATGTTGGTTATGTATATTACTATAATCAAAATATTTTGTCATATTTGCAATTTAGGATGATTTTTTACAATTTTTATTTGTACTTATACTAGCAGTGATATATTCTTTCAAATATTGATATAAGTATGCATACTGGTCAGCAATGATTATTTTCCAAATTATTCTCTTTGATCATATTCAGAAATGTTCTGATTTCCCAGGAATAGGAATTTAACGTTAGAAGGGAATTTAAAGATCAGCTATTATAGATCCACTAATTTTAAATTTGAGGAAACCAAGACCCAGAAATTCTAAGTTAACTTTCCTGTGCTTCAGGAAGGCAAAATTGAAATGAACTAGACCACACTTCTCCTTCTCTCTGCTCTTTAATCATGTTAGAAACCTTCTTCCTCATAAAGAGGAGAGATTTACCTAGGTCACTTTTAGAGAAAAGTGTTATTTTAAAAATAATTGTGGAATTTGAGTAGGAAAACATAAATTGCTGTTGTGAGAAAATATGGTAATAGGTGCCACAACTTGAAGTGTTATAAAGACAGCTGTTAAAATAAGACTGAGGATTTATGAGCTTATTGATATTTAAATCACGGGGCCATATGAATTATAAAATTTTTTTTTTAATTTTTTTTTTATTTATTTATTCATTTATCCTCCCCCCCTTGCTGCTTGTGCTCGCTGGGTCAGCTAACCACACCGGGGCCTCCCATATGGTAAACGGGAGCCCTACTGATTGAGCCACAGCCGCTTCCCATAAAATTTTTAAGTTGTGCTCTTTTTTGAAGAGTAAGTGGATTAGATTGTGGGTTAACACATAGATCCGTGGATCAATCATTAGAATCCAGGGAAACTAGAGCTAGTGTGGATTACATCACTAGCATTCTGGGTTTAGCAGATCACTGTGCGTTTTTTCAAATAATGAAGGGTAGCCTGAATCCACAATGAGCTTCTATTCTGGAATGAAAGAAGTACTGTAAAATGAGTGTATCTGACTAAAGATGAACCACGGAAGTGTAGACGTAGACGAGGAATTGGTGAAAAAAAAGAGACAGAAAGAACTTAAGAAAGAATACCCTTTTAAGATTAGAGAGAATAATATGATTGGGCTGGAGAGAATAATATGAGGAAAAGCAAGGACATAAAGAATTTCAAGAAACAGGAAGTGGAGAGTATCAATTGGTGCAGAAAGATTAGTAATATAGAGAGTACTGTGAAGAGAATAAATTTATAGGGCATCACTGGTGATGTCAGCAAGAATGGTTTCAGAGGAATGATGAGAATACAGGACAGACCGTTCTTGCAGTGAGTCAATGAGAAAATGGTAAATGAGTGTAATTGTGCCCACCCCTCCAGAATGTGACCTTATTTGGAAATAAGGTTTTGTAGATGTAATTATTTAAATTAAGGTGAGGTCATACTGGAGTAGAATGGTCCCTTATTTGAATATGACTTGTGTACGAATGGCCAAGAGATGCAGATACCCAGAGGAGAGGATCATGTGAAGATGGAGACAGAGATTGGAGTGATGCATCTGGAAGCCACCGAACACCAAGGATTGCCAGCAAACACCAGACTTTAGACTGGGGAATGGAGGATTCTCTCCTACAGGTTTCAGAAGGAGCACAGGCATGCTAACACCTTGATTGGATTTCTAGCCCCCAGAAATGTGAGAATACATTTCTGTTATATTAAGCTTCTCACTTTATGGTATTATGTTACAGCAACCCTAAGAAAATAATACACTGATAAAGCTAAAATGGATATGAATAGTTCATTCAAATGAGAAGACTGGAAGGCAGATAGAGGATGTAGAAAGATTTATCAAGTCAGAGCCTATGGAGAGTTAAAGGATAAAAATACAGGGAAGAGAGTTAAAAAAATTGCTGAAAAAATAACCCAGAAGTTAGTAGGGGAGGCTGAGGCAGAAAATGGGATATTTCTTTCTCAGTGACATAACAGAAGCTGGTATATATGTCTTGTTCAAGCTTTTCCATAAATATTTACTTATAATGCTGTGGGGCTTTTCTTACCAATAGTTTTTATTAAATTGAGGATGGTGGCATGTAGTAAAAATATTTAAATGTCTGTCTTTGGAGAGACAATGGATTTATTATCTGTAAACAAATTAGTAGAAGATGGATTAAAATCCAATTGTTAAACACAGTATTAAAATTTAATAAAAACAAAAAATAAGCTAAAGCAAAAATGCAATTGGTTTACCTGTCAACATTATCACAACTTTTACTTGAATTTGAATAGGTAAATGTTCTTTTTTTCGAACAGCACACACTTTGCTTTTCTAAGGGCAAATATTTTAATGAAGAAATATTAATCATATGGAGAAATGATTTTATAATTCAAGAAATAGAAAAGTAAATTCAGAATGGTTGCCAACTATTTGAATTTCAGAAAATATTCATTTTTAAAAAGAAAAGTCTGGACTTGTCATTCCATTATGTGAGTGTAGTTGAGGGTAATAACCTAAAAAATATTCAAATTATACTTATAAAAGCAAAAATGCTGAGGTCTATTAATTATACCCCAGATCAATTCACATTTCAAAGATCTGAGTGATTTTGTTGTGTCAGAGTGGTTAGCCTTGAAAAAGTTAATATATAGAAGACTTGTACTTTTATAGTAGCATCTTGTTTGAAATGCAGATTTTCAAACTTACCCTAGATTTACTGATGCAGGACCCCTGGGGGTGGGACCTCAACGTAATTCTGTATATTCTATGACTTGAAGACCACTGTCATTAAAGTTAGTGCCCACCTACCTTAAATATGAAAAAGACCGACTAAACAGGACAGGTATTACAATTTTACATTAAATTCATTTAAATATTAAGCAATTTATTAGTTTTGTTTACACAATAGAATACATTTTATTAAATACTGAAGTCCATCAATAAGGTCACTACATATTTGAAATGGAAAAGTACAAGAATTCCAAAACACTTCAATAAACTTGTGTTTTATTTATTTTAATTTTCTCTTTACTCCATTCTTGTTGTACCTGTGTGTTTAGTTTAAATTAGCTGTTGATTTTTAAGTAATATGCCAAAACATGTAGATAGTTCTAATACTCTGTTTTAAGGTAACACAGTACAGTAATGTAAACAATTTCTTCTTTTTGTGAAAGATTCAAAAATTGCAGCTCGATTGAGTTAATTGTGGATAGCACTAACTGATTTTATGAAAGATGACAAGTCACCGAATTTTCAGAATTAGAATTCATGTATTACATAATGGTTCTCATTCACCAAATTTTGTTTTGAATGGATTTAGACTTTATTAGCATAAAAACAAAAAGTTCTAGATAGCTTTGCTGGCATTGTTGGAGTCAGTGAATTGCCAGTAGGTGAAATGTCAGCAATTTAGGAAACGTTGCACAGCCAGCATTGTAAAGAAGGAATCTCGAGGCATTATAGGCTGGAAGTGCTACCGGCTGCAATGTGCTGGTAAATGTTTAAGGAACAGCTTGGGGGCTTGTGGTAAGGAGGGAGGGGGTGTGTTATATGTAGCACCCACCAATTTCCATGATTGAAATGATACCATCTTGGCCAATTGTAAGCTACTGTTGTGAGGTCAATGAACAGAATTAGCTTCAGGTAGACAGCAAGCTGGTTCCAGCACAGGGTTCTAAAAGAGACCTCACATAACTCCATTATTAAACATTCAACAACTTTGACCAATATATTCCCTGCCAAGTACTTTCAAGAAACCTGGGTGGTGATGGGGTGGGGATTTTTCCCAAATGGAGTAATTTCTCTGAACTAATATCTGTTTTACATTTAGTAGTCTGTTGAGTACCTACTTTATAAAATGAAAAATTACCTGTAACACTCCTTTATTCATTACTAGAACATTGTATGTGGTGTGCATCGTCTGTTCCTTTCTCACAATTTGTGTTTGTTTCATACTAATCAATATTTTAAAAATCTACATTTTTTCCAAGTTATTCTTTGTAAAACCTATACAAATCTTAAGTGTACAAGGGCCACTAAGACTTTCAAGAAGAGAAATTTTAATTCATATATTACATAGAATAATTTAAAAAACATTAATTTCTTTATGTTCACATGCAATTTTTTAGAGCTGTCAGAAGAATCCTTTTAGTTGAGTTGCCTCGTTAAATAAATTTTAAGATTTTAATTGTATTTCCTGTATAATCATCACAGAGGAGACCTGAGGTATGTTACTTAGAATTTACTTAGCTATTTTACAACACTGAAAATGGAGACTAAATATTTTTCAGCTATTGAGTCAAACTAATTCTCGAGGGAAAATTCTGAATAACATTATTAAGTGGCCAAAGTATAAGAAATCTTAAAAAAAAAAAGACTGAGTAGATAGTTATCATTTTGAAAACACACAAGCAGATAAATGCAATCCTTATTTTCTCAGAATATGTTCAAAAAGCATAGTATACCCATGGTATTTATTCATCCTTACAAGATGGGTTTTAAATATCCTAGTTGCTGAAATATCATTTCCAGCATTCTGTAAGGAACTTATGTTCTCAAAAGATCATGTAGAAATAATGGATACTTTTGGAACAGCTATATCAATTATGATGTTTTACTTCTTAAAAAAATGTAAAAGAAAATAGAGTTAACTTAAAATAAAATATAGATGCTAATATTGCTTATCAAAAGAGAAATTCTGGTTTATATTCATTAGACTATAAGATGGGAGAGCTGTTGCATTACATAAAATACTCACCAGTTCTAGTCCCCTAAGCATTTTCCTTTGATTAGAACCATTCATAGCAAAAATGATGACCAAAGCTTTTGTAAATGACGTTTTAACTGTGATTATTGTTTAATGAAATTGTGATTTTAAAAGTGTTTCAATTACCAGAATTGGTAATTCTTGGTTTAATAGTGATAAATAATATCTAGTAGGTCCAATATGGAGGTGCCCATGCAAAGCACCACATCAGCAAAACCATAAACCTAAGCTAGTTTCTATTTCCTGTAAATGCCCAGCTTGCCCAGAAAACCGAATTTAAATACAGCCAATCAGTTATCAGCAAGTAACTTCCTCCTTACTGAGCAACCACCTGCTCCCCACTTTGTAAGAGCCAACTAAAATGGAAACTTAATGACAGCCAATCAGAACATACTGCATTTGTCCTAAATGAGCTTCTCCTTTCCACCTTCTGGGTGGAGCTTCCTTCTATTTTTTGAATGAGATACTGTCTAGTTTATGAATCACTCAATAAAGCCATGTGATCCTAAATTGCATGAAATATTTTCTTTTTTCAGTTTTGGTGACCAGAAAGGGACCTAAAGGTAACTGCTATGGCTTTGGAGACAACAGGAAAGACAGGTGAAGGTGACATTGAACCTTTGCATTCTCTGTCCTCCTCACCATTTCTAAGAGTTGTGGGTGAGTTCCTCTAAGATTTGAACTCCACTATTTTTGTGTTTGAGCTCTTTGATCTCACTAGATTTTTAACCCAAAGGTTGCAGGTCAATCTTAATTGAGGAAAAGGCTCAAATTCATAGCCTGAGTTCCTAGACTTTTGATGCAATCCAGAGTTTCATTTTTGCTACTGTTGTTTTCTTTGTCCTATGCACAAGGTAAGAAGAAAATGATAAAATTGGAATCAATGCTAAAAACTTTGATTCTCCACCTTCTGGCACCTTAGTATATTACGTATTCAAGAATTTGAGGGCTAGAGGTTGTGTCTATCTGACCAAATAGCAAAATCTCACCAAGGACAGACTAGAGTTGCAATGGCCATTATGGGGAATGTTCCATTTAGACAAATGTACTCATCTTAGAGATGCAATTGAGAAAAAGGGCTCCCAAATTAGGACAAACAGGATGATTATTTTAATTGGTACTTAGAGTTCACTAAGAAATTGTAAGAGTCTAAAAATAGCTTATATAAATTAGTGAGGTTTGTATTTCCATGTTTTCTGTGTCTTTATGTATGACTCATGGCCGACAAATTTTAAAGCTGTAAGCTCTCTATATGTTTGATGTATGATATTTTCCTACCTCCGGATGGTATGACCTACTTAACTTATAAAACTCCATAAAAGAGCTTTATTCAAACTGACTTAAAGATAAATGTGCATATATATATAAATTAAAACTCCTAAAATCTCAGAAATTAAGGAAACCAAACTTCTAATATTGACAGTGAAAAATGAGTATTCATACCACTAAAACCAAATATTAAAAAAAAATCAAGGTTACATATTTCAGATAAGCCTTTGACAAATGGGACTAGTTTAATATTGTTAATTAAATAAAAAACAGCTATGTCTTCTAATTTATTAATGTTAAGTACAATACAATCACAATTTTAATCTCCTTGGGTATATTCTTCCTAAATTTATATAGGTTTACTGGTAAAGTAAACTAACATTGTATCTACTAGATCTTTAAGAGGATGAAAATGTAAATTTGTTTTTAATCAAGTTACGTTATTAATTTGACAAACATTATTTTAAGAATAATTGTGTCTTGTAAGATGTGTGTTTGAAGGCATTTTCAAAGACTTTTTTGATAACTTATGGTATGCAAAGCATGCAGGATGTGTTTTGTTAAGGAAAAAGACAGTGGTTTTGTCCTAAAGTAAAATGACTTGTGGCAGAATGACAAGCAAGAGTGTGTAGGACAAAACTTAAATGGATATAGAAAGTTGTAAAAGGTTTGTGGAAAGGAATTTTATTTGTCATGGTCAAGGTTGGCTAATAGTTGATAGGCTTATGAGAATTCTAAGAGTTGCTTATCAGACAATATCCTTATGCAATAATAGAATTTATACTTTCCTGTTAAAATGACAAAATTTTCTTGTATTATTGGTTTGCTGTTAGTAAGAAGTTGTAAAAGATTTTTCTTAACCTTCAGAGTAATCTTCCTAGAAGGCAAAGATTCTATGTCTTACCAGAATTATATCATTTTTGATATTTATATGGACCTTATTATCTTATATTATTTTAGAAAACAAGTTTTGTACTTTTTAAAGAACTAATGCTTTTTTAAACAATCATATTAACTCCCATTTACTCTTTTATTGTCACTTTGGTTAAATAGGGAACCAAATATTGTTTCACAGTGACTCAGTTTCTTATTTAACAAAATGTTAAACCTGATGACTTTTTAACATTTTTCCTTCCCAAAATCAAACTCTAAATGATATTTATTGATCTCAAACTGTCTTGTGATTTTCCAGTGGGCCCCTGGAAAATCACAAAGGATTGGTTCTTTCAACAAAAGCGATGAGAGATGTTAGAAATATGTTTATTTTTTATATATTCTGAGTTGTATGGGAAGAGTTATCACATTAAATAGATTTTCTAACTTTCTGTTGGTTAAATTTGTATGAGTAAAATGCTATTCATATAAACATTTCAGAAATTTTATAAAGTTCCTAGAGATTTGTCAATGTCCTCACCATTCATGAGATGTTTTAGTACTGATCTGCCTGATATTAGAAAACAGTTAATATTATCGGTCATAAATTTAATCATTCTTTAAAAATGTTGCATGTCACAGAAACAATCAAATTTCCTTTTCATTCACATTACTTTTGTAATCAACTTTCATCAGAACTTTCACTTTTTGTAAAAGAATAATATACTAACCAGAGCCATTTTAAGCCTTTTGTCACCTACAGACAATTTTTATTCTGATGCTTCCCTGTAAATACTTGCAAGCAGCTACAGCCCATGTGCTTTGTCCTCAACGAAAAGGACTCTCTTAGAAACCCATGGAAAGGACTATGCCAGGTACTCTGAAGTATAGGTCTCTACTGACATTGCTTAAATAACTTTGAGACCATACCACTGGACTCACTCAAGATTCCAGAATTAATGAGTTTGCAAACACAAGACTTAACTGATAATAAATGATTATAGCTTTGCTTGGATTATTGCTGATGATTTTTTTCATTATCAGTAGTGACTTTATTATATTTTATTTTTTTGCAGGTTGCTTGACATTTTTTTTTTTTAATTATTTTTTTTTTTAATTTTTAAAGAAGCATAAATGTTACACGAAAAATATAGGGGACTTCCACATGCCCCACTCCCTCCCCTTCCCACACTTTCCAACACTAACAACATCTTTCACCAGTGTGGCACATTTGCTACAATCGATGAACACATATTGAAGCACTGCTACCAACCAAGGACCATAGTTTACACTGTAGTCTACCATACCACACAATTCTGAGGGCTATGACAAAATATACAATGGCTCAAATCCGTCACCACAATGCCATGCAGGACATTTTCAATGTCCCAAAAATACCCCCACACTACACCCATTCTTCTCTCTCCCTAAACCCAGAATCTCTGGTGGCCACGGCCCCCATATCAATGATAAAAGTTCTTCCATTGCTAGAATAATAAGTCTATAGTAGAATAATAATAAGTCTTCTTTAGTCTAACATTCATTCCCCAATCTTGAGGATTTTGGGATGGTAATGCCCATTCTGCTTCTAATTGAGAGGTGACTTAGATTCCATGGTGCAGATGGATGGAATTATCTTGCTTGCAGTTGTAGACTTTGTCTGCTCCTTGGGATGAGTGTTGTCCATCATCATCTCCTTGTTAGTTGTTCTGGGTGAGTCCAATGAACTGGAGAGTAGGTGTTGCAACTCTGCTGAGATTCAGGGTTCAACTGGCACATGGACGGACCAAAGATTTAAGTCTTTGGAGCATATATTTATCAAGTATTATGCTAATTACAGGTCCAAATAAAAGGGACAGAAGAGTCATGTGTAGGGAAACTATAAATGAGTCTAACTCTGTTACACTGGGGAGCATAAATGTTTTATTTTCTAGATACATGGAATCGCTCACTATTTTCTCTTTATTATTCTTAAAACATCATTCATCTTTTACTCCCGTCTGAACTCTCTAGAATTTGTAAATTCTTATTGTATATTCTTATTTTTATGGCAAAATAATTATTTGCATAGGTTCAATCAGAGTATGTCCTCATTGTTAACAAGACATAATTGGAGATATTGGTTATATAACTAAGGCTTTGGCTAGAATTTATGTTTAAGAATGTTGTCCATTTAATAAGATATGGCCAGATGCATTTAAGTGCTAAGGTTGACTCTATGGAACCAATGCTTACAATATCCTCTTGAAAAACTGGTCTGTTACTTGGCTGCAGGGTTCCCTGCCTTGGTCAGTAAAGAAAGTTACTTTTTGGACTGCACGTGAAATCTGGTGTCAAGTTCTGGCTTCACTTCCTAGACTGGAGAGGCTTTTAAAACTCCAATTGGAGGTTCTTTATGAAACACAAAGCAAACTTTAAAAAGGAAAATGATAAATTTCCATTCTTGCTGTACCTTTGTAAATAATGAAGCCAAATCTAATGTAACCAGCCTTATCTTTTATTGAGAATAATCTTTTTGAAGTAATCTTTGATCTAAGGGAAGGTGACAGTAGAACAATTTTGTTTCAATGTAAAACTATAGCACACACCCGTGGATTATCTATTTATTGAGCTATTTTGCATTCCCCTTGTAAACTTCAGATAACTGCATGGTTTTGTTACCTACCTGTGAAATGGGCTGAGTACTGTGATCTTGCATCTATTTTCTCTTCTAAATGCCAGTCAGAAAGCTAACTTAGTAGCTTTTGTATCCGGCCTTACACTGGCAAAAGAGGGTTAATACCCCCAATCTCTTGACCTGCCGTAATTGAGGGTTCCACTCTTTCCTGTGCATCATCATAGCTTTCCTAGGAACACATGACCTGGAGCAAGCAGTTATTAATATATCTAAAGTTATGTAGTAGAGCTAATACCACCCTAAATGCTCTTCAGGAGCTCCAGGCTGAAGTTGACTGCTTAGCATCATTGTTCGTGCATAACTGACAGGCTTTAGATTCCCTGGCTGCCCATGAACAATATTGCACTTATGTTGATAAGTCTGGCGCAGTGATAAATAATAACGTGAATATTTTTAAAGGACCAAGTTGAGGTGAATCATGATGCAGTTAGGTTCAAACATTTCAATGAAAAGACGGTAAGTATATACCAGGACAATGGAGATAGGGCCTTTTAGTAATTCCCTTTGAAATTTATAATAAATCTGAAACTTCACACTGGATTTACCTCAGTTAATTTGCACTCCCAACCCAAATGCTAGTTGCCTGGGTTGTCACTGACATGGATATAACTCTTTGATTGGATTCTTATTTCCTTGGTTAGGAGTTAACATAAATGGAAATATGATCAGAAACTTATCTATAATCATACAAGAAATTGCTGAGTCTACTGTAAAAGATATTGTTGCACACACACATACACAAAATCTTTAGATTCTTTAGTTAGAATTGTTTTAGTTAATAGAGTTGCGCACTTCACTAATTGTTGGCTGAGGAAAGAGGCGTTTGTGCTCTTATCAATACCCCTGCTATACTGGATTAAACACTTCTGGGAAATGCAGCTACATGAAGTAGTCAAACAAGCCACATGGCTCAAGGAAGTAAGTTTTTCCTTGAGATAGTTCTTTGACCTCTTTGATTTCAGTTGATTTGGGTCCTTGAATCTTTGGCTCTGAAACATACTCTAAACATTGGGCATTTTTCTACTCACAGTAATCATATTAGCTTCCCTGGTGCTCTGTATCCTCTAAAGTTTTATATGGTTGTATCCAGCCATCTCACCAAATGAGGCCCATCCTTCTAGAACAACAGGATCATAAAAAGTACAAATGCAACCAACATCTTGACAGCTGTAACCTAGAATTAAACAACTATGAGGGCCACCTAGAGCCAGCAGATGGTAACTAAGAGTGGCACTAATGCTTTTAATTTTTATCTCAGCCCTTGGCTGCATCAAAAGAGGGGATTAGTAAATAAAATCAAGTAGGCCCAACATGGAGGTACCCATGCTAAACCCCATTCAGCAAAACTAAAAACCTAAGCTAGTTTCTATTTCCTGTAAATGCCCAATTTGCCCAGAAAACCAAATTTAAATACAGCCAATCAGTTATTGGCAGTTAACTCCTCATTCTTATGCCAGCTAATTTCCTCATTCTTAAGTAACCACCTGCTCCCCACTTTATAAGATCCTCCACAAGTAAAGTGGAAACTTAGTGTCAGCCAGTCAGAACATTTCCTCACTTGCTTCTGCATTGATCTTATATGAGCTTCCCTTTTACTCCCTCTCAGTGAAGCTGCTCCTACTTTTCGAATGGGATGCTGCCCAATTCATGAATTGCTAGATAAAGCTGTGAGATCCTAAATTGCATGAAAACATTTTTCTTTTATCTCTAGTAATACATTTAAAGTAATATATTGATTCTTTAACATTAATACATTTTGATTCATATTCCATATTTGAACTAACATTTATTAGACCTTACATGAGAGAGTTTGTCTATCTGAAACAACATAAAGATGTGTCCCTTTAAAAATGTTTTTGTTGTGGTTATTGTTGTTGTTTTGTTTTGCTTCTCCTTCCAAACCCTGATAGATGAGATTAATCTCTTAATCCCTCTTAATGGTACAGGGGGAATAAGAGGAATTCATTACAAAATTAACCTTGAGTAAATTCAAGTCAGGAAAACAGATGTAGAATGTCTTACAGATTTAATCATACAATATAAATATTGGAGGAATAAAAATATTACCACTACACAAATTACAATCTAAAGTCTTTCTAAACTAGGCTGTCAACTTAGTAATAAGGACTCAATAATATATTGCATTTCTATAACAGAATTTTAGTTACACAAAGAAATTTAGTGATACTTCAGGACTTTAGCATTAGCTCATGTTGTACATATGGGAGAACTGAGATGAAGAAAGTCTTTTTGCAGTATGCAATTACTTTTCTCCTACCTTATTTTGGTATTAGTAGCAATACTTGAAGTAGCAAAAGCAGATATTATTTTCCTTGATTTGGAGGTTTAAAAACTGAAGTTCACAACAATTATATTTTCTTAAAGCTCTCCAGTTAATTATCAGCAATCACACTGCTCAATATCTGTTTATTCATTTACCTCTATTAAAAAAGATTGGGCAAATAATACCTGCCTTATGTAACTTAAAGTTCTTGAAGATAATGTGCATGAAAATTGCATTTAATAATGAAATGCAAGAGAAATGTTAGCTCTTTGTCACCTATACAAAGAAAAATATCTGGCAATAACGGATTTCAAGGTAGGGTCAGCATGTTTTCTGCTGTTGTGTATGAAATGTGCAATGAGTATCTACTAGGAGAGATGCATGCTGTAAGGTGAAAACATGTTCATTTAAGAATTATAGACCTTTAACTTAAAATTAAGTTTATCCAACTATATTTGAAAAGGAAAAAGTATTTAGTGTTAACCATGACAGTAATACCTCATACAAATTAATACAAGGGAAGCTATTAAAAATCATTTTGGTAATAAAAAATCTGAATATTATGAAATAAATGTGCTGATTTTAGGAGTATAACTAAATAAGTAATTCAAATTTGCTTGTAGGTTCACAATGTCCAACAATGTGTATATTGGTAGACCAAAGAGTGATATATCTTTTCCTTTAACCACATATTAAATAAGCCTTTTATTAAGAACTCTAGGTGGTCTGATCTGTCAATACAATATTGTACATATTTAAAGACTTGAATTGTGCCTTTTTTTAACTAACAATTATTTCTAGAATATTACTAGGTATTGGGGATTGAATCATGTTGTCCTCAAAAGGCATGTTCAGGTCCTAACCCCTGGTCCTATGGATGTGAACCCATTTGTCAATAGGACCTTTGAAGATGTTATTATTAAAGTGTGCTTATACTGAATGAGAGTGGGCCTTAATCCAATATGGCTGAATCCCTATTAACAAAGGAAATAGGTCATGGAAAAAGAAGCCATGGGGAAGAGCCATAAACTGGAAGTAAGCAAAAGCTGGAAGAAAAAGGAGAGGACATCATGATGTGATAGGAAAACCAGGGAATCCAATGATTCCCAGCCAGCAAGAAGCTACCTATCCTGAGCAGAAGCAAGTCATCTGAAACTGTGAGCCAATAAATTCCTGTTGTTTAAGCCAACCCATTGTATGGTATTTGTTATAGCAGCCTGGGAAACTAAGACATTAGGTAAGGTAATTCTTATAAAACTGTGCATTCAGGGTCATTGAGATCACACCAACTCTGCTGCTAACTGGCTCTATTGGTTTGGGCAGGTCACTTAATGTCTGAGTTCTAGTTTTTCATCACTAACAAGGATCAGACATCTCTCAAATATCATACAGCACTAAAGTTTAGTGAATTCTAACTTAAAGGAACTGAAATAAAGTTCATTACAAGAAACTATTGGCATTACTATAGCTTGACTTTGTTTTAAATACATTAAAGTCATTAAAATTACCTAGGGTTAATGATCAATTTTATTTTTAATTCTTGTTCACAAATTCTGTACCAGTCCATAAGGTATGGGTCTAATATGTATTTAATGAATGTTATGTCCCAATATTAAGACATTTTAGAACCATGTAATAATGTGTGGGTTTTATATGAGACACATGCTATTGATAAAAATGATGAAAATTTCATTTTCTATTACCAATTTGTAGATTAGAGTCATTGAGCAGCAACTCAGTATCTATGTGTGTATGTATGTGGGTGTGTATTTGTGCATGTGTAGAGAGAAAGGGCAGTGGATAATTGATAAACTTACAACAAGTAACCCTTTTTAAAGCCTAAGATATGCAATATAAATCATAAGATTTAGAATCAAATCTGGAATTTTGTTTTTGTGTTTGCTACATCTCAGCTATATGACTTTGGGCAAGCAGGTTTACTTCTCTGACTTTCTGTATCTGTAAAATGTTGATGATAATAACTACTTCACATGGCTGGTATGAATGAAAAAGTGAGGTAATATTTGTAGAACACATAGAAGAATACCTGGGACAAAGTAAGTAAATAATATAAAGTAGTCTTTAAAAATTTTAACTACTAAGACAAACTCAAATATGTATGGTTTTTGCATTTTATTGTTGTTTTCATTAAAATAGTCTATGTAAAAGTTTAAATTTATTCAAAATCCAGAAATTAATGTTTTAATCTGAAAGATCTTTGCCCTAACCACATATAATAATGACATATCTGAGTGAGCTATAAATTTTTAAAAATATTTTTAATTAAAAAAAAAGATACTTAGATAACATAAAATGTTACATAAAAAAATAAGGGGTTCCCATATGCCCCACTCCCCACACCTCTCACTTTTCCCCACATTAACAACTTCTTTCATTAGTGTTGTACATTTATTGAAATTGATGAACCCATTTTGGAGCATTGCCACTAAGCATGGATTATAGTTTATATTGTAGTTTGCACTCTCTCCCACTCAATTCTGTAGGTTATGGCAGGATGTATAATGGCCTGTATCTGTCATTGCAGTGTCATTCAGGACAATTCCAAGTTCCGAAAATTCCCTCATATTACTCCTCTTTTTCCCTCTCCCTGCCTTCAGCACCTCCAGTGGCCACTGCCTCCACATCAATCTTACAATTTCTTCCATTGCTAGAATCACAATAAGTCTATAGTAGAATACCAGTAAGTCTACTCTAGTCCATGTTTTATTCCCCAATTCTGAGGATTCTGGGATGGTGATGCCCACTCCACTTCTAATTGAGGGGGGCTTCAATCCCATATGGTTGATGGATGGGACTCTCTTGCTTGCAATTGTAGACTCTCTCAGTTCCTTTGTACAGTGGTTATCCATCCTCACCTCCTTGTTAGTTTCCTGGGCGAGTCCAATGAACTGGAGAGTAGGTGTTGCAACTCTGCTGAGGCTTAGGGCCCAGCTGGCATGTGGACAGCCCAAAGATTCAGGTCTCTTGGATGTACACCTATCAACTCTAGCACCAACTGTAGGTTCAATTAAAAGGGACAGAAGAGGCATGTGTAGAGAAGTCACAACTGAGTCGAACTCTGTCACACTCAGGAACACAAACTCCAAAGTAGGGCCCACTGGCAAGGCACCAAACTCCAGAGCTATCTGCCATGACCATAGGATCTGGGTGTCTCCAGAGCCCTCAGGAGCCCCACTATTTGGGGTAGTATCTACTTTGGCAGTCTGTGAGATCCTGCTGAGATGTGCATAAGTTTTACCTCTGGGATAATCTCCCAACTCACTTTGAAGTCTCTTAGCCATATAAACTTATTTGTCTTTACCTTTTCCCCTTTTGGTCAAGGTCTTTTTCCAGTTTCATTCCTAGTTGGTCCTTGGTAGTAATCCCCCAGTGCCAGTGAGGCTCATCCCTGTGAATCATGTCCCATGCTGGAAGGAAGGTAATGCATTTATATGCTGAGTTTGGCTTAGAGAGAGGTGACATTTGAGCAACATGGAGGCTCTCAGAAGGTAACTCTTAGGCACCCTACAACACTAGGTTAAGTTGCAATTTCAAGAGCAAAGGCTCATAAGCATAGTTGTCAATATCAAGGGCCCAAAAATAGACCATCATTCTTTACTAGTCATTACCCCAGTACTGGGGGATTGTTGCTGTTCCATTAGAGAATATGTCAGAGCTCCCCAGGATGGGAATTCAATATTCTTTCGGTTATTGCATGAATCTCTACCCACTGTGACAATGCCTCATAAACATTTAAACACATTTCCCTCCCATGTATCTACCATCGCTGACACCCCACACCTATGATCCTCCCCTGCCACAGTTGTAACCCTTCTGTGATCCAAAACTTCTTAAAAAAGGAAGCCAAGAATATCTTCAAATACAATTAATAGGAAAATGAAATAATAATGATTGGTTTAAGCATAAGAGCATAAGAAATAAAATACATAATTTAGACAAACTAAAACTAAACTAAAATTTAAAAATTAGGATATTAAAAAATAATGAAAAATATTAAAAAATATTTTTTTGACATTTTGCCTTTCTTCACTGTTAATATCTGTTGTCCTGTATGTACAGTGACATTTTCTTCCATTTCTTCCCCAGTGTCTTAATTTTTATCTTTTCTCTTCAAAGAAGTTTTAGGTCACAGTAAAGTCACATACAGAATATAGGGGACTCCCACATACCCAACATCTTCCCCCTTTTACCTCTTCCTGTATTAATAACATTTTTATATGTAGATGGCACCTTTGTTACAACTGATGTACAAATATTGAAACATAGCTACTAACCATGGTCAATGGTTTACAATATGAATAACATTTTAGACCATACACTTTTATAAATTTTTGATGAAATTTAACTTGGCCTGTATTCATCAATGCAAGATTATGCAGAACATTTCCATTGTCCCCTAAATACCCCCTCTTCCATCTATTCTAGGTTTCCCTTCCCCTCCTCTCAGGGCCCACTGTGACCCCTAGGCTTCATTCCTTAAAGGACAAGATTCATAGTTACTTGCAACAACACTGAGGGCTTGGTCCTCCCCTATTAGGAACCACCCATGCTCTCAAGAGACACTCACACCTCTCTTTGAGAATGCATCGGGCCTCCCCAGGATGTGAGTCCTTCCCGCGCATTTTATGTGGGTCTTTACCCATTGATGCAACACACTATGCCAAAATATTCACTCACATGCTCCTTAGAAGCCTGTCCCAGGTGTGCCCTGGCCTGAATGCCCCCCATCCAACATCCTACACCAGTAACCCTTCCTTGTCATATTGCCAAACGAGCATTCCCAACATTGTAATTTCAACCACATATGTGCCAATACCCAGTGTTCACCTGAACCCTCCCCAACCCTTTCCCTAGTTCCATGGACCAGCCAACCCACCCTCTCCACCCTCCCCACCCTGTCCCCCATCAAACCTGTACCACCCATCAAACCTGCACCACCCAATCCAATGTTATCACTATACCCCTGTCATATCCCTTCACTGCACAACTACTCACTTCCACCTTATAATAGATTTCACCTGTATGGGCATTGGCTCACAACCTTCTTCTATTTCCTGTAAATGTATCTTCCAGACAATTGCTCTCTAAGTCTGCTCAATTTGCTTAATTCATATTAGAAAGGTCATGTAATATTTGTCCTTCAATGCCTGGCTTGTTTCACTCAACATAAGATCCTCAAGGTTCATTCATGTTATCCCATGTGTTAGTATTGTATTCCTTCTTACAGCAAAGAAATATTCCATTGTATGTATATACCACATTTTGTTTATCCATTCATCTGTTGATGGGCATTTGGGTTGATTCCAAACTTTGGCAATAGTGAATAATGCCACTATGAACATTGGTGTGCTTATATCTGTTTGTGTCCTTGCTTTCAATTCTTCTGGGTATTTACCCAGCAGTGGAATTGCTGGATCATATGGCAGTCCTATAGTTAGTTTCTTGAGGAACCGCCAAACTGTCCTCCACAATGGCTGGACCATTTCACATTCCCACCAGCACTGGATGAGGGTTCCCACTCCCCCACATCCATTCCAACACTTGTAGTCCTCTGTTTTTTTTTAATGGCTGCCTGTCTAATGGGTGTAAGATGGTATCTCATTGTAGTTTTGATTTGCATTTCCCTAATAGCTAGTGATGTTGAGCATCTTTTCATGTGCTTTTTAGCCATTTCTATTTCCTCTTTCGAGAAGTGTCTGTTCAAATCACTTGCCCATTTTTTAAATGTTTTTTTTTTTTTTTGTCTTTTTATATTCGAGATATAGGATTTCTTTATATATACTGGGTATTAGGCTCCTAGCAGATATGTGGTTACCGAATATTTTTTCCCATTGAGTAGGATGTCTTTTCACTTTCTTGACAAACTCCTTTGGGGTACAAAATGTTTTAATTTTGAGGAGGTCCCATTTATCTATTTTTTCTTTCACTGCTCGTGCTTTGGGTGTGAAGTTCATGAAACCATTTCCTACTACAAGGTCCTGTAGATGCTTACTTAAATTATCTTCCAAGGTCTTTATGGTCTTGGCTCTTATATTTAGATCTTTGATCCATCTTAAGATCTAAGATGATTTTTTTATAAGGTGTGAGATGATGTTCCTCCCTCATTCTTTTGGATATGGATATCCAGTTCTCCAAGCACCATTTTTTAAAGACACCATTCTGTCCCAGTTGAGTGGGCTTGGTGACCTTGTCAAATATCAGATGACTGTATATGCAAGGATCTATATCAGAACTCTCAATTTGGTTCCATTGGTTGATATGTCTATCCTTGTGCCAATATCAGGCAGGTTTGAGCACTGTAGTTTTGTAGTATGTTTTAAAGTCAGGTAGTGTGAGTCCTCTGATTTCATTTTTCTTTTTCAATATGTCTTTGGCTATTCAGGGCCTTGTGCTCTTCCAAATAAATTTCATAGATAATTTTTCCAATTCATTAAAAATGCCGTGTTGATTTTTATTGGAATTGCATTAAATCTGCAGATCAGTTTGGGTAGAATAGACATCTTAATGATATTTAGTCTAACCATCCATGAACAGGGAATATTCCTCCATTTATTTAAATCTTCTTTGATTTCCTTTAACAGTGTTGTGTAGTTTTCTGTGTATAAGTCATTTACATCTTTAATAAAATTTATTCCTAGGTATTTGAATCTTTTAGTTGCTATTGTAAATGGGATTTTTTTTCTTGATTTCCTCTTCAGATTTCTCATTACTGGTGTACAGAAATGCTATTGATTTTTGCATGTTGATCTTATAACCTGCGACTTTATTGAACTCATTTATAAGCTCTAGAAAATTTGTTTTAGATTTCTCAGGGCTTTCTATGTATAGATCATGTCATCTGCAAATAGTGAAATTCTGACTTCTTCCTTTCCAATTTGGATGACTTTTTATATCTTTTACTTGCCTAAGTCCTTGAACAAGTACTTCTAACACAGTGTTAAATAGGACTGATGATAGTGGGTAATCTTGTCTTGTTCCTGATCTTAGATAGAAAGCTTTTATGATTTCACCATTGTATATGATCTTAGCTGTGGGTTTTTCATATATACCCTTTATCATGTTGAGGCAGTTTCCTTCTATATTTATCCTTTGTATTTTTTTTTTTTTCAGGAAAGGGTGCTGTATTTTGTTGAATGTATTTTCTGCATATATAGAGATAATCATGTGATTTTTTTTTCTTTCAATCAGTTTATGTGGTGTATTACATTGATTGATTTTCTTATGTTGAACCATCATTGCATATCCAGGATGAAACCTACATGGTCATGGTGTATAATTCTTTTGATGTGTTGTTGAATACAATTAGCAAGTATTTTTTTTTTTTTTTTTTTTGAGGATTTTTGCATCTAGGTTCATTAGAGAGATTGGTCTGTAATTTTCCTTTCTTGTGGGATCTTTAGCTTTGGCTCTTAGGGTAATATTGGCATCATAAAATGAGTTAAGCTATGTTCCTTCT
Source organism: Tolypeutes matacus (assembly GCA_026826555.1). NCBI lineage: Eukaryota > Metazoa > Chordata > Mammalia > Cingulata > Chlamyphoridae > Tolypeutes > Tolypeutes matacus. The sequence continues at coordinate 16,586,476 of JAKSZT010053843.1, forward strand.
ACTTCTACTTTTTGGAAGAGTTTAAGCAGGATTGGTGTTAGTTCTTTCTGGAATGTTTGGTAGAATTCACCTGTGAAGCCACCTGGTCCTGGGTTCTTCTTAGTTGGGAGGTTTTGATGACTAATTCAATCTCTTTACTTGTGATTGGTCTGTTGAGTTCATAATTTTTTCTTCATCACTGTAGCCTGCTTGTGTTTCTAGGAATTGTCCATTTCCTCTAAATTATCCTTCTTGTCGGCATATAATTTTTCAAAGTATCCTCTTATGATACTCTTTATTTCTGTGGGGTCAGTGGTGATATATCCTCTTCTTCATTTTCTTATTTTGTGTATTTGCATCCTTTCTCTTTTTTCCTTTGTTAGTCTAGTTAAGGGTTTGCCAATTTTATTGATCTTCTCAAAGAACCAGTTTTTTGTTTTGTTTATTCTTTCTAGTGCTTTTAAAATTTCTATTTCATTTATTTTTGCTATAATCTTTATTTCCTTCTTTCTCTTTCCTTTGGGGTTAGTTTGTTGTCTTTTTCTAGTTCCTCTAGGTGTGCATTTAGGTCATCAAATTTAGCTTTTTCTTCTTTTTTGATATATGCATTTGTATCAAATGAATTTCCACCTCAGTACAGCTTTTGCTGCATCCCATAGGTTTGTATATGTTGTGTTGTCATTTTCATTCTTTTCAAGGTAGTTACTGATTTCTTTTGAGATTTCCTCCTTGACCCACTTTTGTCAAGGAGTGTGTCGTTTAACTTCCATATCTTTGTGCCTAATCTGGTTCTCTGCCCCTTACAGATATCCAGCTTTATTCCATTGTGGTCAGAGAAATTGCTTTGTATAATTTCATTCTTTCTGAATTCATTGAGAGTAGTTCTGTGGCCTAGCATGTGGTCTATCTTGGAGAATGGACCATGTGCACTCAAGAAGAATGTATATCCTGCTCTATTTGGGTGTAATGTTCTGTATATGTCTATTAGGTTCAGATCCTCTAATGTATTATTCAGAGTCTTTGTTTCTTTATTGATTCTCATCAAAGTGTTTTGTCTAATGGTGATAATGGTGTATTAAAATCCTCTACTATAATTGTAGAGGCATCTATTTCTCCACTTAGTTTTTCCAGTGATTCCTTCATATGTTTTGAGGCTCCCTGATTATGTTTATGATCTTTCTTCTTGAAAGATTACCCCTTTTACTCATATATAGTATCCGTCTTTGTCTCTTACAATATTTTTACATTTAAGGTTTATTTTGTCCGATATTAGTATAGCTACTCCCACCCTTCTTTGGTTGTTATTTTCTTGTAAAATTGTTTTCCAGCCTTTCACTTTCAGCCTCCTTGAATCCCTGGCTCTAAGGTGGGTTTCTTGTAGACAGCATATAGATGGGTCATATTTCCTTATCCATTTTGCCAATCTGTATCTCTTGACTGGTGAGTTTAATCCATTAACATTCAGTATTATTACTCTCAAGGAATTATTTACATTAGCCATATTTTCTTTGGGTTTACGTATGTCATATATTGTTATTTCTCTTTTTTTCCCTTACATTCTCCTCCAACTCTCTCCTGTTTTTGCCTTTCAACTTGCAGCACTCCCTTTAGTATTTCTTGAAGGGCAGGTTTCTTATTCACATACTCTCTTAATTTCTGTTTATCTGTGAAAATTTTGATTTCTCCATCATTTTTTTTTTAAGATTTATTTATTTACTTTATTCATCCCCAACACCCCCTTTCCCATCTGCTGTTCTGTGTCCATTCGCTGGGCAATTCTCTGTATCTGCCTCCTGCCATCTCCTCTCATCCTCCTCCTCCAGTCCCCACCAGGATTCAATCCTAGAGACCTCCAATGTAGGAGAGAGGTGTTCCACCACCTGCGCCACCTCGGTTCCTGGCTTTCGGAGCCTTCGGAGCATCTCGTTTTGCCTCTCCCCCATGTCTCTCTCCTGCCACGTCATCATCTTGCTGCATGGCTCCCGGGGCCCAGTGGCTCACCGACACACAGAGCCTGGCAGCCCATGCACCCTCCATACACATATTTTTTATTTTACTAGGAGGTCCCAGGGATCGAAGCCAGGTCCCTCCATATGGCAGACGGATGCCCAACCATTTGAGCCACATCTGTACCCCTCTCCATCATTTTTGAATGCCAAAATGGATAGAGAATTCTTGGCTGGAAGTTTTTCTTTTTTTAGCACCTTAACTACGTCTTACCACTGCCTTCTTGTCTCCGTGGTTTCAGATGAGAGAGCAGCACTTAATCCTATGAGCTTCCTTTGTATGTGATGGTTCTTTTTTCTCTTGCTGCTTTCAGTATTCTCTCTTCATCTTGAGAATTGGACTATTTGACAAGCATATGTCTTGGATAGGCCTGTTGGGATTTATACTGTTTGGGGTGTGCTGCCCTTCTTGGACATGTACATCCATCTCCCTCAATAAGATTGGGAAGTTTTCAGCTATTATTTCTTCCAACACTCCTTTTGTCCCCTTTCCCTTCTCTTCTCCCTTTGGGATATCTATAATGCTTTTATGTTTGCTCATTTTGTGTTGTCGTTCAGATCCCTAAGTCTCTGCTGGATTTTTTCTACCTTTTTATATATCTGTTCTACTATCTGTTTGATTTCAGATGTACTGTCTTCCACATCACTAGCTCTTTTCTCTGCCTGTTCAAATCTACTGTTATGTGCTTCCAGTGCATTTTTTATTTCTTGGATTGTGCCTTTCATCACTATCATATCCGTTATCTTTTTATGTATGTTTACAATTTCTTCAGTATATTCTCCCAGTGTCTTCTTAATATTCTTAATCTCTTCCTTCCCTTCATTAAGTTGGTTCATGATATTTGTTTGGACAGTTCTGATTAGTTGTTCCATGGTCTGCACCTCCTCCTGGGTTTTCGTTTGTTCATTGGACTGGGCCATGTCTTCTTGTTTCTTAGTATGGTTTATAATTTTTTGTTGGTGTTTAGGTTTCTCTTTATCTTGATGGGTTTATTCAATTGATTGATTTCTCTCTCTTCTCTAGGGTTTTATTTAGTTGCTGTTTTTGTGTGTTTGGTAAGTTTTCTCTTTCACAGTTTGTTCCTCTTATTCTATTTCCTTGCAGTTGTCTATGTTCCCTTGAAAGAAAATGATTAGAGCCAGAGAAAAGGAAAGAGGTAAGAAGAGAAAAAGGATAACAGTAATAATAATAATAAAAGGTAGAAGAGGAACTGTATAAGATCTTGGAAAATGAATAATTAACTCATGTATAAAGGGCAGAGAAATGAAAATAAAAAGTGGGGTACAATGAAATTAAAAACTGAATAGAGAAAAATATCTAGAATAAATTAAAAGGTCAGAATGATAAGAAGAGAGGGAAAGAGAAAAGAAGAGACAGTAAGAAAAAAAGTTAAAAAAGAAAGAAAACAGAATAGAGGAGTTAGAAATAAACAAGAAAACTGAAGACTAAACAGAGAGGTGGAATGTAAGAACAAAAACAGAAAGTGGAAGATAGGAAGATGAAGGAAGGAAAAGAAATAGCATAGGTAGACAAAATTGTATACAAAAAAGGGGGAAACAGTGGAAGGGGGAACACAGCAAACAAGAAACAAGACAGTAGCACCTACTTAAAAAATGGGGAGGGAGGAAGAAATAGGGAAAAAGCAGAAGAAAATAAAAAAAGAACAAAAAACAAAAATTCAAGCATGCACTCAAACAAAAATTTAGGAAAAATAGCCTTCCCACTTAGGCCCCTGAGGATCTTCTCAGATTGCCAGTGTTCATCAATCAGTTGCCCTGCAGCCTGCTCCTGCAGGTTTTGAATTGGGTTTTAGCCAGTAAACTAAGTTAAATTTTTTAAAAAGGAAACTTTTTAAAGAAAAATAAAAGACCCAAGAGAAGCTAATACAAAAATAATGTTTATGTACTCCCTGTCCTAAAGTATCAGCTGGGTATTTGATAACCCAGTGGATCACTACTCTAAGGAGAGCCAGGAATCAAACCAGTGGCCTTGTATACTCAAAGCAGAGACTCCTCCACTGAGCTAAACTTTCTTGTTGGATCAGTTAACTACAGAGCTATCCAGGTTTGACTCTTTGCAGTTGGGTAGATTCCTGCTGATTAGAAGCCTGTCTGACCCTGCCCCCCTTTCTATTCTTATTGCTTTTTCTCCCAGGGCAGCAGGACACAATAGCCTGTTTGATTGGATCCCCCCTCACCTCTCCTGGTCAGGGTGAGTTTCCTTCTGCAATTCAAATGGGACCCTGGTATCTGAACTCACTGCAGAGAAAGAACTCTCAACCTTCTTCCAGACTCCCCCTCTTCCCAGCGGACCCCAAATAGGCCCTTGGAAGGTTATTAAGTGCTTCCTACTGCCTGCCTCCCTTAGGGGAATTGGAATTTGATCGTTTTCAGCACTGGTCTAGTCAATTGCCTGACACTGGCTTCTCTAAGCCCAAGTTTCTGTATCCCAGTTCATCTAGGTAAATCAGACTGCCTAAGCAGATTCACCTCTTCCTTCTTCCCGGGGCTACCTCTTGCCAGGTGGTATGCTCCCTAAAGTTCAAAGGGGGTCCAGGTAACCAAACCCACAAAAAGGAAACTCCTCTCCACCCTTCACCAGAACCCTCCTACTCCCAGAGAACACCCCCTCCCACTCGGTGGTTGGTGGGAGTCAGGAGTTTCACAGCGGCTTTTTGTCTAGAGGGTGGAGCTTAGCTGCCTGCTGTTTCTAGCCACCAGGGTGAGAAACTCATGGTTTTCCCTTGGGCTTTTTATCTCTTTGTCCTGTTCCTTCCAGATTGATGCCCTTAAGCTTCCTGCTCTGTGGGTTCCCAAAACAGCTCACTCAGGCAGAATCTTGCTCTTTGCAGCCATTTTTTGTGTGATATCTGGCGAGTGCCCGCTTAAACCAATGCCATCTTGCTGGATCTGTCAAATTTTTTATTCTTTCATAAAAAATATAAAGTCAATATTGTTGTCATTTTCTTGAGCTCTTAAAAGCTTTGCTATTTATCTATTTAAGACTAGTTTACTTTGCATTTTGCTGAACCTGCAAGAAAATAATTGTAAAAATTTGGATTTAGATCTCTGGCATCAACTTTTAGGTAAGCCAGCCTCAAGAATATGTTTGATAAATGTGCATTTCTCATCTTTTTTTTGCAATTTAAAATATTATGAAGACTACAGCTTTACTTACTGGAGGAATTCTGACATATACTAAATTAAATTATTCTAAACAAATATTTATATTTTTAGTCTTACTATATTTTAAGAATCAGCATATATGTCAATTCTTCATGCACTAGGAAAGCATTGGCTAACTTTGATTCTAAATAAAATTTCTCCATCAATCTTACTTTTTAAAAGTTATACTGCATCATAGAGGTTAAAATTGCCTGCTCTCTATCAACTTTGTCGAGTTCAAATTCTTGAGCAGATTATTCAAACACTCGCTACCTCAGTATATTCTTTTGTAAAGTGCAGTAATAATAATAATTAATTAATAGGATATTTGGAGGATTGGATGAATTGACACAAGCCTAGAATAGTGCCTGGTGCATAGTTAAGTGTTCAATTAGCATTAGCTATTATTTTTGCATAAGTTAATGACATATAAAATTATTTGAATTCATGTATTTTAAGAACATGTATTGAATTTTAAGTTAGTCACAATTGTGAATGACTCGGGGTATGTATATGTTTATGTTATAGTCTCAAAACATTAAAATTAATTAGTTCCTTAACAGTTTTATTTTTCAACCTCAAAGCACTTTAATATGAAATAGGCTTTCTTCATTCTCTGTTATATTGATAAGGGAATCAATAATGGATGGATAAGGCTATATCACAGATCTCTGGATAGAATATAATTTTTCTCAGAGGTAGAATGAAGGTATCTCATTTTTGGGATCAGATCATTAGACAAGACGTCTTAAAAGTTGAGAAATATTTGAAAATAAACAGACACTTACATTGTTAATTCCTCAACATGGTAAGAATAAATGAGACTTCAGATAGTAGGACAAGAATAGAAAGAGAAGTAAAACTCTTTCAAAAGGAAAAATTAAAAATTTTTATAAGCCATTAAATCTACTTTGAAAGTAGATAAAGAAAAACAAAAACAAAAACAAAAAAACAATGTAAGGGAAGAGGAATTAGCACAAAGCCACATGAAAAAACAAAAACAAAAACACGTTTTGCTTGTTTTTTTTCCCAAAGCAATCAACTCAGGTTCTGAAATAGCTTTTCCATTTTCTCCTTCTTAGTGAAAACAAACACCACACAAATCCCTATGTTAATGGAACACAGCGAGAATAACTTCTCTAAGCAAATTTGCATGAGCCTACAATCCAAAAGGATTTGAATGTGAACTTTATTTTAAATTATTTCAACTTGTGCTTGTTAATATGGTTAAAGAAATCTTTAAGATTAAAGAATTCTGAAAACTTTTTTCAGATTAATAAATCATCCATTTAGAGATAAGTATTATATGTAGTAATGTTAGCTCTGGAAATCATGTAAGTAAATATTTTGACTGGATTTGTTTTTTTTTTTTTTTTTTTTATAAAAAGATTTTATTTATTTATTCATTTATCCCCCCTTTGCTGCTTGTGCTCGCTGGGTCAGCCAACCACGCCGTGCGGGCGGGCCCGCCCTCACCAGGAGGCCCCGGGAACCGAACCCGGGGCCTCCCATATGGTAAACAGGAGCCCTACTGATTGAGCCACAGCCGCTTCCCTGGATTTGGTTTTAACTCTCACTGTTTCATTATGAAATCATAATTTACTTTAAAAAATATTTCATTTTTAACAAAAATGAACACATGTCATGAATCCACATACACCTTTACTATATGCTTAAAATAAAATGCCATTTTAAATGTATATATGTGCACAGTTTACAATATATAGAAAACAATTAAAAATTTCCCACCGTATACTCCAAAATCAAATTTGAGATAACAAAATATATTCGAAAACATGTAAACACAAGATATAAAACTTCTCATTTTAGGTTGCTATAAATCTTTTGTGTGATTTGCTTGGTGAAAAAAAGTATACTTCTCACTGAAAATAATTTAATTAGTAAATAATCAGATTAGTAAAAATTTACTTCAAAAATCAACCATAGTACCAGCACTCTGAAATAATCACTTTAACATGTTTGTGTTTACCTTTCTAATATATATTTTTAAAATGTTTATCTGTATTTGTATACACACATATATGTACAAATTTGTTTTAATTTAATAGTATATTGTAAGCCATTTTTCAAGTCACCAAGTAACTTTATGCAACATTATTTTCAATGGATGCATACTAGTTAGTCCATTACATAGGATAAACCATAATTTAATTAGTTGCCTAGTGTGGGGTATTTAAGTCATTGCCAGTTTTTTCCCTCATCAACAGCACTGCCTTGATAGCCTAATAACTAATCTCTGATCATAAAAATCTCTGTGCATACACATAATTATTTATTTTGGAGAAAGTGCTATATTTTAATTTCTGAATAAACAAAGGTCATAAATGTTTAAAACTCTACAAAATATTTATTGACACAGTCCAATAATACTAGATGTATCATTCAAAATTTTTAAAATTTTTAAATTAAAAAATATTTTTAAAAAATCAAAGAATAATACTCAACTTAAAATTTAAAAAGAGAATAAAATCTTCATTAGTTTATGAAGATAAATATGGATTTATATAAATGCATATATTTCTCCTTTGAGAAATATTTGTTCAAAGTTGACTAATGGGTCCACCATGGATGAATATCAGTGTGTAAGTAGGATCTGAGGTCTTTTAAATTACACAGTATATGTGAGGTGATTTTCTCAACTCTCCTTTGCATATCTAGTACTCATTTCCTTACTCATTCTCAAAGGAAAGAGAGGTATATCATAGATATTTTGATTTGAGTTGATGACAAGTGAAAGAAAGAAGCAAAAACCAGACCATGAATAGCCTCTAATATCATGCCAACAGACTGCATTTCTTTCTTTTTTAAAAAAACAATTTTAGGAAGCAGATGTGACTCAAGCATTTGTGCTCCTGCCTACCACATGGGAGGTCCCAGGTTTGGTTCCCACTGCCTCCTGGAGAAGGTGAGCAAGACAGCAAGCTGGTGTGGCCACTAGCAGGCACAGTGAGCTGACACAACAAGATGACACAACAAGGAGACACAAAGAGGAAAGACAATGAGAAACACAACAAAGCAGGGAGCTGAGGTGGCTCAAGCAAGACGAGCAGACACAGAGCATACAACGAATGGACACAACAAGTGCAGACAATGGGGGGTGGGATAAGTAAATGAAATAAATCTTTAAAAAGAAAAAGCAATTTTACTGAGATATATTCACATACCATAAAACCCATCTGAAGTGTACATTCAGTGGCTTTTGGTATAATCATAGAGTTGTGCATTTATCACGGCAGTCAATTTTAGAGCATTTTCATTGCTCCAAAAATAAAAACTCCCCGCCCCTTAGCAGTCACCTCTCAATACTTCCTCTATCATTCCCCAGACTTACATAACCACTTATATAATTCTGTCTCTATAAATATATTTATATTCACGTTTTATCTAGTACCTTGTGTCTGGTTTCTTTCACTTATGTGGCCTCTAAGACTTTGCATTTTTGTGCCCCAATCCTTCCATTCTTTCCCCCACTCCTTATAGTAGTAGCATTTCTAAGTAGCTAAAACAGCAAAACTCTATCACCTGTGAGCAACAGTTCTTATACTAGAATATTTAACCTGTTTATCTGGAAGACTTCTGTGGTATCTGTTTTCCCCGAATTGCCTGATCACCCCTATATCAATAAACTTCCTCTTTAAAGCACAATCACAGCTATATATTTGCTTTTAATTATACTCACTATAATGTGCTCCCATCATCTTTATCCATTTCCAGACATTTACAATTAACGTTATTACAAATTCTTCACAAATTAAGTATCAACTCCCCATTCTCTACCCTCATTCATTCTATCTTCTGGTGACCTCTAGTTCAGCTGTTTATTCCATGAGTTTGATTGTTATATTTAGTTCATAATAGTGAAATCATATGATATTTGCCTTTTTGTGTCTGGCTTGCTTCACTCAACACAATTTCCTCAATGTTCATCCACGGTGTCACATGTTTCACAACTTCAGTTCTTCTTACAACTGAATAATATTTCATTGTATGTATAAACCACAATTTATCCATTTGTCCGTTGAAAGACATCTGGGTTGTTTCCATCTTTTGGCGATTGTGAATAACGTCACTATGACCATTGGTGTGCAGATGTCTGTTTGTGCTCCTGCTTTCAGTTCTTTGGGGTATATATCTAGTAGCGTATTGCCAGATTACACCGCAGATCTATATTTACTTTCTTAGGAATCGCCAGACTTGCACAGTGGCTGTACCATTCTACGTTTCCACTAACAGTGGGTAAGTGTTCCCATTTCTCCACATCCTCCATAGCATTTGTAATTTTCTGTTTTTGTTTTTTTTTAATAGTGGCCATTCTAATAAGTGTGAAATGATATCTCAATATAGTTTTAATTTGCATTACCTTAATAGCTAGTGATGTTGAACATCTTTTCATGTGTGTGTGTGTGTGTTTTTACCACTTATATTTCCTCTTTGGAAAATTGTCTATACCAGCCTTTCGCCCATTTTTTAATCAGGTTGTTAGTCTTTTTAAGTTGTAGGATCTCTGTGCTATGGATATTAAACCCTTATTGGATATGTGATTTCCAAATGTTTTCTCCCACTGAGTAGGTTGCCTTTCATTGCTTCCTTGTTTTTGCATGCTTACTAGCCACTCCAGCTCTCTTTTGATTTCTGTTTACATGGTATATGATTTTTTCCATCCTTTTACCTTCACTGTTTTGCATCTTTGAATCTTAAGTTTGTCTCTTGTAGACAGCATATATTACCAAGATTCAGCCATTTTTCTTGAAATATCCTCCTAAAATTGTGGCAAAAGTTTAGCTAATTTCCAGAGTTCTGAAAATTTGATTTTGTCAATTTTCACAATTGTTCTCATTGCTTTTATGGAGAAGTGGATTTTTAAAAAAATTTTTATGACATACTAGGGATTGAACCCTGGACCTTGCACATGGGAAGCAAGTGATCAGTGACTGAGGTACATCTGTTCCCAATGAGAGGTTTTTTTTGTTGTTGTTGTTGCTCGTTTGTTTTGTTTTTAGAAGGTACCAGGGATCAAATCCAGGACCTTGTACATGGGAAGCAGGTGCTCAACCAATTGAGGTGCATCCATTCCCAGGAGTGGATTTTTGATGTTATTATTCTGCCATTCCACAAGTGCCCCCCTAAGGAACTAGAATCATAACCTATATATCTCCTGAATCTAAATTCAAGCAACATTGTCCTAAAATGACTTTTTCTACAATTAATGGCATTTATTTATATAACTTGCTACCTTCAAAATTGTTCTTGATGACTGCCTGCCTACTTAGCTAAGTATATTTCTACTTTGCCTAAAAATAGAGATGGCTTGAAGTAAAAAATCTATATTGTTTTTTGAGAATGGGGAAAATTGTTGGATGATGCAGAACTTAGAAGGGGCAAAATAGGAAAATTGGTGAAAACATCCTTTTCTAAGTTGAAAGAATATATAGATGGATCATTAAAAATGAGTCTGGGCCTATAATGTGATCATATTTGTATACCATATGAAAACTTACATCAAAGTCCCCAAAATAAATAAGATGAAGAAAATTGCCTATTCAGTGCTTTCTCAACTGGATCATAATATTGACCATCTGAGAGACAGAGGATTCTCATGGCCTCAATACCAAAACTTTAACCACAACAAGGCTAACTTGTCTACTGCTCCAGCTTAGTGCCTACCTTTCTAGCAGTAGCAATTTATTATAGATGTGGTATTACGTCGAAGGACATGCACTGCAAGCTACCTGAGGAAGTTTGATTACAATGGACCCATTCCCTTGAGTTGGCTTTTTGTTGTCACAATTACTTAGACATGTTCTGGATTTGACTTTGCCTTTATTTTCATCATGTCTCTGTCATAACCATTATCTGAGGAATTTTTGAATATCTGATACAACATCATGTTATTTTACAAACTATTGCTTTCTAAACACAGCTCATTTTATAGTGGAAAAGGTAAGACAACTGACAAGTGGTCAGAGAATTCATTGTTCTTAAAAAAAGCTGCTGTTCTTAAAGGAAGTTAAAATGGTCATTTGAATGGACTTGTTATGGAACCAGTTAAGAAACAACATCTTGAAATATTTGAGTATGCTCCTGAAGTGTGTGATTTATGATCCAAACTAGTGAACAATATAAAGTATTTTCTTCCTCTTAGTGAGAATATACAGTTTGAAAACAAAGGGGTAAATATGGAGGTAATAACCCTTACAATTATATATAATGATCTATTGGCAAAAAATGTGCTTACCATCCTTATTTTGGGGGGGTCAGCTCATTTAGAGATTTCAGTGCACAAGGAAAAATGCTTCTACCAGAAGATAACACAATGGTGACTAAAACTACCCTTATATAATCCGGCTCTCTATACCTCTGAATGACAGTCACAAAAGGGTCTTAAAAGGTGTTGACTGGGGTAAAATGCTTACAATAAAGAGGAAATAACATGGAGCAGGGAATGGTATGAATTGAATATAGGGCATTCCTTGAAGATCCACGTTTACATTGTGATCACTAGTAAACATTAGATGGATGAAACTAATTTCATTAGATGAAGATGTAGATTAGACCAGCAAGAATTTAGATTTTTTTACGAATGAAGGTTTGAATGGCCTAATCTCTATTCCAAGTAAAGAAATGTGAAGGGTGAAGGCAGGGAATTTTGAATGGCTGGTATATTACCATCCTAGGGCTGACATAAAGTACCACAAACTAGGTGGTTTAAAACAAGAGAAATTTATTTTCTCACAGTCTGAAGGCTTGAAGTCTGAAGTCAAGTTGTTGGAAAGGCTATGATTCTCTGAAGAATCTACTGGAGGGCCTTCCTTGCCTTCCAGCTTCTGGTAGACCCAAGTGTTCCTTGGCTTGTGGCAACATAACTCCAATCTCTACCTTCATCTTCACATGGCCATTTTCTCTCTTTGTTGCTGTCTATGTCCAAATTTTCCTCTTCTTATAAGGACATCAGTCATATTGGATTAGGGCCCACCCCAATTCATTATGATATCATTTTAACTAATTACATCTGAAAAATCCATATTTCCAAATAAGGCCACATTCATAGGTACTGCAAGTTAGTACTAGAACATATCTTTTTTTTCTTTTTTTAAACAATTTATTGAAGTATATCACTCATACATGAACATACATAAACAACAAGTGTTCAGTAAACATTGCGAACTTATAAAACAAACATGCATAACATCATACAGGGCTCCCACACAAATACTTTGCGTTGTTATATTTGTTAACAAATTATGAAAGAGCATCATCAAAGTTTTACTACTAACTATAGTCCATATCTTACTCCCCTATACTATTTTTTTAAGGATTTATTTATTTATTTACTTTTATCCATTTTTAACCGCCTCCCCCCCCCCTCATTTTTGCTGTTTTTGTGTCCATTCGCTGGGCAACTCTCTGTGTCTGTTTCCTGCCCTCTCTTCTCATCCTTCTCCTGTCTTCACTGGGATTCGATCCTTGGGAACCTCTGATGTGGGAGAGAGGCATCTTACCTCTTGCGCCACCTTAGTTCCTAGATTTTTAGTACATCTCATCTTGCCTCTCCCTAGTGTCACTCTCCTGTTATGTCGTCATCTTGCTGCATGGCTCCCAGGGCCTGACGGCATAACCACGCACGGGGACTGGCAGCTCACCCATTCGTGGGGCCTGATGGCTCACCCACTTGTGGGGCTTAGTGGCACACCCACGCACGGTGCCTAGTGGTTCACGTGCCTTTTATATTTTTTTGTTATTTTTACTGGGAGGTCCCAGGGATTGAACTCAGGTCACTCCATATGGGAGACGGACACCCAACCATTTGAGCCACATCCATCTCCCTGCTATATCTCTTAAGGTTGACAAAAGATACTTATAGTTACAGTCTTTTCCCATACAGTATGGTCATATAATAAATCAGGTTTAGTTTATCACCAGCATTCTAAAAACCAGACCTAGGGAGAAAAACTAGGTCTGGGGACACATGCATGGTTTCTAATATAGCAAATGTTTAGCCTACCCTGATTATCACAAAATCAGGACAGCAAGAATATTTGCATTAGAACATATCTTTTTGGGGGAACACAATCCAAACCACAACAGCTGGTAAAAGAAGAAAAATCTATAAATAAATATCTTGTTCTTGTATTCAGTTTCAGAAGTCCTGACTATATTAGTTACATATATTTGATTCCTTGTTAGTTCATGTACATGTTTTATATTTTAACAGATTTCCTTTTTTCTTATCCTTTTCCTCCCCCATTCTACTGGTGTAGGATTGGTTTACAATTTATATAACACCACCTATAATAATGCATAAAATATAGCCTGCCAATTTTTGTTTTTTACTAAATTGAGAAATTTGGTAAAATTTCTAAGATCTGTCATTTTTGAAGGGAAAAGGGTTGTTTTAATTTTATTTAAAACCTTGTGCCTAAAATTGCAGAAAAGTGATAATTGTCCAAGAACTACAGCTTTGTAATTTAAAAAGGCAAAAGTGATTAATTAGAGTGCTTCTTCAAAAAGTATCCCAACTGTAATGATTTTAGTGTGTATGAATGAGTGTTTTCAGGGAGTTTGGGGGGTGGATTATTGCATATCTGCAGTATTAGTAATTTAAAAAATTTATTTTGCTGCTATTTTAAAGTCAAGAATTCATCACTCTATTATGATTAGTGGTATAAGTCCCTAAGGCATTTTTCAGATCTTAAAGTTCAAATATACTGACAATGATCACTAGTCATCTGGTTCTAGAGGGATGAAATTTGCTTTTGAAATTTTTAAAAAAATATTTATTATTATTATTTTAAAGAACAGTTTGAAACCAGGCTTAGAAAGTACTTAACTTCTTGGTTTCCTCATGTGTACAACTGGCAATAACTATCCCTTCCTTACAGGTTTTTGACTTTTTTGGAGGGGTAGGGAAGATTAGAGAAAGTAAAGTTCTTAAGGTGCCAAGCATATAGGAAGCTCTGAAAAATAATGTAGTTCTAACAGTTACCATTTAGCTCCATAGACTAATACTATTATAGCCAAGATACTACTGTATAATAAACTATATCTTAAAAGCCATATAATTTTTGCCTGAAATCTCTTAGGGGTTTCCTGAAACTCATGGTTTTGTTTCTAAATATCTGTTACCTTACTACAAATCATTCTATAAATTGATATACTTATTTTTAGAAACCAAGGATAGGATGCAGTATTATACATAATGTTAGCTGAAAATGAACTTTTGCCCTTTAGTGGACCAAAATTTAAAGTTATTATTATTTTTACATTTATTCCATTGCAATAAAATAATATTACAGTAACTATAAGAGAAAAAAGAAGAAAGTCATTCACAATTTCATTGCTCTAACACAACTTGTGATTAGCCTTTAGTCTCCGTCCATACCTATAATTCATTTTTAAATGCTCAAGACATCTATTTTAATGGCAAAACCACCTTATATTTTATAACTATGCATTAGAAGGAAATATTGAAATGCTCACATTTAGCCAGTTTGTTATAAAATGAATTTGCTTTAATAATTGTTTAAAGGTTTTATTCACCATTAATGGTGAAAGATGCAATACCACCATTAGAAAATTGTGAATATGTGCCCAAGCACTTTGCAAGTGTCACATTTTGTTTCTAAAATCCAGTCTAGTCTGGCAGGCAGCTTTAATGAAAATCATCTCCCAGGCAGCTGCAACTTTCACTTCAGTTTTAGTCACAGCAGCTCTCCTGATTATCCCCTGCAGGAGCTGCCACAAGGCTGAACCTAAATCTGCACTCCAGAGTCACAGACATGTGTAACACAAGGCCACTAGTTATCAAAATTCATAAACTCAACGTGATAACCTTTCTGTTTGGCTTAATCATTTTGTATGCTTAGAATAGCCATAGATGTTCACATAATATGCATTGTCTAAGAACTTTAAGCATAAGGCTAGTAATTTGTTATTGCATGAATTTTGCCCACTAATGATATATGATGTAGAAGAGCATAGAGAGTTAATATAACAGCAGAAACCATAGCCACCTAGGGTTTTTATTCTAATCTTTTGTATTTAATCACATGCACTTGCACTGTTTGGTTTCCTCTAGGTTTTCTGTAAAAACCCAACAGGTGCAGGATCTACATAGTTCTTTTCCATTCTTATGTAGAATGGGCACAGCATGTAAGTGAGGCTTTATTTAGAATGAATTTTACCATCAAAAAGTCTAATTGAACAGTCCTTATGCTGGCAGAATCTTTATGAAAGTGCAAGGATTTATTATGATACAGTTGTAAGTTTGGGGTTTATTTGCTCCCTCCGATTTTAATTTGCATTAGGGTCTGTACTTAAAGAAAAGGTTTACATCATGGGTGTGTGACCACCTGTGTGTATATCTGTGTATGTGCTCACACACACTCGGCGCAAAAGATAGACTGACTGGGTCCTCAAGGGACCTAATAAAAATTGGGGAAAGTATTAACTACTCAAATTACTAGAACAAAGGCTACAGTATTCTGGCTTGGAATAGGTAGGGAAGATTTGTGGAAGAGGTAGGCTCTGTGTATTGAAGAGTAAATAAAAGATTGAAGGCAAAGATGAGCACTAAAATACCAAAGCAGTGGTAGAAATTTACATGTATATCTGTGTATGTGCTCACACACACTCGGCGCAAAAAATAGACTGACTGGGTCCTCAAGGGACCTAATAAAAATTGGGGAAAGTATTAACTACTCAAATTACTAGAACAAAGGCTACAGTATTCTGGCTTGGAATAGGTAGGGAAGATTTGTAGAAGAGGTAGGCTCTGTGTATTGAAGAGTAAATAAAAGATTGAAGGCAAAGATGAGCACTAAAATACCAAAGCAGTGGTAGAAATTTACATGGCATCTGCACATGCCAGTAAATAGTTCCATATAAGTCTCAAAAAATTGGAACTCTTAAAAAATCTAAGTTAACCTCCCCCTATGTCCCACTATCCTCTCCTGCCACACATAATTTGGTGAGAGAGAGAAGTGACAAGTAGGCAACACAGCACAGGAAATTGATGTCAGAGAAAATCCTAGACCCTGGGTCTTCCCAGGGTTGGAAAGGGTAGAAATGTAATAATATTTAAGTGATATTATCATGACAAGTGCTATTTTAAGAGAAGGCAGCAAAGAAAAGAATCTTTTAGTGGGTTCTGGCCATGAAAAATTAAGGAAAGCTCTGATTACCAGCCAAGAAGGAGAATGGGTAAAGCTGAGTTTAGACTAGAAATGTGAGTGACTAGGGGGACTGAAAGAAGAGGGAAAAGGAGAGTGTCAGAAAATTGGAAGAAAAAGAGAGAGGGAGGGTAGGAGATGGGTGTGGTTCCACAAGTCCCTTCAGCAAAATTGAGGCTCAAATCCAGAGTGTCAGCACATGCTGCCAAGTGAGGTAGTGCTCAGGAGTTTGAGAAGTTGAATCTGTGTGGGAGAAATACTTCAGGATCCAAACCAGTTAAGCAGGTGAGCAGATCCCAGGAAATGGGCCACTTGCCCTCTTACCCGGCTTAAGCAGTTTTTCTCTCATAGTTGATAAATGCCATGGATGCTCCAGTGAAGCTAGTCTGTTTCTGAGGAATGGAGACTCTGGAGAGCACTGAGAGAGGAAGAGAACAAAAAATGAGAAGTGTTTTAGAAGTATGGGAGAAGCTTTAAAAGGGTGAGGTAGGTTAGTAGTAGGACACAATGTTTAGAATTGTGAGGACTGAGAAAACAACTATTTATTTAGAGGTTAGGCATTTGTCTGTGATCCCTAATGTATAGTTTCAGCAATATTAAAGGGAGAGAAGACAAGAGAAAATGAATGAAGAGGAAAGGTTTTCAGGACGTGTAAATAGCCCAATATGGTGTTTTTCAGTAAAAGAAAGGAAAAACAATACTAGGGTGGTTTATAGGAAAAACAGGGTTGAGATAAAATGCCAGGAGAAAAAGAGAGCTACATGAAAGTATAGTAAATATTAAAGTCAGATGAATTGAACTACAGGGAGTAGAGAAATCTACAGGAATGAATAACCTGACATGGAAGGGTTTTCAAAAAGTGCTAATCATAAATAATGGAAATCTGGAAAAAAGGAGAGAAACAAAATGTCCAGGCCTGGACATTGGGATACAAAGACAAGTGAGTCAAAATCCTCGTATGCACTGAGGATGCTGTGCTGGCTGACAAGAGTGCGGTGCATCATAGGCACAGAGTGCTGTGGGACTACAGATCATGGACATCTAACCCAGCCTGACCGTGGGGAGGCAGTTCAGGGTTCAGGCCGACTTCAGGGAGGAGAGTAGTTGCCTTAGAAGTCCAGGGAAGGTGATAGCTTAGCTTATAATGTCCATGTGAGGGAAAACCTGGATTTCCTTAAAATGACTCCATATTCCAAGGTTTCGAAAGGACTGATCTGTGTGAGGGCTGGTGGGCCTTCTAGACTTAGTTTTATCCTCAGAGATAAACCTTTCCCTTGGAGATCTCTCTCTGATTATAGTCTCTACCATGTTGAACTTAGGGCTTCTGGGTATGCCCTTAAATATCCAAACATGAGCTTATGACTCTTCTTTTACATGCCCATAGTACATTAGAGACCAAAGTAAAATCTCTGTGCAGGCCCTTACTAAGAGACATCTTACAATAAAAGAAAAATAAACTCAGAGTAGTGGTCAACTAAGACAGATGATTTTACAAGTATAGCTTCCTCATCTTTAGCGTGGGGTTCCTGACTTTGTATGTAACAACTGTGTTTTAAACACTTCCATCCAGGGTAACTTTTCCATTACAAAACCTGGTTCCAAAGAATAAAGATCAGAGAAATGTCTTTCTTTATAAGGTTGCACCATACACAAAGATCAATACCAGGATTAATGTCCTTCTAGACGACCCTATCGCCTAAGTCTGCATGAGATTTTACTCAGTAGTGAAGGGATCACCTTTTGAAAATAGTCTTTAAGCAGAGATAGGATTCAACAACATCATTTCCAGGAAAATGTATTAAACAGGGTAGCACTGCCTCAGTAATGGAGATATTTAACTGTTAAGTAATAAATCAAAGCCAACACTCAATTAGTGCAACAGAACTTCATCACAAAGAATGAAACAAGAATACAACCCTAGAAGTGAATTTAAAACCATAGGAGGGTGGACATTCCAAAATGGTGGAGTAGGGACCTGGCAAACCTGTTCTTCCATGGGAGCAATAAGAACACTAGAAAAAATGGTCATATTCAACATTTTCAGATCACTGAAAATTAACCAAAGGCTTGCAAGAATCTGAGGAACATTTATTTTAAAAGGAATTTTTGAATTTCAGCAATCAGTCCCAAATGGTACAGGACAGCATACCTGAGCCAGATTGGTAAAAAGTTTGATTTAGATCTCTGGACCAAAACTTTACCAGAAGTCAGAAAGAGTGAGAGTTTTCTCTCACAAGGTGAGCTAATGTATGTAAAGCATTGAGCATATAAGTAATATTGCCCTTTACCATGAAAGCAGATTTTTCCCTAATACTTAGCACAATGCTGGACAATGACCTTTTGGAGAAGGAACAAATGAATGAATGAGTGTGTGTATGAA
Organism: Tolypeutes matacus; assembly: GCA_026826555.1. Lineage (NCBI taxonomy): Eukaryota > Metazoa > Chordata > Mammalia > Cingulata > Chlamyphoridae > Tolypeutes > Tolypeutes matacus. The sequence continues at coordinate 16,605,195 of JAKSZT010053843.1, forward strand.
AAATGAGTGAGTGGATAATGGCCAGCCCTACTCTTGTATAAATATTATCTGAGTGGCTTATTATTCATGGGAAAATCAGCAAGAAGTATCTAACACTTAGCATCTTGGAACAGTTACTTAAAATCTCTGAACCTCAGATACTTCATCCATAAGTAGGATTTAATAATAGTATCACTGATAATAGATATGTAGATGGTTTTATTAGGAGGGTCAAGTGGGATAATGTATGTTGAATGCCCAACACAATATCTGGCACAGAGTGGGTTCCAATAAATGTTTGTCAGATAAGTAAGTGAATATATGAATAAATGAATGAACAAGTAAACACATGATCTTCCTCTAGGGAAAAACGAGTTAATGAGTGTCAAGCCACATTTTGCTGACCCACTAATGCACTAGTTTGTAATTTCTTACATTTTCCTAACTAGGAATAGGACTTATTCTCAAGGAATAAAGGATTGCTTGCAAGACTGTGGGAGCTGAAAGTCAGGTTGGACAATAACAAGAAGAAGAATGAATAAGAAATGAGGGTGGATATGGAAATAGGGGTAAGACTGCCAACTTTGAGAGGGCGAAAGGATTTAAAACAGTGTAGTGGGGATTGAAAGAGAAAATGTTAAAAATTTAAACATTATAAATTCAGAGGCTTATAGCACTGCCAATATCAAGCAGCAAAAATAGTATCTGACTCAAGTGAAGCCAATTGAACTTTTAAAAATTAATATACTGTGATTGTCCTGCCCTCAATTAGCCTACAGGGGCAATGGAATTAATAGTATAAATGAGAGTCAAGACACTACAACTGCCACTACATTGTATTCCTCTCTATTTACTGTTTTCTGAATCATAAATTCACGTCATAAAACTACATATAGTTTGTATGCCTTAAATATTCCATAAAGGCTCAAGAAAATAATTGCCCCCTTAATCTTATTTAGAGGTATTAATAAATGACTATATTAAAGTCTTAATTGCAATAATATACCTGATAATGATCAAAACTTAGGGATGGTGCTTCTTGTGTGCCAGGAACTGTTTTAACTGTCTCATGTATTTTTATCCATATACTCCTCAGAACAACCCAATAAGCTATTGCTAATACTCCAATTTGATGTCTAGGGAAACTGAGGCACAGAGAGGATAAATAATTTACTCAGGCCAGGACTAAAAATTGAACATAGCAGGCAAACTCCAGAATCTTTTCTTAGAATTGGTTCATTATGTTTCTCATTAATATCTTGATTCACCCAGAGAATTACATTATACCTTAAGTCATTATGTAACAGGGATTTATATGTTCAAAGTCAATAATCTCAAAAAAGTGAGGCTTTTAGACAGAGATTTTTTCCCCCACAGTCATCCATGCCTCCACCTTCATGTTCATGCTAACATTGGGATCCCAAGCACTTGCTTACACAGAACCTACATGCATCTGCTTCCCTACTTGATGTGTTTGGGGTCTTTTTCCTGCCTCAGTTCCAGGCTGAGGTGTTTGCTCAGGAAACACCTTGTGAATTGAAAGTTGAAGATGGAAATCTTTATGAGTGACTATGACAATGTGATGTGAAAGAGGAGAGCAAGGAGCTGTAACTCGATTCCTGATTCAGTCAATAACTGACTGCATGATATTGGACAATGTGCCTCTGCTTCTTTGTCTCAAAAACAAACACACACAATTATGCTATAGCTTAGATCTCTTTGAGCACTAACATGTCATGGCTGAGAGGAATACCTTCCCTGGTCTTCCAAGTTTGTTGCTTACATTCATGCCCCTCTTTGTGAGTCACACTTTTACTTGATCTGCCCTGGATTATGCTATAACTTATTAGTTACGTCACTGATTTCTATATGAGTCACCTAATAATTGAAAATATTTGAGTTTCTTACAGAAGGTCTCAACGCTCAGGCTTAAAAGTAGAGCCTTCAACAAGATTTCTATACTCTAGGGATTGCTCTTCATGATTGTTTCTTTTCAAGCTTGAACTTGAACTTTAAGAACTTCCATCACCTCCAAAGCATATGTTAAAGGCATTCTTCATTCTTCCTATAGTTCTCGTTACAACACTCGTCCTCTGGGGTGAGTTGGATGCTATGACACCTTGAGTTTTGTTAGAAATACACAACATGATGGCAGATTTCATATTTACTATATTTTTCAGTTTGCCTCATTAATGGACATCAGGCACTCTTCTAGGTGCTTTATTCATCTATTTTTTTTTTTTTTAATTTGAGAATTAGTGAGTTTACAAAATAATCATGCATACCATACAGGATTCCCATACACTGCCACACCAACAACACCTTACATTGTTGTGACACATTTACATTTAACAAAATATATTATTGGAAAACATGGACTAAATAAAAGAACATTCGATTTTTTGACATAATGCTTGCACAAGTCTATCTTTAAGTAATCCAAAATTATATCAATTCAACATAAGGATAGGTAGAGAAATTTTGAAGGTGATAAAGTCTAATTTTTTGAGTACTAGGAAATGCATCCTTAATTTTAAATGTCTAGACCTAAAAGACTCAAACAACTCACATTTTCATTTTCATTTTTTCAATGTAAAATTTACATTGAGAATACAATTTAAAATATATATATATCTTTTTGTAGCACAGAATAAAGTTAGTAGAGAATTCTTTCATCTTTGCAAAAAAAATAAGGGGTATATATTATGCTAAATATCTAATTCATCTGAGGCAGAACATTCAGTGCAAAAGAACAGTTACATGATATAACAAAGAACAAAATCCTAACCTTAATCAGGATTAAGAAACAGTGAAACTCTGTAATATTTTTCTTGGAACAGATTTGTTGTTATTTTACATATTTTTCTTTTTGGCATCAATATATGAGGTCAGAATTATGTCTCTATAAACCACTATTCTGCTATCAATTATCCATTACTATTTTTACTTTATATATTTTATTATACTCCTCTTACTATATAAGAAAACAAGGATTGTTTTCAGGTTTATCAAGGATAATTGAAGAATCCAGAGAACAATGGGTAAAACTATAAAATTCTCCCCATGGAAATTCATTTTTCCAGTCATTCTTTCATTTAATATGTACTTTAAAATATCTTCTACACTGCTACACCTTAGGAATACCACCACATTCCAACAGGATAAAAGAGACAAATAAAAACATTGAAGGTGCTATCATACAAGACCACAAAAGAGGAAGTGGTCTATTCTAACTGTGGGTAGAGGGTACAGTTTATTTAAATAAATCCCTTTCTCACTTAAAATTCTCCAAACATTGTAAACTCACTTCAAATTAAAAATTACTTTCCAAATATTATATATAAATATCATCTTTTGACTATGCCTTTCTAAGTCTTTTATGTTTTCCAAGTTCCACCTGGATCAGGATTGGTTAAACAAATAACTTCTATAAAATGGTCAAGTTTGTGTTTGGGATTCATATTCAGAAAGGAGATTTTGAGGGTGGTAATAACAAAGATCATGATTAATAAGCTCCTAATCTGTCAAAAATATCAAAATGATGGGCAGACTCATCAAAAGAATGGTTCAGTGACAATGGATTATCATAGGGAATGAATTTTAGAGTCAAACACACCTGACCTAGAACTCCAGTTCCACAATAACTAACTTGATAAACTCAAGCAAGTCATTTTACTTATGCCATTATTTATAAGAATGCAGATAATAAGACTTATCTTGCAGTGTTGTTGGGAAGATTAAATAAGAATTAAATGAGCAGCCCTGCAATGTATTGGAAAGAGCACAGGCTTTGCAGTCAAAACAATCCCTGTTCAAACACTGGCTTTGCCACTTAGTTAGTCATGCTCCCTTAGGAAAGTTAGTTATTCAGATTTTCTAAGGTTCAGTTTATATATCTGTGAAAAACGTGGGGAAATATTTGCTTCCTGGGCCCATTGTAAGAATTAAAATGAACAGACTTACAAATGGTAGAATAGGATTTAAACACAGGCTACAAGCCCTCAGAATATAGAGCTTCTGTATCCAAGACTTTTATGTCTCAAGAAAGCAGAATCTCATATTGATTAAGCATGTGGATTTGATTCAGCCTTCCTATGATGAGTCCTAGCTCCATCATTTACTGGCTATATGACATGTTCTTGAACAAATTATTCTCAATTTCCCTGCTTGAAAATTGGGTATGATAACAATACCCTTCCCTTGGAATTATCATGAAAATTAAATAACTTAGTCTCTAAAGCTTTGGTATATTGCCTGACATATTGAGGTAGTACTTTACCAATGTTAAATAGGCATAAATAATAAAGACAATATTCAAAAAATTAAATGAATGAGGAGGAATATATATCTGTCTTAAGTTCTAAAATCATTTTTGTTCTGGTCTATCATCCTCTTCTTAAAATGTTACAAGTTGTAAGGATGATACATAGAGAATCATATGTAGTTTATGTAATAAGCTGTGAGTTTTCCACAAGTAGAAATGTTTTTAAACAAGGTATGTGGGAAAAATAGAATAGACAAAAATAATAAATTTAAATACAAAATTGTGTCACTACATTGAATAATATAAACCTCCTAAATTTTTATTTATTCCAATTTAGATTCCATAGAGAAGAAAGGATTATTTTTCAACCTTCTGGTTGACAATTTTTATTTATCCCTGAGTTTCACTCTAAAAACACAATCATTCTCTATAGCTTGCGTGTGAAACACAGATTATTGGAAAACTTGATGTCATTGCTGCCGGGTTCTGACTGCATGTGAGATAACATTTCATTGTGGAATAAAAATAACACAATACCTGGAACTCCATTTCTTAATACACCTTATGTTTCTTTTTAAAATGACATATTGAGAAGTTTAGAAGTAGTTATTAAGTGTTAAATAATTCTCTCTCTACCAATTCTAAAGTGAAGAGACCATTCACTTAGGTGGTTTTTATGCAAAAGCAAGAGAAGGGAAATAGAGAATAGTTTCATTTCTTTCTGGAGTTTTCTCTCAGTTACTATTTTCCACCACTTTGTAGACCCATGAATAACTGCTCCTTAGCAATATGAGTAACTGATATTCAGTAGGCATCTCTTATACTTTTAATTGATCTGGTTTCATTTCTTGTGACCTCTTCAGTATAAAGGCCCCATGTTTTTGTGCTACTTGAGTAATTTCTCTAGCTAGTCAAAATTCTTTAAGAATGTTTTAAAAGTCACCTTTTTATATTTGCCAAAAAAAAAATGGTTTGGATCTCTGCTGACTGAATCTCTAGGGCATGATTCTGCTTTTAGCTGCAATTCCATGATGTATGTGAATGCACATATTTGCTACATTCTACCCACAGACAACCTCCAGGGATTAATAAATGCAAACGCTCTAGAAGCAGTCTCGTGTGTTTTAAAAGCCTGATGGTCAGGGCCTGAATTGGTTGTATTACTAAAAAAAAAAGAATTCTATAGCTCAATGATAAAGACAAATAATTACATGTTGTAGCAGTTTGGCATTATTTATGAATTCCAAAAATACATATTGGATTATGTTTGTGAACTGGTCTTTTCTTCTGGGCATATTAGAGTGTATTGGATTCAGAGGTTTTACTTTTACTTGATTAAATAATGATTAAGGCTTTGATTGGGCCATGTCAGTAGGATGTGCCTTCCTGCCCCCTTGATGGGCAGGTACTCACAGAGAAAGTGCATGGCAGAGAAGGGAGTTTGGAGTTTTGAACTGGAGCCTGGGAAGTGAACACAAAAGAGAAGAACACAGAGGAATAGAGACTGCTCCTTAAACACGGCAGAAGCCCCGGGGAGAGAGAAAGAGCTGTTCACCTGATAGTCTACAGCTGGCCTTGTGGAGAGAGCACAGCAGCTGAGCCTGGAGAGAAATGGAGCCCTAGGAAAAGAAGAACCCAAGAAGCCTGAACTCTTGGCAGCCATCTTGCCCCAACCCATGGCAATAGACTTTGGTGAGGGAAGTAACTTATGCTTTATAGCCTGGTAACTGTAAGCTTCTACCCCAAATAAATACCCTTTATAAACCCCACAGATTTCTGATATTTTGCTTCAGCACTCCTTTGGCTGACTAATACACATGTAAAAGGAAATCAATGTTTGAAAACAGCTTGGAGAGGGAATTCTTGATGAGAATTTTACCTCTACAATTCATAATCTGATATTTTCAAATATACCCTATAGTTAACCTGGCCCCCTAAGCATCCTGAATAACACAAGACATCATAAGTTATAAAATAAAAACTAATTATGCACATTAATTAATAACAATAAATTTTCCTTTTTTATTTTCAATAAAAGTTTAAGCAATTGCAGAGCTATGTATCTGGGGGCGGGGGTGGGGGGGTGGGGAACAAATTACCTAAAGTTAAATTAAGAAATATGGCTGAAGGGAAAATAAAGATGGATGTATATTATTTTTTTTTAAAGACAAAAATAGGTCAGTATGTAAAATGGATATGGTCCTATATAGCTGCTGCCAATGCACCATCACCTGGCTTTCTACTTCCTATAATTTTCTTTTTTTTTTTTGCACTTGGTAGTTTTCAAAGGACTTTCATATGCATTATTCACTTTAGCTGATTCTGAGTAGTTAAGGTAATGCTTGGAGAAGTTCCAGTCTGTTAGGCCTGACTGTTTTAGAGCACCCAAAGGACATATCCCTTTACACCCTTTTCTACACTTCCCCCCATTCTAGTACCATTACTTGTAAGGTCTATGCAAGTTATTTTGTTTGAAATTATTCCTTCAGGCATAATTCCTAGTTTGTGTCCATGTCAATGTAATAGCATTAGAAGACCCAATATTTAAGAGTTAAAGTCTATAGATATCCAGTGGTCTGATGACTCTAATTGTCCTGATGGTCAGCCCACTCTTAAATATCTAACTGCCTGCCTATAGAGTTAAGACTTCTGGCAACTCTTGGAGCCAGTTATATTTGCCAGGCACAGTTACGGCCTTAAAAATAAAGACTCAGAAAATGTCATTTAGATTATCTGGATTTTATGAATATTCTTCCTCCAATTAAATATCATAAGCAAAGATTTTTTTTTATAGATTAGAAGAAGGTTTTAGATAGATGACAGCATTATCATTTGAAGCCGGTAGATGTATCAGTCCCAATGCTCTCACCTTTAGTTAAATTAGCTAAATAGCAATGGGTGACTGGTGATTACATGCATTCTTCAAGTGTTATTCTTTGTGGAACTTTCCCAAGACTTTCAAAAGGAAAATTCAGTCATAACCAAGTCAAAGAGAGTCCTAAAGGGCAAATAACTTTGGCAAAGGCACATAATGCTTCTAATTGAAATTCAATCAAGTATAGTTACCAAGAGGTTTATAATTTTGTAGCGTTAATCGTGACAGGTTCTATAACAAAAATAATAAATATAATAATATAAATATTAAATTAAATCCCTGGTAATACCTAGCACTGTATCTTTCAAATATGAGACACTCTGAAGATACCTCAATTTTAATTCTTATCACACTGTGATAATACTTCTTGGTGCTCTACCTTTCTATACTATGAGCTTCATGAGCAGATAAGTCTGTTAAATAAAAATTTGAGCAAAATTTCCTTAGATCTAAGAGAGTTTTATTAAATCAATTCATGAATTGGGGAGATTCAATTGCCAGGAGGGAGAATGGAATTCTGCTGAACAAAGAGGGCAGTGAGATTTTTTTATAGACAGAACAAGGGAATGCATTGGAGGGAATCTTCATTGGTTAATGGCAAGGTTACTTAGCAAGGACTTGGTGATGGCTGATTGGCTAATTAAAATTCTTGGATAGCCTGGCATTTAGAGGAAATAGAAACTTAGTTTTCATTGAGCTGATATGGGGCTTAGCACGGGGTATCTCTGGTTGGGCCTACTAGATTTCTTTATCAAGTCTATCTTTGCTAAAAACTAGTAAGGGCAGCTGACCTACTATGAGGCACTTTTTATTGATATTATCAGTCCATGTTTTACAGGTGAGGAAACTGAGGTACAGATGAACAAACTGAATTCCAAGGAATTTTCTAGGGATACACAGCTGATTGCCAGAAACCAGCTGGTTTGAGGGTTTGCCATCTGTGTTTGTAACCACTGCAATATGCAGTATGCGCTTCTCAGTAGTTCATTTAATTTTGTTGAACTAAAATAAACAATTAAGCATCTCCTGATTAGAGTTGACAGAAACAGTTGCTTTTGGATTACAGAGTAATAAAAAATTACTTTTGGAGTTACAACTTGGAGGAATCCCTCTTTTTTTGTGGATTATTTTGCAGGAGAATTTATTAATTTCTTCCCTTGAAATATAGATTGTTCCTTATAGGTTAATGAACAACCTTATCCTTGGCTGGCAGTTTGTAGAAATGAATTGGTATATGTAGTAGTGATCATTATAATAATATCATATCCTGTTATCAAATGCCTCATCATTCAATTGTGCTAATTTTATGTGTTCTTGAAAACACAATGTTTGTAAAATGCTTGTCAGCACATTTCTTTAAAGGAATTTTATAGTAAATTCCTTTACAAAACAAGGATATCACACATCATACTATGAACTGTTTTGTAGGAATGGATAGTCACATTAAATTTCACAAAATGAAATATAATTATATCACTGGTCAGTTATTTTAAGTCTCAGTTATATTTATTTATAGTGGAATAACGTGTACTTTTCCCATTTTAATAGAGAAGCTGTGATGGGTTATGTTCTCTCTCCTCTTCTCTGCTAATGGAATTCAACTATACTTCAGATAACTGAATACTGTGTTCTCTATTAAATAAAATACATATCTAAAATATGTTGAAGCTCTTGAAGCACAAGAACTTGATTTGTTCAAATAAAATTTTTAAAAACATTCTGTGACTGATCAGTACTTATATATGTTAAGAGAAACTTATTTATAGTTACATGAATTTTGTTTAGTTTGGTCTGGTTTAATTTTTTCTCAGTAAGAACAACATTTAAAGATTCTGATTCCTTTTAAGTCCAGCCATATTTATGTGCTCAATGATTTTCATGTTTTTATTTATTTTTTAATGTGGGAATCATGGAAATTGTAGTTTCTAGTGAATTAATAAAATATATTTAAAACCTATTCCTACCATTGCTTGGTAATAAATACATATTATCTTTAAAATAATAAAACAAAATCTCAAATATTTGTTGTATGCCTATAAAACAGATACTGCTTGGGCACTTTTAATTACATTATGGTGACAGTTTAAAGTTATTTTATGAATCCCAAAAAGAAAAAGATTATGTTCTTAAACTAATCTATTCCTGCCAATGTTGTACTCTTTGATTGCATTAGATTCACTTTAGATAACTTGATTAGATTGCTTTTGATTGGACTTTGCCAGTGAGGCATGACTCAGGTTGAACCTCAGTCCTCTTGTTAGGTTTTATATAAAAGAAGAGACAGTGAGACACACAGGAAAGGGAGCTCTGCCATTTTTGATTCTGCCATGCGAAAGAGGACTCAAGGATCGCTAGCAGCCAAAGGTTGAGCACAAAGCCTTCCAAGAGGCTGGGCCCACCAAGCAGCTCAAGGCTGAATAGACAAGCTATATGCCTGATAAGTCCCACAGCTGAACCTGGGAAGAAAGCAGAGCAGCTGAGACTGAAAGAGGGGGCCTGGAAAGAGACAGGCCCTATGCTTGGTTGCCCACGGCTGAGCTCCTGGAGATAGAAGATTCAGGAGGGAAAAGCAGGGACCTCAGCAGAGATTGGCAGCCATCTTGCTTCTCCATGTGGCAGGACCCCTGGATTACCAGTTGTTGACATTGGTGAGAAAACATCTCTGATGGTGCCTTGATTTGGACATTTCACATGCTTGGAACTGTAAGCTTTTAACCTAAATAAAAGCCTCATTATAAAAGTCAACCCATCTCTGGTACTTTGTGTCTGCAGCCCTTAGGCAAACTAAGGCAATTACCTTGTTGCTCCATTCATTTAAAATGTTTGAAATGCCAACTTTTTTCCAAATCAGATTAACCTTTTCAAAGACTTACCTATACTCAGTGTCTGTAAACTTTATATTTTCACAGTCTTCTTGATTTCTACATGCAGGTTCAATTCTCTGGAATTCCATATCAAGGTACACTTGCTACCAGGCTGTCTAAGAAAAATTCCTGCAGGTTCTTATACTTGGACTTCTGCCTGATTCCTAATGCCTTTTCCAGACAGAACATTTCCTCTTGGGGGAAATATTGTATAATACTAAAGAAGGCAAGTTCTGCCCTTGACCTGTCTGAGTTCAAAATCTGCTCCACCACAAAGTCTGGCTATGATCCAGGCAAGTCTCAGCCTTGGGGCTGCTGTGCTGCTTAGGGATTGAATGACAGTCATAGCTTCCGGAATGAATGCTGCATAAACACATTTTATTCACATGCTAGTTTGATTAAGGCTATAAAAAGTGGGGATATTGTTTAACTTGAAAACTTGTTTTTAGGAAACAATGTTATCATACATCATATGGCACATCGTATACACCAAACAAATGTTATGTTCCCTTCTCCTTTCTCTCAAATATTCCCTAACAATAAATTTGTATCATCTAATTGTACATTTTTATATACTCTTAGGCTCCTTTGTACTAACTTATTTTTGCCCATTTAGAATATCTCTTTATACTCCAGATATACTCACAAAGGTGTCCAAAGATGTTATATACAATAATTTTATTATGGTTTTGTAAATAAAAGCAAACAACTAATATCATCAGTATGATGCTATTGAAAAGTGTTGTAAATCCATTTAGTAGAATACTGTTCAACTGTTGAAAAAGGTATACTAAAAATATGAAAAGATGTCTAATATATTAGAAATAAAAAAGCAGGTGGCATAAAACTATTCGTTACTTGAGGGGTGTCAAAAATCATTAACAGAGATCATCTCTGAGACTAGGTTCAACAGACTTTTACTTTTCACTTCATCACTCTTCCTTTTCTTAAAAAAAAAGAAAACAAGGTCAATTATATATTTATAATATAAAAAGCAGAGTCTTTATTTCATTTTTATGCTCTTATAAGTAACACTATTTTTATTACATATTGGGAAAAGTAAGATGTAAAATGTTGATTAAATTTAATGTTGGCAAAGAAAACTGGCACTTCATCCCTTGTTAGTGAACTATAAAATTGATCCATTTTTAGAGAGTAATTTGGCAATTTATTTAACAATTTTAAATATGCATACCATTTGACCCAGCAAGTCTATATCCAGATATCTTGAAAGAAATCTTTATAAAGTTATACAAACATATGTATAGATATATACATATACACTTTTAAAGGCACTTACCACAGTATCATGTGTTAAAAGAAAAAATTGTAAACAACCAGAAGGTCCATTAATACGGGTCAGATTAAGCTAATTATGGCACATTAATGTAATAGATGCAATGCCAGGCACCTACTAAGAAAATATTCAGAAAGGTTTTATACACTAACCTGGAATAACATCCATTGTATCCTGAAGAAAGCAAGTTGAACTCAATTCAGTAGAAACAATTAACAAAAAGATATGTACTGAAACTATGATGGAATTATATTTAGCTTAAGGCATGAGTGCCTCTGATGACTGGGATATCATCGGTAAAACTGTTCGTCTTCCAGCTATCTACTGCTGATGTTTTACGAGTGTGAATTTCCTTTTAGAAGTAAAGTCCTTTTGAAAGACAATGTTTTTTTTTTTCTCCTTTTGTCCCTGCCTCTGCATTTCCACTATCATAAGCCTCTGCATTATCTGGTCACGTGATCCTGGATTATAGAAGCAAAGAATCTGGAGGTGAGGAATTCCAAAGTTACCTTGTCCATCTATGTTTATAAGATTTGACGCGCCTTGCCAAGTTGCTGACCATTCTATTCTTAAACCTTGCCAATGAGACCTCACTAGCAATGTGGGTAGCCCTACACATTGCTTGTACATTAGAAGAGTGGTTCAAGGACTAGCCTTTAGCATCAGACAGCTCCAGAAGATTTGAATCCCTCATCTGCCACTTACCAGATAAGGGATTACTTTAATACCTCAATTTCTGCATTTGTAAAATAAGGATAGCAGTTTCTAATTCATAGGACTAATGTATGGCTTAAAGAAGCTATGAATATATAAAACACTTGGCACAGTGGAAGTATTCAATACATTTTAGATGGTGATATTTTTATTACATCTTTGTAGTTACGATTGCTCAGTTTTACAACAAATCGGCTTTCTCTTTTTCATGGCTGCCTATACAATATTTCCTTGAACCCAGCAAATGATACATTTTTGCTCTGTTTAGGCCAGTCCCTCACTGTCCTATAAACAACCAATCAACCAATCAACCAAAAAGCCCTCCATTTTTTCTTTTACAGTTTTTCTCTTTTACTCATATTGTTTTTTCCTTGTATTAAATAAAATCAAATCTGGACTTTGGTAAGGAGAGTCATTATTTGAAAAGAATATTGCAAGAGGAGAAAAGAGACTATTGCAATAGGGGGATCATTCTGACAATACCGGCAGTGTACCAAAGGTCAGAGCAGAAGGGATTTGTTTTTATAGGGGAGGAAGTAAACAAAGTTAGAAACATTGGGGTATGGATGGGTGGGATGAGTGGGTGGCATGATCAGCCAGTTGATCATGGAAAGCCTTTCCCTGCGGCCCGCTGATTCTCTGGAAGGGCTGTTAAGGAGGGGTTTCAGGCCAGGTCATGCTGAGAGCAGATTAAACTTCAGGGGCCTGAAGAATGAGAGAAATTTAACTAAAGTTTGGTCAGGTGAAATTAGCAGGCATTTTATCCAGATTGGCCAGAGGGGGCAAAGAGTTCCGGTAATCATTTATGAAGCAAATATTGGGAGATTGGAGGGTCTGTGTCTGGCCTTGTCATCATAAACAAGAGGGGTATCTGTGAGTCTTATATAACTCATGGGGAAGAGCGGTTCTTTGCAGTAATTTATTTCCTGGTGCACACACACAAAAAAAGTGGGGAATTCATAACAGTTGTTGTTTTTCAGGAACAAAGGATTCAGTTAAAGTTTAATATTGTCACTAGAAGTATTTTTCCCTCTCTGCTCCAAAAATGAAAACTTTAATCCATCCTCTATTAGGCCTTGCAAAAACCAAAAACAAAAGAAAGACAAGCACATGCAAAAAATTTATTCTGGTTTATATAAACCAACCTTCAGTGTTGAACTATGGGCAGCTAATATTGTGATTTGACATTTTATTTCATTCATGACTTCTCAACTGGATTTGAGCTTCTTGAGAAGCTTCTTGATTTCTTATATCTCATATCTCTTCATTTGCTTCTCATGGTAGGAGCACATAATGGAATTTCAGTAGGACCTGATGAATGACTGAGCCCTCATGTGTCATCAGTCTTTTCCCTGTAAGTATGTGAGTTCTCATGTCAGATTGGCAGGGTGTGAAACCACTCCTCCAAAATTTCCTTGCTAGTGGACTTGGATAAGTTAACTCTGTGCTACAGTTTCCTCATCTATAAGATAGGGAAAAATAATAGCTACTTCAGAGTGTCATTGTATGGATTAAAAGCTTTTAGAACACCATCTTTCACAGAGTAACTGATCAAAGGTTGTTTATTATATAATAACAATTATCATTATATAATATAAAATATTAATAATTATAATTGTTATATAAAATAGCATGTTATTAATTTGCTTTTAAAATGTTACAATGACTGAATTTTAAAACAGAATATTATTCTTTCTGACTGCCACGTGATGCATACAGTAGAAATTTTCATATTTTATAAAACAAGAAAGGAATACTCTATTGTGCCAGATAATCAGATTAGACTTATTAATACTCTGAAAAACCTTCCTAGATATCTGTCCTTTTTTTGAGGTTCTGGATGTTCTCCTTGTCTCCTGTATAATGAAGCTGGATTACATTCTTCACAGGCAATTGTAACTGACCATGACAATACGATGTAGTAGGATAACCCCTAATCTAATCATCATTACTACTGCGGTCAGACCGCACATCTGGGCCTCTGTGCTACCTGGCTGTTTGTCCTCTCTTCAGAGACACACCTGACCATTTACCCATTTGGGCCCTGACCTTCTTTCCTTTTTCCTGTACTCCATAACTTAGCCCCTTGAAGTACTTCAATCTGCTTATTGTGCTCCACTGTTTTCCTGACCATGATCACCATGCATATTACTCTGGTAACCTAATACAAATGGAAAAACATAGTAACAATACAAAGAAAGAGTAAGGCAAAATTCTGTAAAGATAAAAAATGGCAGAAGATAGGTGAACATTAAAGACTAACAAAGATGAAGCCAACTATCTAGCAAAAGCACAGGGAAACTCATAAAGTTGCTCCTGTCCCCACTGATTAAAACTAAGAAAGGAAAAATAAAGAAAATAAAAGGGAAAAATCACTAAAATACATGCAGAAAAGACAAGAATAGACATTTAGCCAAGGCCAATTCTATTTATATCTTCTCAATTACACCTGTATTCTTGTCTTTCACAGAAATTATTTCCCCTTGGAAGCAAATTTGCAACATGATTTTTATCCTAAAGGTTTACTTTATAGTCTCTTATCAACAGAAATACAAAGAGACTGAGGGTTTAGTACAATCTTTCTTTAAGGAATCATTTTCTGACCACATCTGTAAGATTATCCTCAAATATTTACACTAAAAGTCTACCTTTCCAACATGTCTCAAATAGAATGTCTAATCAAAAAGACTTAAAGATTAATATTGATACTTCACATTTGAATATTGTATTATCTTTTAAAAGATGTTTTTATAGATTGTCTTATCTATTTCTAACAATAAACTAGGAGTCAGCAGTCTAGATTTTATTATCCCCATTTACAGGTGAGATAATGGAGACACAGAGTCTAGGTTTTATTTTTCCCATTACAAGTGAGATAATGGATTCCCAATAATGAACACAGTGCTAGAGCTGAATACATATTTAGAGAAGAATATATGAAAGGAATCATGGTCACATGTCTTTTATTTAAAAACTGGGAACTGACACATTTTAATTCCTCTTTTTTTCCACATTGTCATGATACCCTTCCCCCTATAGATCTACTGGACTGTATCCCTTGTTTCACAGATAAGGTAAGAGAGCAGAGATATATTGTCTTGTTTCTCTGTTTTGCACAGCTATTTAGAGATAAACTTGAACAATAATTCAAGTATCCCTACTCCTCAACAAAACTTGAAATGTTGTAGACATGCAAATTATTCAACTAATTTTTCTTAAAATAATTTTTACTCCGAAAGTGGTCAAAACAATTTGTGATATAGCTAGACCCTCAGTTTTTTAGGTACTAAATAGCAAGGACTTTGACTATGTAAATCGCTTTAAATTTCACATAGCTCATTGCTGCATGTTTTCTTTTTTTCATAATGATGATTGTGATGAGAATAATAATGAAGCATTCTGCTTCACAAACACCCAAGTTGCCTCCAATATGCTTGAAAAAGCCTCCTATTAAAATAGGTCTTTCAAAAATATATTTCTAATGGCAAAAGAGCAAATTCTACTTTTCTTTCCAAGACATTATTGTTCCAAATGAGAAGCACTTCTGCCAGGTTCCTGCCATGCTCACATTGCTGTAAAGGAACCAGTCAAAAGCATCATGAAATTGCTTTTTCACCAGTCAGCGAGAACCAATTGTGAAAAAGGCCATTTTGATTTTTTGTTTGCTTTTGTTTTATTATTCTGGCTTGGTCTCATTTTTTATGAAGTTTTCAGTCTATTTTGCCAAAATAGCTATTAGAGATGGGAAAAAAACATTATTTTAAATACTGTACAAACAATGAACACTCTCCCTAATGAAAGGGAAAAGTGTAAGTTTTCACATTTTGTGGGAAGTGGAAGGTATTGTAGTTCTGAGTTATGGAGATATAAGGATTGCTCTATTCCCGAGCTGCAGCCTTTATGGGTGCCTAACCAGGATCTAGGCACTGTTTGATTCCCCACAATTTGTGTGTGGGTGGTTGAGAAGAGGGGCATATATATAGAGAGAGAAACAGTGGAGTTATCTGACTTGTGCTAAAAGCACAATCGTTTAAATGTCAACACCTACATAGATATAAAGTGTACACTCTTTTAAATATGATTGGTATTGTGTAGTCCAAACATGGGTGATTAATTACTGTCTTGTTGTTTTTAACCTTAAGATTAGGAGACATAGCAGGATCATGTTGAATTTTACATATAATGCATATGACTGGGTAATTTTTAGTTTGAAATTCAGTGTGAATGTATATATGTGGCATATACAATTTTACTCATGTGGCAAATCTTCACTCCCAATCACGCTTAAAGCTAGTTCTCTACCTTCTCTGTGTCCATACCAGTGAGGTGAACATAGTTGGGGGAAAAGGGACATAACTGAACTGGACTCACTTTAAATGAACGATCAATGACCTACTTAGGCCCTTAGTACTTACTACCTATCAAGTCTACAATATTTCCTAGTTTGTTCACACTCCCACTCTGTCAGACTACTAATTCATCTCTTCTCTTCCCTCTTTAACCCTCTACCACCTCCTTCTCCTCTTCACTCTCTGTAGGTAATCTTCCTTCTGCTTTCACTGAGAAAATGAAAGCTTTCAGGAAATGATTTCTACACCTTTAGACAACTAATTACCAATCTACCCATATTCTCTCTCTCTGCCTCCCCTTCTATTATTATGGATTAGTTGCCCATTTATATTTAAGATGAACCCTTTGTTTGGTCATCAGGACTCTCATCGACTCAAGTACAGCACATGTGCAATGTGTTCCTCTACATCTTGCGTCATCAAATTTTCCACTTTAAAGTCATTCCATGATCATACAAACATGATGGCTTCCATGCTACAGCAAACAAGCAAATGAACAAAAATCTGGAGCACACATATTTTCCCAGATGCCATCTAATCTCTCTACCAAATTTACAGCCAAATTTATCAAAAGATGTCTATACTTGCTATTTATAATTCCTCTCCTCTTATTTTCTCTTTTTTTAATTTATTGAAGTATATCACTCATACATGAACATACATAAACAATAAGTGTATAGCAATAGTTGTGACTTACAAAACAAACATACATAACATCATGGAGGGCTCTCATACCTCACCCTACCACCAATAACTTACATCATTGTTAAACATTTTAAAATAATGATTAAAGAGCATCCTCAAAATATTATTAATAACCAAAGTATTTTCCCCAGCCCACCCTATTATTATTATTATATCATTTATACATGAACAAACATAAACAATAAGTGTATAGTAAAAGTTGTTAACTTACGAAGCAAACATTCATAACATCATACAGAGTTCTCATACATCAATCCTCATCAACACCTTGCATTGTCGTGAGACATTTGTTACAAATTATGAAAGAATATTGTCAAAAATCTTACTACTAATTATAGTCCTTATCTTACATTTGGTGTATTTTTTCCCCAACCCACCCTATTATTAATTTCTAAATATATTTTTATGATAGAAGATGTAAACTTACAAAACAATCATGCACATGTGCAGAATTCCCAAACAAAACCCCTCTATCAACACACCACACTGTGGAGGAAAATTTGTTACAGATTATGAGATAATATTATCCGATTATTACCAGGTCCACAGTATACATTTGGCACACATTTTCCATACTCCCCCATTATCAATGCAGTACATTTTTGGCATAGATGCAAGAATATTACATTATTACTGCTAGCCACAGTCCATAGGTCACTCCAGTTGTGTTTTTCCCATGCTTCTCCACATTCCCACCATCCTGCAATAGTGATGTACATCTGTTCTAGTTCACAAAGGACACTCTTGCATCTGTACTATCAACCACAATTCTCATCCACCTCTGGGTTTACTGTGCTATTCCGTCCCTAGATTATTCTCTAGCTTTCTGTCAATTGGCTTTTATATCCCTAGACTACCATTTTCAGCCACATCTCCTTTTATAAACCAGCTGTTATTAACTATAATGTGTTACCATCAACTCTGTACATTTCCACACTTTTACAGAAAGTTAATTAAAACTTCTACTTTTACAGTAAAGTTAATTAAAACTTCTACATACATCAAATATCAGTAGTCCATCTCAGTCCTCCTCTTATCTCCTTTAAGAATCCACCACCTACCACAAGGTCTAGAAGATATTTTCCTACATTTTCTTCTAGAAGCTTTATGGTTCTTGATTTTTTATTTAGATTTTTGATTCATTTTGAGTTAATTTGTGTATAAGGTGTGAGAAGAGGGTCCTCTTTCCTTCTTTTGCTATGGATATACAGTTTTCTCTGGGTTTGACAAGCTAGTCAAAAATCGCTTGACCATAGATGTGAGGGTCTCTTTTTTAACCATTAATTCCATCCCATTGGTCTATGTGTTTGTCTTATGCCAGTACCATGCTGTTTTTAGCACTGTAGCTAGGTAATAAGACTTAAAGTCTGGAAATAAGAGTCCTCCAACTTCTCTTTTCCTTTCTAAGATGTTTCTGGCTATTCAGGGCCCCTTACCCATCCAAATAAATTTGATAATCGTATTTTCCATTTATTTAAAAAATGCTGGTGGAATTTTTATTGGGATTGCATTGACTCTGTATATCAATTTGAGTAGAATTGACATCTTAATGATATTTAGTCTTCCAATCCATGAGCATGGAATGTTATTTCAATTATTTAGATCTTTTTTTTATTTCTTTCACCAATCAGTTGTAGTTTTCTGAATACAAGTGCTTTACATCATTGGTTAACTTTATTCCTGAATATTTGGGTTTTATCTGTCATATTTTATTTTCAGCACTCTTTTGACACTTTTAGTTACTTTTATTGATATAATTTTCATTTCTAGATACTCTTCCAGGCCTCTCTATCCTGTCTTTTCTTTTCAGGCTGTAGCACACCCTTTTCTATTTCCTGAAAAGCCAGTCTCTTGGTTACAAACTCTTTCAGTTTCTGTTTATTTGTGAATATACTAAAGTCACCCTCATATTTTAAAAATATTTTTTTAAAAGATACTTAGATTACATAAATGTTACACAAAAATTGTAGGGATTCCCATGTGCCCCACCTCCCACTCCTCCCACAACCTCCCACATAAACATCCTTCATTAGAGTGGCACATCACCTGCAATAGATATACACATCTTGGGGTTTTGCCACTAAGCATGGACCATAGTTCACATTGTAGTCCACACTCTCTCCCACACAGTTCTGAATGTTATATAATGATATAAAATGGCCTATGTCTGTCATTGCAATGTCACTCAGGATAATTTCCAAGTCCCGAAAAAGCCCCTGTATTACAACTGCTTTTCCCTCTCCCTGCCCCCCCAAAGCATCTGGTGGCCACTGGCTCCACATTAATGTTGTAATTATTTCCATTGTATGAACCACAATATGTCTATAACAGAATACCAGTATGTCCACTCTAGTCCATAGCTCTTCCCCAAATCCTGAGGAGTCTGAGATGGTGATGCCCACTCCACCTCCAAGTGAGAAGGGGCTTATATCCCATGGATAAGATGGATAGGATTATCCTGCCTGCAGCTGCAGACTCTCAACATTCCCTGGGATGGCCGTTATCCATCATCATCTCCCCACCAGGTGTCCAGGGTGAGTCCATTGAGCTGTAGAGTAGGAGTTGTAGCTCCACCAAGATTCTGCCACCCTCATTTTTAAAAGACAATCTTGCCAAGTATTAGATTCTTGGCTGGAAGTTTTTCTCTTGCAGTATCTTAAATATATCATACCACTGTTTTCTTGCCTCCGTGGTTTCTGGTGAGAAATCAGCACTTAATCTTATTGGGTATCTCTTACATGTTATGTATTGCTTTTCTTTTGCTGCTCTCAGAATTCTTTGTATTTGGCATTTGACATTCTGATTAGTATGTGCCTTGGAGTTGGTCAATCAGATTTTTTTCTGATGTGAGTCTGTCATGCTTCTTGGACATGGATATCTATGTCCTTCAATAGGGTTGGGAAATTTTCTACCATTGTTTCTTCAAATATTCCTTCTGCCCGTTTTCCCTTCTCTTCTCCTTCTGGGACACTCATGACATGTATGTTTGCATGTCTCTTGCTGTTGTTTAGTTCCCTAAGACCTTGTTCAAGTTTTTCCAATCTTTTCTTAATCTGTTCTTTTGTATGTTCACTTTCAGAGGCCATTTCTTCAAGCTCACCAAACCTTTCTTCTGCCTCCTCAAATCTGCTATTATGTGAATACAGTGTATTTTTAATTTCATTTATTGCACCATTCATTCCCATAAGATCTGCTATTTTTCTATGTATGCTTTCAAATTCTTTTTGATCATCCATGCTTTCTTAATATCCTTAATTTCTTTAGCCATTTCATTGGATTTATTAAGGAGATTTGTTTGAATATCTATGATTATTGTCTCAACTCCTTTATGTCAGCTGGAGGCTTATCTTGTTCCTTTGCTGGGCCATATCTTCCTTTTCTTTCATGTGCAGTGTAATTTTTTGTTGGTGTCTTGGTATCTGGCTTACTGGAGTATTTATTCTGGGTGCGGTTTTTCTCTTTCGTTTAGGGCTTCCTGCCCTTTCTCCCTTGCTGGTGGTATAGTAGGAGCCAAGGATGTAGTTGATTTTATAAGCTGTGGAGGCTTAAGCTACCCTCATTGCCCCAAGGACCAATGAAGCTTCTCCCAACTTTCTCCTTTGCCAAGGGTAGGGGCAGAACCACAGCTGTGTGAAATAATCCAACACATGCAGGCCTAGACTGTAGTTGCCCAGAGAGACTGATGAAGCTTCATGTCCCTTTCTCCCTGCCTGGGGTGGGGATGGAGCTGCAAGTGTGGGCAGCAATCTATGCTATGCAGATCCAAGACTACCACAGTTGCCCTGGTAGACTTCCTATTATTCAGTCTATGCCAGTCAAATGTACCTGCAGTTACCTGGATAGGCTGGTGCAGGGTCCGCCCATTTCCTACCTGCTAGAAGTGGGGCTAAATCCTGGGCTAGAACTGCAGGCCTAACTGGGTGAAAGAAACCGGTCTCACCGTCACTGTGATTTTCAGTCAGTCCGGCTTTTCCTCATGCTGGGGGTGGAGTCAAAATGGCAGCTACCACCCTCTTTTTGACTTGGACAGGTTCCAACTTTAGCTGTTCTTAGGGTTATACTTTAGCCAGCTGAATCCACCAATCAGTAGCTGAAATCGGTTGGCAACCGTCACTTCCTCCCCTGTTTTAAGGAAACGGAGCTTCCTGCTACAGAATAGCTCCTGGAGTGGCTTGCGCTGCCAAAATAGGATGACCACCGGCCTCTGCGGCAGGGACGGAGGTTTCCCAGAGGGGCTGGTGCAGCTCTCCCCAGCTTCCTCCCTGCCCAAGGTGGGCCTGGGGCTTAACTTAGAGCTGCAATCTGATCTTGATGGAAAGAAGCCAGTCCCTACCAGCACTTGATTTTCAGTCAGCCCTGCTTCCCCTCGTGTCAGACACGGAGTTAAGATGGTGGCTACCGGCCCCTTTCTGACTTGGAGAGGTTCAAATTTTAGATGTTCTTAAGACTATACGTTAGCCCGCCGAATTTACTAATCAGTAGCTAAAGTTGGTGCCCAACTGTCTCTTCCTCCCCTGTTTTTTGGAGTGAAGCTTCCAATTCCAGCCACAGAACAGCTCCTGAGGCAGCTTGTGCCTCCAGTGGAGGATGAGCACCGGCCTCCATGGCATGGAGTGCTCTACTTATGAATCTTCTCTGCAGATGGGCAGTCTCCTCCTTCCATTCTTTCAAGGATGTTGCAGGATGCACTTCTGGCCTCCTGGAGGCCCCAAACAAATGCTCTAGATAGCTCTGGGTGATCACCAACTGCCCCGTAGCAGGGGCTGATTCTAGAAGTGCTTTACTCTGCTGCCATCTTGCTGGTTGTCTCCTTTTATTCCCTTTTAAACCTTTCCTAATTAGGCTTTGGTTACTGTCAATCAAATGAAATCAATTTTGTCAATATAACCAACAACCTTCATGTCAATTTTTAGTTTTCAACTTATTTGACCTACCATTTATCATCTTACTTGACCTACTCATCACTTTCTCCATAATGCATGATCCTGTCAAGATTCTCTCTTTGTTTTCTTCCTGCATCATTTGCCATTCCTTAGTCTCATTTATGAGTCCCTTCTCATTTGCATATCTTCTGAATACTGATGCATCCCATGTCTCAGTTCTCTGACACTTCTTCTCTACCTTCACTCCCATGGCCTTAAAAATACCATTTATGCTAAGAACTCCCAAATTGAGACCTCTCTCCTGGCCTACAACATTGTATTTCCAATCTTACACTCAATTTCTCCACATAGATTTCTAATACACATTTTAAATTTAACTTCTCCCAAAACAAATTTCTTGTTCCACAACCCACCCACATTTGTTTCTCCCATGGTATTTCCCATCTCAGGAAATATAACTTCTTTCTGACAGATGCTTGGTAAACAACCTTGGGATCCTCCTTAACTCAGACCTTTTATTTTCATCCCCATAAATCTGTTAACAAAGGCTGCAGTTTACATCTTTAAAGCATGTGCAGAATCTGACCATTTTCATGACATCTAACTTGATCCACTTGAATCAAACATTGTCAATTCTTATCTGGATTATTACAATAATTTCCACCTATTCTTCTTGCTTCTTCCCTTTCCCTCTAAGCCTCTACAAGTGCAGCACCTGAGGGTCCTATTAAAATATATGTGAAATGGTTATTTTAATATTTGTTTAGAATTTAAAATATTAAAATATATGTGAGATCATGTCACTTCCCTTCTCAAAATCCTCTAACAACTTGTATTTCTCTCAGACTAAGAGTCATATATTTTTAAGGAATATCCAAAAAGACACTTCTTCATTTCTCTGCTCTATCCCTTATATCTTGCCCTCAACACCTGAGCTATAGCACACTGTATCTTTTCAACAAATATTGAGTCCCAACCATAAGACCAGCACTTTTGAGATATTATAGACAAAAGAGTGAACAATGTCTGGTGGTCTCCTTGCTTTTCCTCAAACATAACATTCATGTCCCTACCACAGGGACTTTGCACTTGTCGGTTCTGTCTGGAACACTATTCCACCATATATTCACATGGATGGTTCCTTTTCTTTCTCAGGTCTCTACTTCAGGAAAGGCAGCTCACTGACATCTCTTCTTCCTTCCTATCCCATAGCTATACTCTCTACACCTTAATCTTCCTTTATTTTTCTATATAACATTTGCCACTAATTGACTTGCTCTATATTTATTGTTTATTTGGTTATTTTATGTCTCCACACATTCAAATATATTAAAAGTTTTAGGCAATAAAATGCAATTAAAGAGGGAAAAATAGATATAAATTATTTTTAAAGCAGAAGTATAAACAGCAAAGGTGAAAAGTTATATTTCTTACAATTTTTTTAAATTTAAGTAGAAATTGTTTTCATATAGCATTTTCACCAATATTAAGACAGCAGGAATACTGTTTACCTTATTTGGTCTCAATTGTGAACTGTAGCTGTTCATTGACTAAGACTGTTTAGTTGGCTTTTAAAAGACCCATGGCAGAGTGGTGCTGAATAAAATCAGTCTGATTACTTGATTGTCAAAATATTATCCAAATTTTAGTACAGTGCACTCATCCAAAATATTGTCTATGCTAATTAGGAATTGGAGTCCTTGCTGGGAGGATCCAAGTGGCTCTCTACCCTGTGGACAAGAGCCAACCTTACTCTTGGCTGAATTCATTGCCCCAAAATATTATTATTTAGCCTAATGCAATCAGAATCTTAATTTCAATTTGTATTTATATTCTGGTTTACTTGTTAAAACATCTTAAGTACCTGCTAAATAATTTTCAGCTGTGGTTGTTTAAGGTAGCCATTTTTCATTTAAAAATAGAAATTGGAACCCTTTTAGGGAAATAGGTTGCTTATGAGACTAACATTCATGAGGCTATCTATGTCATTGTAGGTGTATGACCTACAATTTAATAAACTATCACTAACCTAAGATACAACCTTTAAATTTCAAAACTTAAGGTTTCCTCTTGGTTTTGTTACCTGAGTAACAGATGGTAAAATATTGTTCCACTCTAATATTAGTTTTAAATGTTTTGTAATAAAATTTAAACACTGCATTCATGAAACAAAGATTGTGCTAATATGTACTAGCATATAGTTCTTTAATGCTTGCTGGAAAGCCAAATATATCATTATAGCATTGAAGGTCTTTCAAAATATGCTCTTAGTCTCTTTTCCATCTTCTCATCCATTATATGCCCTAAAAATGGCTGATGATATTGGATTTTTACTATTTCTCAAACACTTAATTTACTTTCATGTTTCCCTGGCCTTGTATGTGCTATCCTTTCTTGGAATTCCTTTAGACATCTTTTATGTCTACTTACCTTTCAGCTCCACTCATATTTTATTTCCTCTATAGAATGTTTACTCAGTTTGCTTCTACTTTCTCTTCTTAGAATTATTTTACTGAATACTTTCAATAAACGTTATTAAAATGTCTTTCCTTAATTAATCATGATGAGCTTTGAATTAGATGAAGCAGACTAAGCCTTTAGCAAGTCTTTTTTCTCTACCAGACGGCATGCTCCTTGAAGGGAAGCGTGACTTCTTATATATTTCAGTATCTGCTAGGGTCCTAGAACAGTGTTCTCGACCAGGTGGGACTTTTGTCCCTCAGAGGACTTTTGTCAATATCTGGATCTATTGTTATTGTTATGAATGGTGGGGGAAGGGAAATGCCATTGTCATCTAGGGTGTAGAGGCCAGAAATGCTAAACATCCTCCAATGCATAGGAGGATGCACAACAAGGAAGTATCTGGCACAAAATGTCAATAGAGCTGGTTAAAAAGTGCTGGTTAATAAACCCATATGTGACCGAAACACAGAGGAAATAGTATTGTCAAATTCAGGATATCCGAACTGTATTAGATTTTTATCTGTTAAAATTTTCAATTAACATAATTTTTATTTTAATAGGACTTAGGAGGACATAGGACTCTAAGTTCCCAGCTTTCCTCTTACTTTTCCACTCCCTGGCCAGCTTGAGAGCAGAAAAGAAAGAAAGTAAATTAAAGAAAGATCACATAGTTGTGCATTACACTGCCTCATATTAAAAACAAACAACCAAACAAAAAGTAAACATGTGATGGTCTTTTCTGCAACCGGCTCGTCTTTACCACCATAAAAGTCAGCCTGGAACCTCTCTTGCTCCTTTCAGGTCAATGATTTCATCTGTTCAGGTTCCTGCTGTTTTACCGGACTTCAGGTTAAATAATGTTCAATGTAACATACAAATGTTTTGAAATATAATGCTTTGCTAAGATTACTCTAGAGAAACAAACAGTGAAACAGGGTGAGAAAAGAGGATTGCGAGAGAGAAGCCTTGGAATTCTGACTTGGCAAAGTAGCTGGAGAGAGAGGGAACAGGAAGGCTCTGTTTATTACTTCAACCTTCTCTCTTGCCTCTCCAAGCCCCTTGCCTATACCTATCCCACCTCTTCCCTTCTTTAACATTCTACTTTCCAATAATTAACAAAGACTTTCCCCCCTATCTTATACTCTTTCTCCTCTGGTCTTGGCATATGCTCTTTCTTTTTACAGGAATATCCTTCTTACCTCTATTTATTTTTCAATACTTATCTTCTTCAGGATTTTGCTCAACTATTACCTTTTAGAAGCCTTTTCTGATCCTCCACACTGCACAAATGAGGTTTTACAAACACTCTGTGTTTCTCTTAACAGAGCATGAACACAGAGAATTCCAGTTGTTTACTTGTTGATCCTTTCCATGAGGAGAGGGACTGTGCTTCCCTTCAATGCCCAAATGCATAGTAAATACTTTCAGAATGAAAGGACAAAAGAAACAATAAAGAATAAATGGGTAATGAGAGTCATAGAATCCACTGCAAGTTTTGGAAGTACTGGAGACTGAAATCCTTAGGGAGATACCCTTTTAGGCCTGTCAAGAGTTAAACATCCAAAGACTGAAAATTTGTCATTATATGGCTTTTTATTTTTTATGGAAAAATACTGCCTTGTTTTTGATTCATTTAAATTCCTATTTGGAAGAGCTATGACAAGAATTCAAGTCCCTTAAGTCCCTGTATCCATTAGAAAGGAGTTGACAAAAAATTTGCTTATCCCATGACAGCAATTTATATAAAATATAAGAGTTATAAGAAAAGCACCTGAGAGAATATGAGTAGATTCTCCATAGAAGACATTTGTTTTAATTATAACATCTAACAACTTAAAGGAATGCAGGTACAATCTAGTCCTTTTATTTATCTTTAAAAGAAATATAACAAATACTTACTTGAAACATTTACATGGAATGAATGGCTGGAGGCAATTGTAGAAGGAAGTAGCTGAAGAGATATAAAAGTAGTAGCTGTCCCCAAGATGGTGTCCAGTAACCTTGCAAGGGCTCAGCATCACCTATGGCATGAGGACAAGAAAAAGTATTTGGCTTCTCATAGTAATGGCACACAATTCCTGAGACTGACACCAAGAAAACGTTATAGTACAGTAGGATATGAATTCTCCTAATGATACCAGCAGAAGGGTTGATCTTCCCAAGAGGGAATTCTGCTCCTAAATATGGAGAAGAAAAGGTGCTCAAATGAGGGTTAACCCCTTCCATTGACCTGTTCTTCAGCATCCACCACAGGAGCTGCCTGTCCAAGGCTCTTAAAAAGGGCATCAGTACCTCTGGTGGCCACTGCCTTTATATTAATGATACAAGTTCTTCCATTGCTAGAATGATAAGTCTATAATAGAATAATAATAAGTCTACTTTAGTCTAGAGGTTCTGAGGAGAGGGAGAGGGAAGAATAGGTGTAACATGGGGCATTTTCGGGACATTGGAATTCTCTTGCATGACATTGCAATGACAGATACAGGCCATTATACATTTTGTCATAACCTACAAAATTGTGCAGGGCACAGTGTAAACTATAATGTAAACTATATTGTAGTAGCAATGCTTCAATATGTGTTCATCAATTGTAACAAATGTACCACACTAATGAAAGATGGTATTAATATAGGAAAGTGTGGAAGGGGGTGGGACATATGGGAATCCCTTATATTTTTTTAGGGAATATTTATGTAATCTAATGCTTCTTTAAAAATAAAAATAATTTTTAAAAAGGGCATCAGTAAAAAACTAAGGAAATCTGAATAAAGTATGTAATTTTATTGATAATGCATCAATATTAGTTCCTTAAATGTATTATGTACTTAAATGTATTATGTACTAATGTATTATGATGTTAATAATAGGAGAAATTGGGTGGGAAGTATATGGGCACTCTGTACTATCTTTACAATTTTTCAGCAAATCTAGAATTGTTGGAGAATAAAAACAATAATATTTAAAAAGAAAAAAATGGTTTGCATGAGACCTATAATATACCTTTTCATCCTAAATAATTTTTTACCAAGGTAATTAAAGACAATTGCTTTATTTTTTCTACAGCCTAGTTATTATTTAGGGAATATAAATTCATGATGTCTACCTTTGTTACTTTATTAAATTTGAAAGGTAATGGTGTTTTTTCCTCCTTAGATTAAGTTCCTACTTTTATAGTGAATAAACTTTGCTATTATACCAAACCAAATCAACACTAGATTAGGCAGTAAAGTCAAATTTTAGTTCAGGATGATGGAAAAGATTTGGTAATGGATGATGACGGTGCTGATACACCATTGAGAATATTAATAACAGTAGTGATATATTTGAATGTGGTTAAGAAGGGAAAGTTTAGGTTGAGTATATATTACTAGAATAACAGTTCAAAATATTCATAAGGATGTACAACACAGTGAACCCTATAGTAACTACGGACTATAGTTGTTAGTACAATTATAAAAATGTTCTTTCATTAATAAGGTGGTTTATGGGAACTCTGTATTTTGGGCATGATTTTTCTGTAAATCTGCAACTTCTCTAATAAAGATAATTTAGTTCTGTCTCTTACCAAATAGATTTTTTACTTAGATAAGTCATTTACCACTGGAGAAGTGATTCCCCGATTTTTTACAACTTTCCATTTCTCATTTAACTCCTGTTTGAACGCATGTATGTGTATACTTTCAAATTATATAGACTAAGTAATAATTAATTGAATTTAATTAAAATCACCATAATCAATATAAATTCAGCTAAAGCAAAAAATCCTGGAATTTTATTTAGTCTGTACAGATGGAGGGGCTTTTGGAAACACTAAAAATAATGTGGATAATTCCAAAACTAAAGCTACTAACCTGAGGAATCCAAAAAACCCAAACAAGAAGCCATAGAACTAAACTACCTTAAGTTCCCCAATTTACTGAATTAGTAATTGATTTAATACATCTTGATTGTGTAAGACAGAGAATCCTCCTGCTTTGCCACTCTGATATTTGCTCATCTGGCTGTTCCTGTATTCAACAAATACACAAGCCTCCTAATCTTGAAGGTGTGGTAGGTGCTGGGGATATAAAGGTAAAAAGACATAGTTCTTACACACAGGTCAAATGTAGACATGGAATTAAAACCTTGCATATATGGCCACATGGTCCCTGCGTGATTATTTCATAAGTCTCCAAAGCCATTACAAAAAAATTTTTTTTTTAATTCAGGAAATTTTATTTGTAGTGAGCAGAAAAAAAAAAAAAAAAAAAAAAAAACCATTTCCATAGTTAGTGTGTTTAAAACCTTCACGGTAGCAGGAAGCACATGTAAGTGACTCTTTTGGAAGTGAGACTGAAAGAAATTTTTCTCTTTGGAAATACGAAAAAAGTTCACAGACAAAAGAGGACAGCAGAGGGTATCATGCCTTCTGTTTTCCCTTAACAATTACTCCACTTCTCAAATCATAGTCCTCTCCTCAAATAATGCTCAAAATAAGGCAAATGTTGAACAAAGAATATTTTATCATGATGATGGAAAGTGTGACTTTTAAATGATTCTTCTATGTTTAATAAATTTAAGAATTATCATTGATTTCTACTAGTTCCCAATATAGGGTATTCTTTTTATTTATTGTTTGGGCCAAGTAGCACAAATTCCTAGTACTGGTTATTTTTTTCTCTGATTAGTTCATCTAGTTTTAATTAAATACACAGTTAAGCTATAAAAATTAAGCACTTTATTTTCACAAGACAGTAAGAAGAAAAATATTATTTCCTATTTAAGAAATTAGATATATTTATTATAATATGCTCCTTTCTATTTATAAATATTTAGTTTATCTATAGTATTATAATATGAGATAGCAACATTATGTACTAATAATAGTAAGAAGATTTATCAGTTATGGATCTTTCTGTTTTTCAGAAAATTAATATGTTTTAAATTAATAACTCAGTAATATTGAATTTTATTTGGTTTCACAACTCTGAAGCAGTTTTACTACAGAGAAATAATACCTAGTGTATTTACTGAAATTTCCAAAATACAATTAGTTTATTTTAATCTCAACAGATATTTTACAAAGTAAAATGAATGATCTTTCTTTACTTTTCTACTCCTAAATTTATTATACATGAATGAATATAGCTAGAACAAATATATATAGTAACATAACATTAAAACACATTATTATATATTATTTCTAATTTCTCATATTAGCATTTTAATTACCTTTGCTGTTCACAGATGATGATAATTTTAGATGATACAGCTGATACGCTGTTGGAAATTTGAGAAAAATATTATGTAGCCTTAGGAAAGAATCTATTGAGCATCAGGTGGATGGTTTTGAGAAATGGTGCTTTATATCAGTGGTTGTTAACCTTTAGTGCACATAAGAATCACCTCAAAGGTTTGGTAAAATACAGATTGCTTGTCCTGCCCTTGGCATTTCTGGTTCAGCAGAAAGTTGATAGTATGCCTGAGGAGATATATCCACAAGGTCTCTTGTCAGTGCTGCTGATGGAGTCCCTAGGCTCTACAACTTTAGCAAGTCAAATGGCAGAAATCTTCACCCCATATTATATATTTTTAAGCCCCATAGAAATTTCACTGGAGCTATGGTACAATATTAGGCCTTTGGTGTTTAAGAAGGTTACAAAATATATTCATAAGGAAAATATTTCCATGTCATTTTATATATTTTTTGTTAAAAGACTGCCCAGTTTATAGGTCAGTATTCTATAAATAAGAATTATGAGATTTTTTTTTAAGTATTTTCATCTAGAAAAATGTTTTCTCTCTCTTGATAGAGTGGAAACTTTTATTTATGAAATAACCTGTGTGTGATGTATTATTGTTTCCTTTTTCTCTATCAGGAAACTCAGTTAAGTATTTTCTTTTATATTTATCTTTTTTCCTTTCTTTTTTTGTGCCTTGTTTCTTGTTGTCTGTCCTATTTAATAATTGGTTTAATTGTTTTATTCTCTATATGTTTTCATGACACATTGCTCACATTCTTTAGAAAAATCAATAGGATGTAATGAACAACATACCACAACATCCAAACTAAGTTATTAATATTATTACACAAACATAACCACAACCAAAAATCCCATATAAAATGACATTTCCATACATTGTCTTCCAGAGACCTCATTTTCTCAGAAAATATTGTACATGAAAAATTCTAGCACAATAGAAATATCATGAGATTTAATTTGTAATGTTTTCCATTTTTAGCATGAAAAAAAAATTATACCATAGTTTTGGAAGGTACACAAGGCATAGATATTCCTGCATAGAGGCAATTTAAAAATTAATTTATACATTCAACAATCCCCAAGTTCTATCCATATATTTTTTCATATATGTTTTGTTTTGACTTCACAAGTAGGATACTCCTTACTTCATAATCTTAATTTTGAGGAACTAGAGTAAACAAGAGCAAGATTATATAGACTATTTGTCTAGCTAATGGGGTCTGAAGATTGGCCCTAGCATTGGTAATATTTTAATACATATTTGTTAATTTGAGGGTATTAAGGTGGACACAAATTCTTTGCTACATTTCCCATGGACAAATGGAGTCTATTCCCCTTACTTTCAAATTTAGGTTGGCTTTAAATGACATATATAATGAATGTAATCTGGTAGAAGTGAAGCTCTGGTATTTCTGAGGCTAGGTCATAAGATTTGCACTTTCTACTTATGCCTCTTAGAATATTTTTACTTGAAATCAAGCTTACAGTTTGCACGGAAGTCCAAGCCACCCCACAGGAAAGCCCAAATAAAGAGGAACTAAGCCATGGGTCAAGAGCCACAACTGAGCTGCCAGCTTACAGCCAGCACCAATCTGTCAGCCATCTGAGCAAGCTGTCTTGGAGGTAAGTCCTCTAGCCTATCAAGCTGTCCATGTCGTACTGTCCTCGTTGAGCCCTGTTCAAATTGCAGATTTGTGAGGAAAATAACTGATGGCTATTGTTTTTAGCCACTGGAATTTAGCATGGCTGGTTATGCAACAATAGATCCTTATTTAACACACATTATTTAACAAATAAGTCCTTATTTAATTGCGCGATTATTTAACAAATGAAATCGTTCTCCTGCTCTAAAACAGTCTCATACTGATAAGGAGTAGCATAATTAGATTTGTTATTCACCTGATACTATCCCACTACATATGGGATAAAAGCTGAGATGACTAAAAAGGTATTGAAAGAGGTGAAAATTAGTAGTATCTACCTAAGATATGGTTAAGGAAAGACAAGGGGAGATTTGGGTGTATAAGAATGAAAGTTTTAATTGCATAAAGGTAATGCTGCTTCATGTTTAATATTTCACAAAACCTTATGACCTGATCCCCAAAACCCTCCTCGAGGACTTCCCTGCTTTAAATAACTTCGATATAATTGAGGACAGTCAGTAAGTATGTAATACACCCCCACATTTATATATTTTATTAGAAATGTTAATCATTATTGCTAGTATCATACTTCATAAGAACGAACCTCTTTGCCACTTTACACTCTTCAACTTCGTTTCTGTATAGACATAACAAATCTAACACATCACCCTTCAAAATTTTACCTTTACTATGTGTTTAGATACAGTCAACTGAAATTGTATTGCTTCTGTAAAACAAGTATTTTAATTCATGGCTTTCACCTAGTTTGCAAGAAAAAGTAAAATGTTTAAAAAAATATGTGCTGTTTAATAATTAAATTCTACACAGCAGTTAAATATATAATTTTGTATTCTTTTATGTGAAAGGGATATTTATCAGCTAAACTGTGTTCAGTCTTAAAGGAGGCGAAGATTTCATTAACAGATGTTCTTTTTCTTGCTTTCTAAATGTGTTGTAGAATATACCATTTGGAAGCTTGACTAGCCACCATCTGTCAATCATTTAGAGACTTTACAATAGATATCAAGGTACAGCATGAAAAAACAATGCATTGCAAATCTTAGACTTCAGGTGCATGGAATAGCAAAAAGACAACCTTACATAAAACAGTAAAAGATGGTTCCTCAGGGAAAATCATTTGTTGTAACTCCCATACAGGGGAAGTCATCCAGCTTAAAGTTGAAAGCAGCCCTTAAGGTCCCTGTCCCCGTTGCACTACTGGTTTCTACCTTTGAGTAATTGTTTAAAAATGAGTGACAAGCAGAGTAGGAAATGATCACTATCAAAACAGAGATACATACAAAGAGAAAGATAGGATTCTTGGGAAAGATTGACAATGAGATTTCACTGTTTGTCCAGCTGAATCAAATTAAGCATTTATCTTACATGTGTAGAATTTATCATTTTATAATTTTTTGGATACTGAGGAAACATATCTGTCTTTAAAAAACAACAGCAACAACAAAAAAAACATTTCTGTGAACTGTTTGAGTGCAGATGATTTTTTACCACCCCAGTACAGTACAGATTTCCTACCCCCACAAATGAAATGAGCAAGGAACCAAAGAGAAAAACCGTATAAATTGTGCTCATGAAGAACCAAACTGATCTCATCTTTCTTTTTAAAAAATCCTTTTGAATTTGTGATGCAGAGCTTGGATTAAAACTACAGGCTTTCCGATTCCCTTGAGTGCCAGGGGTTTCCACTCAAAACACAGCAAAGGTAACGGGGCCTGAGCCTCCTCCTTCTTTGCAGAGCATCTTTCTGAAAGTAAGGAATCATTTATCAGTTCTACTTAAATTCCCATTCCCATGCCAGGCCTCTGTCCGTAATATCATCATCCCTTTGGGATCCCCTGCAGTGAATTCTGAAATACTCCTCCCATCAAATCTTGGTACTCAGACATTTGTCCCTCCCTCCATGCCATAACATTTCCATCCAAATGTGGGAAAAGGTGGTTCCAGCCTCTGTGACAAAGACATTGCTAGGCAAGTTTAAAGGCAAATTTTATCTCTTCTATTTGGTCCAAGCCAAACTTCTAACGCCAAGTATTTCTGTCTCTATTGGACATGTAGCTTAGGCAACTCTGTTTGGGGTGGGGGTGAAAACTCTCCTTAGTGCCCAAGATGCTCTTATTCTAATTTTTTCATTCTCCAGATTTTTCCAGGTTTGTGAATTTCAATATTCTCTCACTGACATAAGGAAATAGCTAAACTTGTGCAAATTGTGCAAGCTAAACTTACAAGAAATGCAAGTGAGTTTTGAGAAATGTGTTTCTCTAACTTTACACTTGGGATAATTTTGTATACAATGTCAAGCTTACTGTGAGATCAAAAGGTAAGGAATACCAATGATGTTCATTTTAAGCAATTAAAATATTTTTGCCTTGGCTTTGGCAGAAAGTATGTTAGTATTTAATGGAATGTCCCCAACAATTTTTGGAACACAAGCCTAATTTTTAAAAAAATGGTTCATTTGACAAATTCTAGATCAGAGAATGAATCATACTAATTAGAAAGACACCAGCTATTTGGGAAGGTAGAAATAGAAAATACAAGTAAGAAATTTAGTAACAACCATTGAAAAGATGGTCATTCCAATAGTAAAGGAAGAAACATGGGTTTTGAAAAGGAAAATAAACAAAAGGTTTACTATACAGACAAAAGATGGATCCAGGGGAGAGGGGCCAAGATGGTGTTAGTGTAGGAGGGCACACACTGCAAGCTCCCAGAGAAAGGCGGATTGTTGACGGGGTCCTGCCCGGGGGTCTGTGCTGTGCACGCATGGGGTGAGAAGCTTGGGACATCTATCTGCGCAGATCAACGGCGTGGACAGAACGGTAGAGATGCTTGAGTTTTAAGGCTGCCGGTGGTGGTTAGCACAGACGGCTGAGCCCCACGGTTAGGGAGAAAAAATAAAATAAAATTAAATGGCCACTTGGAGACGTGAGCAGGGCGAGAAAGTTTTATTTTCTGGGGATCTGGCTGCCTGGTGCCCCTTGGACCTTGTGTGAACAGAACAACCGAGCTAATCAGCACCCGGTGAACCGGAGGGGGAATTCTGGTCAGGGGACGGAGCTGATTTCCCAAGCGGCCCAGGGATAAGACCCGGGCCGCTGCGGAGCCAGGAAGAGGGGACACTCCCCAAAAGAGGGAGGGTTCTGTTGGAGGACAGGGAAGGGTATTTTTTATTTTTAAACATCGATCTGGCTGCCTGCACCACCCCATAGCTTTGGGGAGCAGATAAGCCGACCTGAAGCAGCATCAGGCTGAGAGCAGACGAGAATCTGCACTCAAACTGATTTACTTAGCAATCCGGTGACGCTGGTGCTCCGCTTCAGAATTGGCCGTCTTTAGGACTCCGCACTGACTAACATCAGAGCTACAGCTACCCTGGGGAGTCCAGGAAGTGGGACGTGCTTGATTAATTTCCATGGGCCCAGCTAGGGTCCTTCTGAAAGGGAGTTGGTCTAGAGGAGGAATTATTTTGGGTCCTGTATTTCGCCAAAAAAAAAAAAAAAAAAAAGTGAGGTCACTTCAATAAATGAAAAATAAATTCTTTTTAATTTAGTTTAATAGCTAAAAGCTGCTTCAGGACCTGCATATAGAACCCTGCGGGGAAATTGACTGATAAACACAAGCAGGCAGAGAGGATCCACATGGACCCTAGGGAAATCATTGACCCCCCTTAGCTCTGTTTGACTGCTGGCCTGTGTGGATCTTTGGTTTCTCTCTGTTTCTTTCTAGTCTCTTGCTTTTCTTTCCTCTTTCCTCCCCCCTTTCTTTTTTCTTCCATTTTTAAAAAAATTAGGTGCTACTAGCTTGTCGCTTCTTTGCTGCGCTTCTTTTTCAGTAATTTCCCACTCGCTGTCTATATTGATTCTGTATTACAAACTATCGCTTATCCTTCCTGCATCTACCTTCTGTTTTCTGTTGTGGCTCTTAGATACAACATTTTTTCATAGGCTCACAACTTAAGGGTGTCAATTTCTATTCCATTTATTTTGTTTTCTTCTTTTTTTTAATTAGTATTAACTTTTCCCTTTCAGAACTTTCTTTACTATTTCTCTCCCTCCTCATAATTCTAGCCTTCTAAATCACTATATATATATTCCTCCATTTGTTTTCCCAGTCCATTGTAGGAACTCCATTTTTTTTCCCTAGTACTCTACACTGCCTACACAAGTTAAATATTCATCTCATTAAGTCTCATTTTGCCCCTCTTCTAACTTTTATCAATATTACTATTATCCTTCTGCCTTCCTTACATCTTTTGATTGCTCTGGCCCTAACCTTTTGCCTTCAAGGGAACATAGAAAGAAGTAAGGAAATAAAATAAGAAGAAAAACTGCCAAAGAGAAAACAACTCACACGCAGAACCAACAGCTAAATAAAACTCTAGAGCATAGAGAAAAGCTAATCAACTGAACAAACCCATCAAGGTAATATAATGACCAGAGGGCAACAAAAAAATACAAATGACTCTGAGAAACAGGAAAACATGGACCAGTCCAATGAAGAAAATAAAAACCACGAAGTGATGCAGAACATCGAACAACTAATCAAAGCTATCCAAACAAATATCATGGGCCAACTTAAAGAACTGAAGGAAGAGATTAAGGATATAAAGAAGACACTGAGAGAACATACTGAAGAAATAGAAAACATGCCTAAAAAGGTAATGGATATGATGGTGAACAATGGCACAAGCCAAGAAAAGAAAAAGACACTGGACTCACATAACAGCAGATTTGAACAGGCAGAGGAAAGAATTAGTGAAATGGAAGACAATACAGCTGAAATCAAAGAGATAGTAGAATAGAGAGACAAAAAGATAGAAAAAATCCAGCATGGACTCAGGGAATTAACCGATAATACAAAATGCACAAATACACATTATGGGCATCCCAGAAGGAGAAGAGAAGGGAAAGGGAACAGAAGGAGTGTTGAAGGAAATAATGGCTGAAAACTTCCCAACTCTATTGAGAGAGATGGATGTGCAGATCCAGGAAGCACAGCGCACGCCAAATAGTATAAATCCCAACAGGCCAACTCCAATACATATACTTGTCAAAATGTCCAATGCTCAAGACAAAGAGAAAATACTCAAGGCAGCAAGAGAAAAGAGAACCATCACATACAAGGGAAGCACAATAAGATTAAGTGCTGATTTCTCAGCTGAAACCATGGAGGCAAGAAGACAGTGGTATGACGTAGTCAAAACACTAAAAGAAAAAAACTTCCAGCCGAGAATTCTCTATCCGGCAAAATTGGCATTCAAAAATGATGGAGAGTTCAAAATATTCACAGATAAACAGAAATTAAGAGAGTATGTCAAGAAGAAACCAGCACTTCAAGAAATACTAAAGGAATCTCTACAAGTTGAAAGGAAAAAACAAGAAAGAGAGAGTTGGAGGAGAGTTTAAAAACAACTGAAAAGACAAAAAGAGAAACAAAACAACATATGACATACATTAACCCAAAGAAAAAATGGCTGAAGTAAGAAATTCGTTATGAGTAATAACACTGAATGTTAATGGATTAAATTCACCAATCAAAAGACACAGATTGGCAGAATGGATAAGAAAATATGATCCATCTATATGCTGTCTACAAGAAACCCACCTTCGACCTGGGGATTCAAGGAGGCTGAAAATAAATGGCTGGAAAACCATTTTACAAGCTAGCAATAGCCAAAAAAGGGCAGGAATAGCTATTCTAATATCAGACAAAATAGACTTTGAATGCAAAACTATTGTAAGAGACAAAGATGGACACTACCTATTAGTAAAAGGAGTAATCTCTCAAGAAGAGGGAACAATCATCAACATTTACGCACCTAATCGGGGTGCCTCAAAATATGTGCGGCAACCTCTGGAAAAACTAAGAGGAGAAATAAATGCCTCTACAATTATAGCAGGGGACTTCAACACACCACTATCATCATTAGACAGAACATCTAGAAAGAGAATCAATAAAGAAACTAAAGGCACTCAAAAATACATTAGAAGACCTGGACTTAATAGACATATACAGAACACTATACCCAAATACAGCGGGATTTACATTCTTCTCAAGTGCACATGGCACATACTCCAAAATAGACCACATGCTAGGCCACAGAACAACACTCAATTAATTCAGAAAGATTGAGATTATACAAAGTAATTTCTCTGACCATAATGGAATGAAGTTGGAAATCACTAAGTGCCAGAGAAACAGGTTAGGCACAAGGATATGGAAGTTAAGCAACACACTCTTAGACAAACAATGGGTCAAAGATGAAATCTCAAAAGAAATCTGTAACTACCTTGAAACTAATGAAAACGACAACACAACATATCAAAACCTATGGGATGCAGCAAAAGCAGTCCTGAGAGGGAAGTTCATAGCCATAAAATTCATATATTAATAAAGAAGAAAGAGCTAAAATTGAAGACCTAACTGCACACTTGGAGGAATTGGAAAAACAACAACAAAGGAGACAACGATGGGCAATGGCCATCCCAGGGAATGGAGAGGGCCTGCATCTGCAGGCAAGATCATCCCACCCACCATATCCATGGGATATAAGCCCTCTCTCACTTCGAGGTGGAGTGGACATCACCATCCCAGTCCCCTCAGGATTGGGGGAAGAACTATGGACTAGAGTGGACTTGATGGTATTCTGTTGTACACATATGGTGATTCTAGCAATGGAAGAAATTATAACAATGAGGTGGAGCCAGTGGCCACTTGACACTTTTGGGGCAGGGCGGGGATGAGCAGTTGAAATACAGGGGCTTCTTTGAGATTTGGAGGTTGTCCTGAGTACCATTGTGGCAACGGATGTAGCCCATTTTAAATCAGCACACACCACTCAGAACTGTGTGGAGAGAGTGTGGTCTACGATGTGAACTGTGGTCTATGGTTGGTGGCAAGGCCCCAGGATTTGTAAGTCCATTGAGGGTGATGGGCCACACTTGTGGGAGAAGTTTGTGTGGGATGTAGTGGGAGGTGTGGGAGGTGGGCAACATGGGAATCCCAGTGGGTTCCATGTAAATATTTAGGTAATCTAAGCACCTCTTAAAATATATTTATATACATATAAATAACATTTTTGTAAGCAAATGCACATATATGCATATATATTTATATATCATTTTATAAATATTGGTATGTATTGTGAAAATTTTGATTTTTACCCACAACAAAAAATAAATAAATTAAAAAAAAAAAGCACAGGGATTATACATGCAAAAAAAAAAAAAAGATGGATCTAAGTGAAAACATTAAGGAACCATTTAAAAAAATGAGATATATGAACTTTATAGAGAGGGAGGGAGGCAAAATGAGAATAAGGGAGAGAGAAAAAACTGAAGAATGAATAAGGGAGAGATGGAGAATATTTCTATTGGTAGGTCCATTTCAGAGGATGTGATTCATCCAGGAAAACATACATGGTGATCTCAGAAAGGAAGCTACTGGAGAGAGTACAGTGTCATAGACATGTGAGAGGCATATGGGTTAGTGGACAGGACAGAGGCTGGGAGTTATTGTGGTAGAGGGGATTATTTGACCCCTTTCATGACTCTAAGAGGCTAGCTCTACAAATAAGTCTAAGGAATTTCTGTAACCATGAACCATTGTTTTTCAAAAATAACAATACCTACATATTCTATGTAATTCTTTACGTGTATGTACTTTAAATACAAAATAATGTCTTTAGATCTTGTACATTTCCCACATCAAAAATAGTAAATTGACAAATTGTGTGTAATTCAAC
Source organism: Tolypeutes matacus (assembly GCA_026826555.1). Lineage (NCBI taxonomy): Eukaryota > Metazoa > Chordata > Mammalia > Cingulata > Chlamyphoridae > Tolypeutes > Tolypeutes matacus. Next base: position 16,644,239 of record JAKSZT010053843.1, read on the forward strand.
ATGAAACTGGTATCCAGATAGCTTGGGTAATGAAATTTGACTCAGGTCTTAAATATTAAGTACTCTTTGGTTATGTAATAAAGAGTACATTCCAAAGAGTTGCCGATAGAGAACTTTTTTGGGGGAAAAAGTACTGGTCATAGGCACAAATGCCAGAAGAAAGCCTGTGGAAGTGTAAAAAACAATGAGGAGGTAAGCCTGGCTGAGATGGAGATCCATGCTGAGAAATTGTGAGAAATAAGTTTGAGTAAAATGCATAAGAAAACAATATAAAAGGTCTTAAAAATCTAACCAAAGATTTTAGATTTGTGGAGAGAGGATTTAACTCTTATTGCTACAGAGTAAATTGTTATTTGAAAGATGATTATTTGCAAGCTTTTTCAGGAAAGACTGATGATGGTATTTGTGGAACAGGAAAGAGAAAGCAGGTTCAAGTGGAAAGAAGAGCTTATAAGCAGAGATTTGGACCAAAAACTCAATAAAGAGGTTCTAATGCAGGCACGGGAATGGAAGGGAAAGGATTAAAATCAAAATTTTATAAGGAACATTACTAAATCATTGTGAGAGAAAAAAAAAATAGTGTGTCAGGATAATAGTCTACCAATGAGGTTTGGTTTAAACTGATACTGATGTTAGCAGCCGTAAACTTAGAATTGTTTATTTGTAATGGTAATTGGCAAATGAGTTGATAGAGATGCTTAACTTATAGTACTAAACCTATTCTTGTAAGTTTGTGTAAAAGTATTAGTAAAATATATTATTTACCTAAATGAGAACAGAGGAAATCTTTATGGGGATCATAATCATGAGATTCAAATTATGTGATTATATTTTTTAAAATAAGATTTTTTAAAGAATGGAGACAATAAGATAATTTAAATATATGTTAGGGTTGGCTCTTGCTTTATTTGCATATTTATACATTTGTTCAACTATTTATCTATTTATTATAATTGAAATTTTAAGAAAGATAGAATTATTAAAAACACTGCTTTTTAATTAATATCAGTGAGATGCCCATTATGTCTTACATTTCAACATAAAAATTAAAATACATTGCAATAATATCCCTTCCTTTTCCTTTTAAACTATGATTTTATGTTTCAAGAATAAATCCCAGTGGGTTCCGAGTAATATTTTGGGTAATCTAAGCACCTCTTAAAATATATTTATATATATATAAATAACATTTTTGTAAGCAAATACATATATATGCATATATATTTATATATCATTTTACAAATATTGGTATGTATTGTGAAAATTTGATTTTTATACACAATAATAAATAAATAAATTAAAAAAAAGAATAAATTGGTAAATATTTAAACTTGTCTAAAACTTAACTGGTAAGCTTGAAGAAAGTCCACTTTTAATTTAAAAAAAATATTTCTCAGGTTGGGTTTATAGAACATTCTCTTCCTCTGTTTCTTACCAATTATACTCATTTTCCATGTGAAACCGGCCTTTGTTCTCACTCTCTTGGAACTCCAGCATTCTATTTCTTCTTCCAATTTTCTCCTTAAAGGCCTTTGCATGCTCTCCTGGTCAAGAACCATGATTCCCTTTTGGGGGGTGGGGTAGGGAGGATTCTCTTCTCTTTCCGGTACCTTCAATTCTTACGATACTTGGTTTAATGTGTTCCTTTCTTATTAATGGATCCCTTGTTTATCTGTGACAAAGTGTTCTGCTCTCTAAATTTTTATTCCTTTCCTTTGCATTTTAAAAGTATCCAACAACTATTTATTTTGCCTTGCAGATTTGTATTCTGTACCTGTGTCTCCTATTTTACATTAGTCTAAAAAGCCAAACTCTACTAAATCTTTAAAAAGTAGAGCAGTATTTATTTTCTGCAGTGAGGGTTGTTTTCCACATCAAGAAAATCATATACAGGGAAGCGGCAGTGGCTCAATCAGTAGGGCTCCCGTTTACCATATGGGAGGCCCCGGGTTCGGTTCCCGGGGCCTCCTGGTGAAGGCAAGCCTGCCCGCATGGCGTGGTTAGCTGACCCAGCGAGCACAAGCAGCAAGGGGGGGATAAATGAATAAATAAAATAAATTCTTTAAAAAAAAAAAAAAAAAAGAAAATCATATACATAAAATAATGGTAGAAAATGTGAAATGGATTGTTTCTTTTGGTGACATATTGAAGGATTTCACTAGAAGATTTGTTATTGTTTGATTTGAAAAGTGAATTCTTGACCCTTCAAAATTTATAACGGCAACTATGAACAATAGATTATGAGTAAAACAGATTCAATTTTAGTGCCTAAAAGGTGAAAACTATTTTACACCCCCAAAGAATACATATTTTCTCTGCTGGGTTTTATTGAAAGCTGACTTTTTTGGGAAAAGGTTGTAATAGCCTAGAGTTATGATCTAAATAGTATAAAACATTGGCATAAATTTTGGGTGAACTTGCTCTTATATAGATTTTATTGATTATATGTCCAATGATTAATAATACCAAAATCAAAGAAAATTAATATTTCTAATTTAATTACCTTTTGGGGCTTTCGGTAGTGTCTGCAATTTCAAGCACAGAATTTTTTTAAAGCTTTCTCTTCCTGGATATTCTCAAAACTATTTAGATTAGATATACACCTCATTCTGTCAATTTGAATTCGTTTTAGTCTGAAGTATCTATTTGTTCAATATACTATAAACAGAAATATACTATCAAAGTAATTTTCCTTCTAGAATAATGCTTTTCTGACTTGATTTTGAAAATATTCTTCATAATCTCTGTCCACTCCTCTGTTGTTAGTTTCAAATAATTTTCCAGGAAAATGCTTTCAAGTTTCCCTGTATCATATAATTACACACTTTTTTTTTCTGAAAAGATAATAGTAATGGACTTATTTTGGTAGAAAACATATTTCTCCAAGGGAATTTTGGGATACTAAATTGCATATTTCCACATAATTATGTATTTGGTATCAGGTACATAGGTTAGTTCTCTACTGGCCTATCATACTGCTTGGTCAATGTTGATTTGTTTCTATATACATTGATTAATTTTCCCAAATAGTATGTTCTAATCTACAAAATGGCAAAAACTCCTACATTTCAGAATCCTACCCACACACTACTAGGTACATAGCTGACACTTGCTGAATAAATGTGAAATAATAGGACAATGTGTAGCAATAAAGTTGTCCTTATCTAACCTCTAGAAGAGACCTGAAGACATGCAATCAGTGATAAAGAATTACAGACAATATTACCAGGACAATTTACAGGAAGCATTGTCAAGATTTAGGCAGGATTATTAAAGCAAGAGCAGTTTTGTCCTGTAAGGAGTATGTTGCATAAATACTTAGGTGCCTACAAGAGTCACAATTTGAGAATCATAAATGAAGTAACTGATCATTTAGTTAAACACCTTCATTTTCTAAGTGAGAAAACTTAATTCCAGAAGTTTAAGTGAAACAACCCAAGGTCATACAACTAAATTTTGGCAAAACTGAGATGACAATTCATAGCTCACAACTCCTAAATTAATCCCCTTTAAGTTCTGTCACAATGGTAATTTCGTTCAAATTTTAAATAAAGAAACAGTTTTTCATATTGAGACAATGTAGAATAGAAAACAAAAATGAAATTCACAAGCATCTATGGCTTGTTTTCTAGGGTACTTATAGTCTGATAAGGACCTCTGGGATAACTACTGTTGGATGGATTGCCTGATTTCTGATCCGGTTTGTTCTCCTTTTGCCACTCAGAATTGTTTTGGTACTTCAAATACTGGTAAGTTATTTCAGATCCACTAGCTACAGCTGTGAATACAGCTACAGGAAGGTAGAAATTCCTGAAGATGGGAAAAAATAACAGTAAACACATATTTAAAATGCTCAGTGTTACTAATTAAAGAAATGTCTACCACTTGTTTTAAGTATCCTCCATGTAAAGGCAGTTCACAACAGTACAAAAATGAGGCATAATATAGTTAAGAGAGTTACTATCACAGAAAGGTAATGATAAAAAGATAAATAAATGGGCTAATGATGTGTTAATTCTGATAACGTTTTAGAATATGATACTTTTGACATTCTAATTACCAAAGTAAAACAATCAAAACTAATATACACAATGACCAAGGCATTATTTTTTAATTTGGGGGTGATATTATGAGATGTTACCTGATGTGTTTTTCCTTTTAATCATTTCTTGCTACTCTTGGTATTCCCTCCTCCCACTAAAGGTAAAAAAGTGAGAAAGCACCAGAAACATACTGCCTTTAGAAAATGATTGATGTAGCAGAACTAAAATGAGTAATAAAAGACAAAATTCTCATCTTTTGACTTTCAAAATAGACTGTTTTGGTCTGAGCAATAGTCATAGAAAAATATGTAATCAGGAGAATGCATTTTTCCCCAGCCAAGTGCAATTTCCATAGATAAAAGTATAAGAGAAAAATGCTAAAAGGAAGTGAGAGGTTTAGATGTTGGAATGACTCTTGTAATAAAAGCCTTCTGCCCTACTTGCTCTACCACTCCTGTAAGCCCCATGGTTAAGAACATATGATAATCAAATAAGTGTTTCTGACTTCTTTCTGAAATGATGGGAGATGCAAGTCTTGTAGGAGTTCAACGTGCACACTTGGAATGGTCCAGAAGTCATTTTCTGTGCTCCTTATGGGTACAGAAAATAGTTACAAAAGAGCTGTTGAATTTGAACTATCATGGTTGTGATGAAGAGACACCACAAAATAAAGCAAAGGGAACTATGTAATAGTTGACATAGTATGGAGATGGACTCCCCTCCCTACCCCAGTTTGACAGTGGTGTTCAGGGTTCACTGTGTCCAAGGACTGGATGATGCTAAACCTCTCGGCAAATGCCAGAGATGGTCTGATGATAACCAGGGACCTGATATTTCACAAACTTGCTTCCCACACTCCATGATGTCTCTTAAAATTATATAGAGAAAGCCCTGGGGACCCCTCAGAGCCCAAAACAGTACAATCTTTCCTCTTTGTACTGCCTCTTGAGATTCCTTTTGAAATCTTTTGAAATTTGAAATCCTCACCCAAGTGGTCAATCCAGATAGCAATTCAATCTTCTAGTTAATTACATTACAAAACAAACAAACACAACCCTGCTGTAGTAGTTTGGTATTATTTATGAATTCCATATTACATTATGTTTGTAAATTGGCCTCTTTGCACATTAGATAGTATTGGATTCAGAGGTTTCACTTTTACTTGATTAAATAATGATTAAGGTTTTGATTGGGCCACACCAGTAGGACATTAAGTCCCTGCCCCCTTGGTGGGTGGGAAGTCACAGATAAAACTACACGGCAGAGCAGAGGAGTTAGTTGGAGTTTGAGCTGGAGCCTGGGAAGTAAACATAAAGGAAAAGAACAGAGAAGAGTAGCGATAACTCCACAGACATGGTAGAGGCCCCGGAAAGAGAGACTAGCCATTTGCCTGATAGTCTAGAGCTGACCTTGTGGAGACAAGCAAGCCTGAGCTTCAAGAATTGAGCCCTGGGTAGAGAGACAAAGCCTAGAGAGCCTGATGGCCTATAGCTGATACCAGAAGATGCTGGGACCACAGAGCCTTACAAAGAAGAGGAAGGTTGAACGTCAGCAGCCATCTTGCTCCAACTCGTGGTAATAAAATTTTGAGAGGGAAGTAACTTATGCTTTATGGCCTGGTAGCTGTAAGCTTCTACCCTGAATAAATACCCTTTATAAAAGTCAACAGATACCTGGTATTTTGCATCAGCACCCCTTTGGCTGACTAATACAGAATGATATTGGAGAGTGGCATCGTGATTTGCAATTACCAAAATACTGGAATGGTTTTACAAATGGGTAAGGGATATTTTTTGGAGGAATTGTGAAATGTTTGGTAGAAAAGACCTATAGTGCTTTGAAGAGATTGTTGATAGTAATATGGACTCTAAAGAGATTTTTCATGATGGCTTAGAAGTAAATGATGAAACTATTACTGGAAACTGGAAGAAAGGCAATCTGTGTTTTAAAGTTGCAGAGAACTTAGCAAGATTAACTCCTGTTGTTTTATGGAAGGCAGAATTTGAAAATGGCAAGCCTGGGCATTTAGCTGAAGAACTTTCCAAAGTAAATTTGGAGAGTGCGGCTTGGCTTATCCTTGCAGCTTATAGCAAAATGCTAGATGAGAGAGAGAGATAAGCTGAGGACTGAACTGTTGGGCACAAAGAAAACAGAAATTGATTCTGGAAATTCCTACTCTCTGGAAATCAAGCTCCCAGACAATAGTGCCCCATTTGAGGATTTAACTAAACTTGGAACTTGTAAATCAGGATTGAAGATGTAGTTATCTTGGAAAGATTTGTGGAAAGTCTTACTGTTTGATGGCTTGGACCCTGATTCCTGCATGCTAAACTAACAAGCTTTTTGAGTAAGCTGTATGAACAAAACCACTGTCAGCTTGGACATTGTGGAGTAAAAATGCAAGAAATCTATTGAGGGTACAGAAATCTAAGGAAATGCCTTCAGACTGCAATGAAGGTCTTAAACCTGTGAAAGGAGAGGGAGGAAGACAAAGAAGTGGGTAATAAGGGGGGCGGATGTAGCTCAAATGGTTGGGCATCCGTCTCCCAAATGGAGGGACCTGGGTTTGATCCCTGGGACCTCCTGGTAAAAATAAAGAAAAATATAGAAAGTGCATAGGCTCCCAGGCACCATGCATGGGTGCACAGTTAAGCCCTGTGAGCAGGTAAACCAGCCAGGCCCCAGGCATGGGTGTGCCTTCAGGTTGTGTGAGTGGGTGTGCCCTCAGGCCATGCCGAGCCTCGCAGCAAGATGATGACATAACAGGAGAGTGACACAAGGGAGAGCCAAGATGAGACGTGACAAAAAAAAAAACAAAACAAAACAAAACAAAAAACCAGGAACTATGTGCCACAGGTGGTGGGATGCCTCTCTCCCACATTAGAGATTCCCAGGATCAAAGCCCGGTGAAGACAGGAGGAGAAGGACAAGAAGAGAGGGCAGGAAACAGACACAGAGAATTGCCCAGAACATGGACACAAAAACAGCAAAAGTGGGGAGGGAGGGGGTGGTAAAAATAGATAAAAGTAAATCAATCAATCAATCAATCAATCTTTTTTTTTTTTAAATCCTAAAAACAGCTAAAGTTTGAACTTGTCCAAGTCAGAAAGAAGCCAGTAGCCACAATCTTAACTCTGTGTTTGACACAAGGGGAAACAGGGCTGATGGAAAATCACAGTGCTGGTTGGTACTGACTTTTTTCCATTTAGGTCAGATTGCCACCCTAGCCTAAGCCCCAGGCCCAACTCTGGCAGGGAGGAAGCTGGGGGGAGCTGCACCAGCCTCTCTGGGAAATTACAGGCCATGCCACGGAGGTCAGTGATCATCCTACTTTCACAGTGCAAGCCACCCTAGAGCTATTCTGTGGCAGGAATTGGAAGCTCCATTTCCCAAAAACAGGGGAGGAAGAGATGGTTGGCCACCAATTTCAGCTACTGATTAATAAATTTAGCTGGCTAAAGTATAACCCTAAGAACAGCTAAAGTTTGAGCCTTTCCAAGTCAGAAGGAGACCTGTAGCTGCCATTTTGACTCCATACCCAGCATGGGGAGAAGCCGGGTTGACTGAAAATCACAGTGATGGTAGAGACCAGTTTCTTTCACCCAGATTGGCCTGCAGGTCTAGCCTAGGCTTGAGCCCTACCTCTAGCAGGAAGGAAACTGACAGGCCTTGCACCAGCCTATCCATCCAGGTAACTGCAGGTACATTTACCTGGCACAGACTAAATAATCAGAAATCTACTGAGGAAACTGTGGTCATCTTGGACCTGCACTGCATAGATTGCTGCCCACACCTGCAGCTCCATCCTTGCCCCAGGCAGGGGAGAAAGGGACATGAAGCTTCATCAGTCTCTCTGGGCAACTACAGTCTAGGCCTGCATGAGTTGGATTATTCCACACAAGCTGTAGCTCTGACCCTACCCCTGGCAAAGGAGAAATTTGGGAGAAGCTTCACTGGTCCTTGGGGCAATGAGGGTAGCTTAAGCCTCCACAGCTTATAAAATCAACTACATCCTTGATTCCTACTACACCACCAGCAATGGAGAAAGGGCAGGAAGCCCTAAACGAAAGAGAAAAACTGCACCTAGAATAAATAGTTTAGTAAGCAGATGCCAAGACACCAACAAAAAATTACAGTCCACACCAAGAAACAGGAAGATACGGCCCATTAAAGGGACAAGATAAGCCTCCAGATGACAAAAAGGAGTTGAGACAATTAATCATAGATGTTCAGACGAATCTCCTTAATAAATTCAATGAGATGGCTAAAGAAATTAAGGATATTAAGAAGACATTGGATGAACACAAAGAAGAATTTGAAAGCATACATAGAAAAATAGCAGATCTTATGGGAATGAATGGTGCAATAAATGAAATAAAAATACACTGTATTCACTTAATAGCAGATTTGAGGAGGCAGAAGAAAGGATTGGTGAGCTTGAAGAAATGGCCTCCGAAAGTGAACATACAAAAGAACAGATGAAGAAAAGATTGGAAAAACTTAAACAAGTTCTCAGAGAACTAAAGGACAGCAAGAGATGTGCAAATATACATGTCATGGGTGTCCCAGAAGGAGAAGAGAAAAGGGGCAGAAGGAATATTTGAAGAAATAATGGTAGAAAATTTCCCAACCCCATTGAAGGACATAGATATCCATGCTCAAGAAGCACAACATACTCCCATCTGAAAATATCTAAATAGACCAACTCTGAGACACATACTAATCAGAATGTCAAATGCCAAAGACAAAGAGAGAATTTTGAGAGCAGCAAAAGAAAAGCAATACATAACATGTAAGAGATACACAATGAGATTAAATGCTGATTTCTCACCAGAAACCACGGAGGCAGGAAGACAGTGGTATGATATATTTAAGAAACTGCAAGAGAAATACTTCCAGCCAAGAATCTTACATCCAGCAAGTTTGTCTTTCAAAAATGAGGGTGAGTTTAGAATATTCACAGATAAACAGAAACTGAGAGAGTTTGTAACCAAGAGACCTGCTTTTTAGGAAACACTAAAGGGTGTGCTAGAGTCTGAAAAGAAAAGACAGGAGAGAAAGGCCTGGAAGAGAGTCTAGAAATGAAGATTATATCAATAAAAGTAACTAAAACTGTCAAAAGAGTGGTAAAAAAAATATGACAGATAAAACTCAAATATTCAGGAATAAACTTCACCAACGATGTAAAGCACTTATATTCAGAAAACTACAACTCATTGTTAAAAGAAATTTTAAAAAGACCTAAATAATTGGAAGACATTCCATGCTCATGGATTGGAAGAATAAATATCATTAAGATGTCAATTCTACTCAAATTAATATACAGATTCAATGCAATCCTGATAAAAATTCCTCCAGCATTTTTTAAATAAATGGAAAACATGATTATTAAATTTATTTGGAAGGTAAAGGGTCATGAATAGCCAGAAACATAGTAAAAAGGAAAAGCAAAGTTGGAAGACTCTCATTTCCAGGCTTTAAATCGCACTACTTAGCTACAGTGATAAAAACAGCATGGTAATGGCATAAAGACAGACACACAGACCAATGGAACTGAATTGATGGTTAAAAAACAGATCCTCACATCTATGGTCAAATGATTTTTGACTAGCCTGTCAAACCCACCCAATTTGGGCAGAACAGACCATTCAACAAATGGTGCTGAGAAAATTGGATATCCATAGCAAAAGAAGGAAAGAGAACCCATATCTCACACCCTATACAAAAATTAACTCAAAATGAATCAAAATCCTAAATATAAAAGCAAGAATCATAAAGCTTCTAGAAGAAAATGTAGGAAAATATCTTCAAGACCTGGTGGTTTCTTAAAGGAAATAAGAGGAGGACTGAGACGGACTACTGATATTTAATGTATGTAGAAGTTTTAATTATCTTTACTGTAAAAGTGTGGAAATGTACAGAGTTGATGGTAACACATTATAGTGAGTAACAGCTGGTTTACAAATGGGGATATGGCTGAAAAGGGTAGTCTAGGGATGTAAATGCCAATTTACAGAAGGCTAGAGAATAAACTAGGGACTGAATAGCACAGTAAACCCAGAGGTGGATGAGAATAGTGGTTGATGTTGCAGAGGCAAGATTGTCCTTTGTGAGCTAGAGCAGATGTACATCAGTATTCTAGGGTGGTGGGAATGTGAAGAAGCATGGGAAATATATGACTGGAATGACCTATGGAGTTTGTTAACAGTAATAAGGTAATATTCTTGCATCTATGCCAAAGATGTATTGTGTTGATAATGGGGGGAGTATGGAAAATGTGTGCCAAATGCATGCTGTGGACCTGGTAATAATCGGATGATATTATCTCATAAACTGTAACAAATTTTCCTCCACAGTGTGGTGTGTTGATATAGGGGTTTTGTTTGGGAATTCTGCACATGTGCATGATTGTTTTTTAAGTTTACATCTTCGGTCATAAAAATATATTTAGAAATTAATAATAGGGTGGGTTGGGGAAAAATACACTAAATGTAAGATAAGGACTATAATTAGTAGTAAGATTTTGACAATATTCTTTCATAATTTGTAACAAATGTTTCATGACAATGCAAGGTATTGATGGAGGGTTGATGTATGGGACCCTTTTATCATATAATATTTGATATTATGAATGTTTGCTTTGTAAGTTCATTACTTTTACTATACACTTTATTGCTTATGTATGTTCATGTAAAAATGATATAAATAATAATAATAATAGGGTGGGTTGGGGGAAAATACTTTGGTTAGTAGTAATATTTTGAGGATGCTCTTTAATCATTAGTTAAAAATGTTGCACAACAATGCAAGGTATTGGTGGTAGGGTGAAGCATGAGAGCTCTGTATGATGTTGTGTATGTTTGTTTTGTAAGTTCGCAACTATTACTATACACTTATTGTTTATGCTGTTCATGTATGAGTGATAAACTTCAATAAATTTTTTTAAAATCCTATATGCAAGAAAGTATAGATGATAGCAAGTCATCACAAGATTTTGCAGCTCCTCTTATCAACAGGGGAATCAGTTCCCTTCTCTTGAATCTGTGGTGGCATTGTGACTTGTTGATCAATAGAATGCAGCAAAGGAAATTTTGTGCCTGGGCTTCAAGATGCCTTATAACTTCTATTCTCCTTCTCTTAGACCATCATTTAACAATCCCAAGCTAGCTTGCTGAAGAGGTCCCTTGAAGAGGACCAAGGCACCTGGCAAAGGTCTTCTAACTACCAGTTATATAAATGAGGCTACCTCAGACCACTTGACCCCAACAGAGCCACCAGTTGACTGCAGGTGCAAGTCCAGGCAAGGCCAACCGAACAGCTCAATTTAACTACTCCCAATTGTCTACTCACAGAACCATGAGATAATAAAGGGCTGATTTGTAAGCCACTAAATTTAAGTGCTTTGTTACACAGCAAATAATAATTGATACATATGCTATTCCATATGTAATATAAGTTGTCCACATAAATTAAAATACAGCCAAGGAGATACATAACAAGGAGAGAGTAATAACTGCTCTCACATTTAGAAATATTGAAGTAGTGAAGAAGACTAAAATCCACTGTGAACAAGTTCAGACTGTATTAATAAAAAGATCCACCATGTTTGTATTTAAGCTATATCTACAGCAGACAAAATAAATAAAGGAATATAAGTAAAATATAACAAAGTATAATAAAATATAACGAAAATTATGTTCATCCTATTTGTTATGACTCATAGAGAAGTAATGAAAGAATGCAGTTATAGGGCTAATGACATTTCCTAATAAGAGTAGAGTCACATAGATTGGCTGTGACAATTTAGACACAGAGAACTGTGGTGATTCTACTTTATGAGAGGACCTGAGGTGCTGATGTACTGAAGGCCAACACAACTTGCCACTATCTCTGGGCAGCAATTCCAGGACATAGCTCAACATTGCTAATGAAGATACATTGGAATGAACCCATCTTACGATAAAGTCCCCATCTGATCATTTGATAGTCAGTTAAAAATGAACACCTAAAACACTTTGATTTAGACAAAGAAAATTGTCAATGTTTTCTCCTATAAAGGAGCACAAGAGATAGAGGTAAAATACAAAGATTATATTCAGGATTTCAAATGGATTTGTAGACAAAGCACTTCATATTTCTTTTACTAAAAGAACTAAGCCTGAGCTGGATTCTTCCCTTTTTCTTTTTCTTTTTTCTTTTTGGCAGTCATGAAATGTCCCAGTAGAGAAGGGGACACACATACTTTTTCAAACCAGCCTGGAGGAAATGTGAAATGCATAATGATATAATGGAAGTGGCATTGCCTTAAGAGCTAGGAAATCTTTTTTCTGGGTCTAGTTTTACAAACAGTGCCTTTCACTTAGGTGTTGTTAGAATCCAGAAAAAGGAGTGATTTTCTAGACTGGTTATTTTCAAACTCAAACATATTTGCATACCAATGTTCATAGCAGCATTATTCACAATAGTCAAAAAGCAGAAGCAACTCAAATATCCATCAACAGATTAATGGATTTAAAAATGTATTATAAAACAAAATATTATTCAGCCAAAGGCATGAATTTCTGATACATGTGACAACATGGATAAACCTTTAAGGCATAATATTGAGGGAAATAAGTCACCCATGACAGATATTGTATGATTCCACTTATATGAAATAACTAGAATCTGAAAATTCAGAGATACATAGAGTACAAGTTAACAGGGTTGGGGAAGAAAGGGGAAATGCGAGTTAATGAAAAATGGGTTCAAGCTTTCTGTTTGGGTTGATGGAAGAGTTTTGGTAATACGATGTGATGAAGGTAGCACAACGTTATGAATGTGATTGATCCCACTGAGCTCTATGCTTGGGAGTTGTTGAGATGGGAAATTTTATATTGTGTATATTTTTCCACAGTTAAAAAAAGAGAAAGAGAAATTGAATAGACAATGACAATGAAATGCAACACATGATCCTTGATTGTATCTAATAATGGAGAAGAAAATGCCCAAAAGGACATTATTGGAACAATTGTAAAAGATGGAATATAGACTGTATACTTTATATCAGTGTTAAATTTCTGGAAGTTATCTGTAGTTAGTGAGGTTGCATAAGTGAAATCCTTGTTCTTAGGAAATATACATAGAAGTATTAAGTGTACAAGAAACATAATGAATGCAACCTACTCAAAATTTTAGAAAATAGGCAAGATGGCTACGATGTTATAACAAATGTGGCAAAATGTTAAATTTGATAAATCTGGGTATTTCGGTAGGTGGTATATTGGAGTTCTTTAAATTGGTTTTGAATTATTTTTGAAATTGTCCAGTAGGTTTGAAACTATTTTAAAATGAAAAATTAAAGATTCAGTTTATGGTAAAAATGAAAATTGATATTACTTGACATGTCAAGCTTAAACCAAGATTTAAATTTACATTATGAACAGCAAGAACATAGTAAAAAAGTAAACATCTTTTACTATTGCTATTATTGATTTAAATATTATTAGATTTGTTATTTATATTTGGACAATAACCAGCCTAAAATAATTTCCTTAAAATAAAACTTGTAAGTTTGGGAATTATTATGTGCTTCAAAAATTGATTGCCATGAGGAATGTTAATGTAATGACAAATCCAAGTAGAAACAGGTTTCTGATTTTTATTTTAATCTAGGAAAATGAATTTGGAGGACAAGAATTTTTCAGTATTTAAACAAATAAGTCATAGAAAACCCAGTTTTGTCATGTAGGGGCTGAAAGCATCTTTCCCCAATGCTGTACTCTAATCCAGAGCTAGGCTAGAATTCAGATTCACATGTGGAGCTTCCTACATGCAGATATTAGAGTTTTTCAGGGGGCCTAGTTTCTGAAAAAAAAATTTTGATAAAACAAAAAGCAGCAAACACCCAAAACATCACCTTTATTACTCATAGAAACGAAGTTAGAGAATGGAGTGTGAAAGCCAAGTGACCTGCTAATTAAACCCCCAAATTAAGTAGTCTTATCCACCTAGTCACAACAGCAGGCTTCCCTGCCTGGAGGGTTAGATACAGTCTCCAAAGGGGCAGAGAATGTTTGCTCCCAGGACCAGCTAGGTCTCTTTGTTGAAAAAGCAGGAAAACCATGCCACTAAAGGTACTAATAATATAAAGCTTTATTTTTCCTTCCATGATCTCTCTTTCTTGGCTTCGATTTGTCATGGTATTTTTTATTTGCTATTTATTGTCATTCTCTGTAAAGAAAAAATAAAATATTAGATTATTAGCATGAATTTTACCATTTAGCTTTATATTGTGCAATGCCAGTTTTAAATGTAAATATGAGATTTTAACCCATAGGAAGAATTATCAAAAGTACACAATTTGAATTTCAGATCTCATACATATGTAAGTATTTTCTTAGCACAACAGCGTAAATGCGACACAAAACTAACTCAGCTGTTCTTATTTCTCTTCTTGATTCATGCACAATCTACCAACACTTTCTGTCTTCAGGTTATTGATGAGTAATGGAGGGCTAAAAGGAAAAGGAACTATTGGGGGCCATATTTTTCTCTTTCTTTATATGTTATTATTATGAGGGTAATCGGATGGCTAACACAGGGAAGTAACACAAGCATAAAGGGATACAATAGGGTTCTTCTTGGTTGTGTTTCTTTCTTTCTGTGTTAGAAGTAGAAAGTTCTTGTTTGAATGGAAAACTTGGCTACCCAATGCTGTCAGCGCTCAGTCATAGATATAATAGTTTACTTTGAACTTGCTGTGAGTCTCACTGAAATCTCATGTATGATGGGTTCATTGAAATTCTGTGTTCATAGGACATTGTGAATGAGATAGAAGAATGGGGCAGCAATAATGGTCGACAGACATATTGCATGTATTTCCTCTGTTAACAGCATGCTCCATTTTCTCATCAGACTTCACTTTCAACCCACAAGTGTAAAGATTACAACATCAGAGCATTAAATCAAGGTATGGCCCTTCCCCATGAGGGGCAAATGGTAAGCACTGCTTGCTTTCTGGGGGCAGCTCACTCACAAGAGAAATAAGGGCTGACCTAATCTACAGAGATTTGCTACAATGGAGTGTCGTGGGTTCAAGGCACACCAGAAACTTTCAGCAAATGATTCCTTTATTACTTGAACAGAATAAAGGGTACAGAAAGGGCAAATTACCTTGTTGTCACTTACTCAACACAAAGCATCCATAGGAGCAAGGGAAGAAGTCCCATCATGGCAGGTCTCTCTGGGTGGTGGAAAATTGCTCTGGGTTGGGGTTGGTAGATGGCAGATTTGCATGCCCCACTTGAAGTCAGAGAAGAAAAACAAATCTATACTTCTAGTGTTTGTTTGTTTGTTTTTTTCAGTCTACCTCAGGGGAGGGGGAGGTCTTGCCACTGAGAATTCCTATTCTGATAAGAATCTGGCAGTGCCTTTTCCTGGATTTAAGGTCTAGCTAGGCCTTTCCATTAGTCTCTTTCTCTTTTTTTAATATACATATTTTTATTTTTTGTAAAAATACTTAGATTACACAAATGTTACACAAAAAATATAGGGATTCCCATATGCCCCGCTCCCCACACCTCCCCCACATGCTCCCACATAAACAACATTCTTTATTAGTTTAGCATATTCATTGCAATTGATAAACACATCCTGGGGCATTGCCATTGAGTATGGACCATAGTTCACTTTGTAGTTTACACTCTCTCCCACACAATTCTGCAGGCAATGGGAAGATATATAATGGCATATATCTGTCATAATAATGCCATTCAGGAGGATTCCAAAGTCCCAAAAATGCCCCCGCTTTACACCTGTTTTTCCCTCTCCCTGCATTCAGAAACTTCAGTGGCCACTGTCTCCACATCAATGATGTAATTTCTTCCATTGCTAAAATCACAAGTCTATAGTAGAATACCAGTAAGTCTACTTTAGTCCATAGTTCATTCCCCAATCCTGAGGACTCTGGGACGGTGATGTCTACTCAATCTCTAATTGAGAGGGGGCTGTGATCCCATAGGGCCAATGGATGGGACTCTCTTGCTTGCAGTTGTAGGCTCTCTTGGTTCCTTGGTATGGTAGTTGTCCATCATCACCTCTATGTTAGTTGTCCTGGGTGAGACCAATGAACTGGTGAGTAGATGTTACAACTCCATTGAGATTCAGGGCTCAGCTGACACATGGAGAGCCCAAAGATTTAAGTCTCTTGGATGTACATCTACCAACTTTAGTACTAATTAGAGGGACAGAAGAAGAGCCATGTGTAGGGAAACCACAACTCAGTTCAGCTCTGTCATTCTGGGGAGCATAAATTCCTAAGTAGGGCCCACTGGCAAGGCACCAAACTCCTGAGCTATCTGCACTGACTATAGTGTCTGGATGCCTCTAGAACCCTCAGGAGCCCTGCTTTTGGAGGTAGTATCTACTTTGGCTGTCAATGAAATCCTGCTGAGATGGGCATAAGCATAACCTCTGGAATGACCTCCTGACTCACTTTGATTTCTCTTAGCCATATTAACTCATTTGTCTTTACCTTTTCCCCCTTTTGGTCAAGGTCTTTACCCAGTTGCTTTGGTAGTTGGTGCTTGGTAGTAATCCCTCCATGCTAGGGAGGCTTATCCCTGGGAGTCATGTACCATGCTAGAGGGGAAGGTAATGTATTTATATGCTGTATTTGGCTTAGAGAGAGGCCACATTTGACCAAAAAGGAGGCTCCCAGGAGGCAACTCTTAGGCACCATATAATACTAGGCTAAGTTTCAACTTCAAGAGCAAAGGTTCATATGCAGAGTCATCAATATCAATGGCCTATCAATGGACCATCCTCCTTCTCCAGTCATTGCCCCTGTACTCGGCGGATTCTTGCTGGTCTATTAGAGAATGTGGCAGAACTCTCCAGGATGGGAATTTGATATTCCTTTGGTTATTGTGTGAATCTCCACCCACCATGCAATGCCTCATGAAGATTTGAACACATTTATATGCCTTATATATATGCCTAGGTGAGCTTTCTCCCATATAACCCCTCTCTCTGTCAACCAGCAACAATGATCCTCCCCTCCCACAGTTGTAACCCTTCTGTGATCCCAAACTTCTTCAAAATGAAGCCAATAAAACAGCCAAACACAATTAATAAGAAAATGAAATAATAATGGTAGTTTTAAAAATATAAAATCAAATACAAAAAATTAAAAAATAAAATTTGGGATAATAAAGATAATGAAAAAATATTTAAATTATTTTTTATATTTTCCCTTTCATCATTGTAAGATCTGTTGTCCTATATGTACAGTAACGTTGTCTTCTGTTTATTTCCCCAGTGGCTTACTTATTTATTTATTTTTTTTGTTTTGTCCTCAAAGAAGTTTTTTTTTACAGAAAAGTCCTGTACCAAATACAGGGAACTCTCATATACCCAACATCCTCCCCTCTTTCCCCCTTCCACTATTAATAACATTTTATATGTGGATGGTACGTTTGTTATAACTGTTGTACAAAGTAAAACATAGCTACCAATCATGGTAAATGGTTTACATTATGGTTTACATTTTGGACCATACACTTCTATAAACTTTGATACAATTCAACATGTCCTGTACCCATCAGAGCAAGATCATGTAGAACACTTCCATCTCCCCTAAAATGCCCCTTGTTCCATCTATTCTAGTCCTCCCTCCCCCTCCCCCGGGAAACACAGCAACCACTAGGCTTCACTCTTTGAAGGGAAAAATTCAGTTACTTGCAACAACACAGAGCTTGACACACGGGTCTGCCCTCCCCTATTAGGCACCATTCATGCTCTCAAGAGGCACCCACCGCTCTTTTTGAAAATATAGTGAGCCACACCAGGATGGGAGGACACCACTATGCCACTCATTATATGGGTCTCCACCCACTGATATAACACACTATGGCAAGATGAACATTCACATACTCCCTAGAAGCCTGCCCCAGCTGAGTCTTGTCCCGAATGCCCCCCTCATCCAACATCCTAAACCAGCAACCCTCACTTGCCATATTACCAAAAGAATATTACCACATTGTATTTTCAAACATGTACCCGCCAATCTCCAGTGTTCACCTGCTCCCTCCCCCAACCCTATCCCCAGTTCCATGGACAGTCCAACCCACCCTCCCCAACCCACCCCACTGACAAACCCAGCAGTACCTAACCTAAAAGTATCATTACACCATTGTTATTCCCCTCCACTGTACAACTATACACTTCCCCCTTATCATAGATTTTGCCCATATGGGCATTGGCTCATGATCTTCTTCCTTTCCATTTCCTTTAAACATATCTTCCAGACTCTAGCTCTGTGAGTCTGCTCAATTTGCTTAATTCGTATCAGAGAGGTCATGTAATATTTGTCCATCAGTACATGGCTTGCTTCACTCAACGTAAGGTCCTCAAGATTCATCCATGTTATCCCATATGTTAATCTGCATTCCTTCTTACAGCTGAGTAATATTCCATTGAATGTATATACCACAATTTATTTATCCATTCATCTGTTGAAGGGCATTTGGTTTGATTCCAAGTTTTGGCAATAGTGAATAAAGCTGCTATGAACAAAGATGTGCATATATCTGTTCATGTCATTGCTTTCAGTATATACGTAGCTGTGGAATTGCTGAATTGTGTGGCAGTTCTATAGCTAGTTTTCTGAGGAACCGCCAAACTGCCCTCCACAGTGGCTGCACCATTCTACATTCCCACCAGCAGTGGACGAGGGTTCCCATTCCTCTACATCCTCTCCAACATTTGTAGTTCTTTTTTTTTCAATAGCCACCATTCTAATGGGTGTACAATGATATCTCATTGTAGTTTTGAATTGCATTTCTGTAATAGCTAGTGATGTTGAGGATCTTTTCATGTGCTTTTTAGCCATTTGTATTTCTTCTTTGGAGAAGTGTCTATTCAAATCACATGCCCCCCCCTCCCTTTTTTTGACTTTTAACACATTCTAAATTTTATTTATTTATTTTTTTATTAAATTGTTTTAAAAATTTTTAAAAAGATACTTAGATTACATAAATGTTACACAAAAATTATAGGGATTCCTATATGCCCCAGGATGCCCATTTTTAAAATGAGTTGTTTGTCTTTTTATTTTTGAGATGTAGAATTTCTTTATATATGCTGGTTATTGGGCCCCTAACAGATATATGGTTACCCAATATTTTCTCCCATTGAGTAGGTTGCCTTTTCACTTTCTTTTCTTTTCTTTTTTTTTTTTTAAAGATTTTATTTATTTATTCATTTATCCCCCTCTTGCTGCTTGTGCTCGCTGGGTCAGCTAACCACGCCGTGCGGGCGGGCTTACCTTCACCAGGAGGCCCCAGGAACCGAACCCGGGGCCTCCCATATGGTAAACGGGAGCCCTACTGATTGAGCCACAGCTGCTTCCCAGCCTTTTCACTTTCTTTTTTAAAGATTTTATTTATTTATTCATTTGTTCCCCCCTTGCTGCTTGTGCTCGCTGGGTCAGCTAACCACGCCTTGCTGGCAGTCTTGCCTTCACCAGGAGGCCCTGGGAACCGAACCCGGGGCCTCCCATATGGTAAACGGGAGCCCTACTGATTGAGCCACAGCCGCTTCCCCCTTTTCACTTTCTTGACAAACTTCTTTGAGGTGCGAAAGCTTTTAATTTTGAGGAGGTCCTATTTATGTTTTTCCTTTTGTTGCTCAAGCTTTGGGTGTAAAGTTCATGAAACCATTTCCTAATACAAGATCCTGTAGATGCTTCCCTATGTTATCTTGTAAGGTCTTTATGGTCTTGACTCTTATATTTAGATCTTTGATCCACCTTGAGTTAATTTTTGTGTAAAGCGTGAGATGGTGTTCCTCTCTCATTCTTTTGGATACGGATATCCAGTTCTCCAAGCAACATTTGTTGAAAAGGCCTTTCTATCCTTGTTGAATGAGCTTGGTAGCCTTGTCAAATATCAATTGACTGTATATGCAAGGATCTATATTAGAACTCTCAATTTGGTTTATTGGTCAGTATGTCTATCCTTGTGCCAATAACATGTAGTTTTGACCACTGAAGCTTTGTAGTATGTTTTAAAGTCAGGTAGTGTGATTCCTCCTATTTCATTTTTCTTTTTCAAAATATCTTTGAATGTTTGGGGCTTCTTGCCCTTCCAAATAAATTTCATAGTTAATTTTGCCAATTCAGCAAAAATTCTGTGGAGTTTTTTTATTGGGATTGCATTAAATCTGTAGATCAGTTTGTGTAGTATTGACAACTTAATGATGTTTAATCTTCCTATCCATGAACAGGGAATATCTTCCATTTCTTTAAGTCATCTTTGATTTCCTTTAACAGTGTTGTGTAGTTTTCTACATATAAGTCATTTACATTTTTAAATTTATTATTAGGTATTTGATTGTTTTAGTTGCTATTATAAATGGGACATTTTTCTTGATTTCCTCCTCAGATTGCTCATTATTGGTGTACAGAAAGGCTATTGATTTTTGCACATTACTGAACTCATTTATAAGCTCTAGAAGCTTTGCTGTAGATTTCTCAGGGCTTTCTATATATAGGATCATGTAGTCTGCAAATAAGTGAAATTTTTACTTCTTCCTTTCCAATTTGGATGCATTTTATATCTTTTTCTTGCCTAAGTGCTCAAGGAAGTACTTATAACACAGTGTTAAATAGAAGTGGTGAAAGTGGGCATCCTTGTCTTGTTCCTAATCTTACAGGGAAAGCTTTTAGGATTTCACCATTGACTATGATGTTAGCTGTGGGTTTTTCATATATACCCTTTATCGTGTTCAGGAAGCTTCATTCTATTCCTATCTTTTGTGGTGTTTTTATCAGGAAAGGTTGCTATATTTTGTCAAATGCTTTTTCTGTACCTATAGAGATGATCAAGTGTTTTTTTTTTTTCTTTTGATCTGTTTATGTGTATTACATTTATTGATATTCTTATGTTGAACGATCCTTGCATACCAGGGATGAATCCCACTTCGTCATGGTGTATAATTCACTTGCTGTGTTGTTGAATACTGTTAGCGAGTATTTTGTTCAGGATTTTAGCATCTTAGTTCATTAGAGAGATTGGTACATAGTTTTCCTTTCTTGTGGCATCTTTATTTGGCTTTGGTATTAGGGTGATGTTGGCACTATAGAATGAATTAGTCAATGTTCCCTCTACTTATATTTTTTGGGAGAGTTTAAGCATGAGTGGTGTTAATTCTTCCAGAATGTTTGATAGAATTCATCTGTGAAGCCATCTGATCCTGGGCTCTTCTTAGTTGGGAGGCTTTTGATGACTAATTCTATTTCGTTACTTGAGATTGGTCTATTGAGTTAATCAATTTCTTTTTTTGACAATGTGGGCTGCTTGTGTGTTTCTAGCAATTTGTCCATTTCTTCTTAATTATCCATCTTGTTGGCATATAATTTTTCAAAATATCCTGTTATGATACTTTTTATTTTTGTAGGGTCAGTGATGATATCCCCTTCCTCATTTCTTATTTTATGTATTTGCATTTTCTCTCTTTTTTCCTTTCTTAGTCTAGCTAGGGGTTTGTCAATTTTATTAATCTCCTCGAAGAAGCAGCTTTTGTTTTGTTTATGTTTTCTAGTGCTTTGTTATTTTCTATTTCATTTAGTTCTGCCCTAATCCTTGTTATTTCTTTTTTTCTACTTCCTTTAGGGTTAGTTCGTTGTTCTTTTTCTAATTCTTCCAGGTGTGCAGTTAGGTCTTTGATTTTAGATCTTTCTTCTTTTTCAAGTTAGGCATTTATGGCTATGAATTTCCTGCTCAGTCCTGCTTTTGCTTCATCCCATAGATTTTGATATTTTATGTTGTCATTTTCATTTGTTTCAAGGTAGTTATTGATTTATTTTGAGATTTCTTTCTTAACCCACTGTTTGTCTATATGTGTGTGGTTTAACTTCCATATCTTTATGCCTAATCTGCTTCTCTGGCCTTTATTGATTTCTAGCTTCATTCTATTGTGGTCAGAGAAATTAGTTTGCATAATTTTGATCTTTCTGAATCCATTGAGAGTAGTTCTGTGGCCTAGCATGTGTTCTATACTGCAGAGTGATACATGTGTACTCAAGAAGAATGTATATCCCACTGTATTTGGGTGTAATGTTCTGCATATATTTATTAGGTCCAGGTCTTCTAATATATTATTTATATTCTTTATTCTTTATTGATTCTCTGTTGAGATGTTCTGTCTAATGTTGATAATGGTATAATAAAGTCCCCCATTATAATTGTAGATGCATCTATTTCTCCATTTAGTTTTTTCCAATTTTTGCCTTGTGTATTTTGAGGTGCCCTGTTAGGTACATAAATGTTTATGATTGTTCTTTCTTCTTTGTAGATCACCCTTTTTATTAATACATAGTGTCCATCTTTGTCTCTTAAAATAGTTTTTCATTTAAAGTCTATTTTGTCCAATATTAATATAGCTACTCCCACCCTTTTTTGGTTATTGTTTGCTTATAAAATTGTTTTCCAGACATTCAGACTCTTTGTATCCCTGGGTTAAAGGTGGACTTCTTGTAGAGAGCATATAGATGGATCATATTTCCTTATCCATTCACCAATCTGTGTCTCTTGACTGGTGAGTTTAATCCATTAACATTCAATGTTATTACTGTCAAGGAATTACTTACATTAGTCATATTATCTTTAGGTTTATGTATGGTATATGTTGTTTTTATTTCTCTTATCTTTTTAGTTGTTCTTACACTTTCCTCCAACTGTCTCGCTCCTGTTTTTTCCTTGCGACCCTTTAGTATTTCTTGAAGTGCAGGTTTCTTATTGACATATTCTTTTAATTTTTTATCTGTGAATATTTTGAGGTCTCTCTCATTTTTGAATGCCAGCTTTGCTGTGTAGAGCATTCTTGGCTGGAAATTTTTTCTTTAGGCAGCTTAACTACGTTATACCACTGCTTTCTTATAGAGCTTCCCTTTTATGTGATGGTTCTCTTTTCTCTTGCTACATTCAGTATTCTCTCTTTGTCTTGAACATTGGACAATTCGACAAGTATATGTCTTGGAGTAGGCCTGTTAGAATTTATACTCTTTGGGGTGTGCTGCACTTCCTGGACTTGTATGTCCATCTCCCTCAATAGGGTTGGGAAGTTTGAAGCTGTTATTTCCTCTAACACTCCTTCTGTCCCCTTTCTCTTTTCTTCTCCCTCTGGAATGTCTATAATGCATATGTTTGTGAATTTCATGTTGTCATTCATATCCCTAAGTCCCTGCTGAATTTTCTCTATCTTTTTATCTATCTGTTCTATATCTGTTTGATTTCAGATGTATTGTCTTCCAAATCACTGATCCTTTCCTCTGCCTGTTCAAGTCTGCTGTTGTGTGCTTCCAGTGTATTTTTGATTTCTTGGATTATGCCATTCATCTCCATCATATCCATTATCTTTTCATGTATGTTTACAATTTATTCATGATGTTCTCCCAGTGTCTTAATATTTTTTAAAACAATTTAATAAAGTATATTATGCATACATGAACATACATAAGCAATAAGTGTTCAGTAAACATTGTGAACATACAAAACAAACATGCATAACATCATACAGGGCTCCCACACATCACCCCACCACAAACACTTTCCATTGTTGTGAAACATTTGTTAACAAATTATGAATGAGCATCGTCAAAGTACTATTACTAACTATAGTCTGTATCTTACTCTCATATACTTTTTTAAAAGGATTTATTTATTTACTTTTATCCAATTTTATCCCACCACCCCCCTTTTTGCTGTTTTTGTGTCCATTCACTGGGAAACTCTTTGTGTCTGTTTCCTGCTCTCTCTTCTCATCCTTCTCTTCCTGTCTTCACTGGGATTCAATCCTCGGAACCTACGATGTGGGAGAGAGGCATCCTACTGCCTGTGCCACCTTAGTTCTGTTTTTTTTGGCACATCTCATCTTGGCTCTCCCTTGTGTCACTCTCCTATTACATCATCATCTTGCTGCATGACCTATGGGGCCTGGTGGCACACCGACACGCTGGGCCTGATGGCGCACCCACGTGTGGGGCCTGGGGGCCTCACCTGCTCATGGGGCCTTGTGGTGCACCCGCATACAGGGCCTGGTGGTGCACCCACTCTTGGGGCCTGATGGCACACCTGCACACAGGACCTGGGGTCTCACCTGCTTGCAGGGACTGACGGTGCACCTGTGCAAAGGGCCTGGTGGTACACTCGCCTTCTATATTTTTCTTTTTTTAATTTTTACTGGGAGGTCCCAGGGATCAAACCCAAGTCCCTCCATATGGGAGATGGATGCCCAACCATTTGAGCCACATCCACCCCCCTGCTATATCTCTTAAGGTTGACCAAAATACCTAGAGTTACAGTTATTTCTCATACAGGATGGTCATGTAATAAATGAGGCTTAGTTTATTACCAGCATTCTAAAAGCCAGACCTAGGGAGAAAAACTAAGTCTGGGATACATGAATGGTTTCTTATACAGCTAATGTTTAGCCTACCCTGATTATCACAAAATCAGGACAGCAAGAATATTTGCATTTAACATCCTTAATCTCTTCCTTCACTTCATTAAATTGATTCATGATATTTGCTCAGACATCTCTGATGAGTTGTTCCATGTCCTGCATCTCTTCCTGGTTTATAGTTTGTTTGTTGGACTGAGCCATGTCTTTCTGTTTCTTAGTATGGCTTGTAATATTTTGTTGGTGTCTAGGCATCATTTATCTTGATAGTTTTACTCAGTTGCTTTGCTTCTCTTTATATTTTATGGTTTTATTTTGTTGTTGCTTTTGTGTGTGTGGTAAGGTTTCACTTTGACACTTCATTCCTCTTATTCTATTTCCTTGTTGTGGTCTATGTTCCTTTGAAAGAAAAAAAAAAATTAAGACCAGAGAAAAGGAAAGAGATAGGAAGAGTAAAATAATAATAAAAATAGTGAAAGATAGGAGAGGAACCGTACAAGATCTAGGAAATGGAAAAATTTACATGAGTAAGAATCACAGAGGAATAAGATTAGAAAAGTGGAATAGAAACAATGAAACAAGAAGCAAAATAGAGAAAAATTTATAGAATGAATTTAAAGACTGGAGTGGCTAGAAGAGGGGAAAAGAAAAGAGAAAAGAGAGAAAGAAAAAAGTAATAAAAAAGAAAGTCGACAAAGAAAAAAGAGGAGCAAGAGAGATGAAAACGAGGAAAATTGGAGAGTAAATAAAAGAGGTAGAATGAAAGAACAACTGAAAACAAAATATATAAAGATGGAGAGAAAAGAAATAGTGTAGAGTAAATCTGTAAAGAAAAGAAAAATAAAGTAAAACAAAGACTCAAGGAAACAAAGAAAGGGGATACACAACATGAAAGGAACAAGACAGCAGCAAATTGTTTAAAAAAAGAGACAGGAAAAAAAAAAAAAAACAAGGAAAAACAGCCTTCTCTCTTAGACTCCTAAGGATCTTCTCAGGCTGCTTGTGTTCGTCACTCATTCACCCTGCAGCCTGCCCTCTGGAGGTTTCGAATGAGGTTTTAGTGAGCAAAGTAAGTAAAAATTTAAAAAAATGATACTTTTTTTAAAGTAAGAGATCTAAGAAAAGATAATACAAAGAGAATGCCTATATGTTCCCTGTCATTAAGTTTCAGCTGGACGCCTAATAACCTGGTGGATCACTTCTCAAGCAAGAGTCAGGAATTGAACCAGGGACCATGTATATGCTAGGCAGAAATTCTTCCACTGAGCTATTTTGCCTCCTTAGGATAATGATCCTTTCAGAAGGCTATCCATCCCTTTTTCCTCAGGCAGGTTAGATTCCCTGCAGTCTGCCAGAGTTGTGCTGATCAGCCTCCTGTCTCTGCCTCCTCTCTGATGTAATTCCTCTCTTTACCTAGGTGGCTGGGTGTGACTGCCTACCCAAGGAGATTCTCCTCCCCTTTCCCTGTCGAGTTGGGATCCCTTCCAATATTCAAAAGGGGCCCAACTGGCTAAACTCACCATTAAGAAATCACTCTCCACCCTCCCAAACCCCTTTTCTTCACAGGGAATCTGCTGTCACACTCCCATTTCGAGAAGGGGGTCAGGGGCTCCAACTAGTCTATCCATCCTGAGGTCTGGGTATGTGTGCCGTTTCCAGCCACCGAGGTAAGCAACCCATGATTTCCCCCTGGCTTTCCTATCTGTCCAGAACCCTCCTAGATGACTCAGAGCACAGTCCCATTCTATATAAATCCAAAGGAGGAAGAGGTCTGCTCTCCTCTTGGTTCTACACAATTCCTCAGGAGTTTTACCCTCGCTTAATATCTCTGGGTGGGGGAGGGGAGCCCTTCCTGGCAGCCAGGAGGTTTATTAACTCACAATTATCTATTTTGGCTTCTTCATCTCTCTGACCCTCACTTTTCTGGGAAGAGTTCTGGTTTGCTGTACTCCAAAGCAGGTCCTCAAGTTAGCCTGTGGCTCTTTCTCTGTTGTTTTAGTGAGAGCTGAGACTTTTCTGACTAACCTGTCGGCCATGGTCCCTCAACCTGAACTGTAGTTTCATTAACATTAGAGGAAATAGATTCGCTTTATACTGTAGTGAAAAATAGTGAATTGAATATTTAGAGAAACTGTATTTTAGCCATTTTAGGAGAGAATTCAAGATCCAGCCTGATTAACCATTATTATTAATAATAATTTTTATATTAAAAAATATATACATGAATCAACAAAAATCCATCAGTCCAGAGGAGGGACAAGATGGCAGCAGAGTAAGGAACTGCCAGAGTCAGATGGTCCTACAGTACAGTTAGCAGTCACCCAGAACTACTACACCAACCTCTCTTGGCAACTGTATTCATTTTTGTCCCACATGCACTAGATTGTTAGGAACCTATGGCTCCATCCCCACTCCCATTAGACAAAAGGTAGGGCAGTGTTTCCTCAGGTTCTCCAAGCAACTGCATCCACTTTCAGACTGCACAGACTAGACTGTTGTACATCTCTGGCCAAAACCCCACCTTGATAGAGCAGGAGGAGGGACAGTGCTCCATCAGCCTCTCTGAGCAGCTGCAGTTTCTTTCAGCCCACACTGGCTAGATTAGAGGGCACACCAGTGGCTCTATCCCTGCCTCTGACAGGGTTGGAGGAAGGACAGTGTTCCCTCTGCCTCTCCAGCAACTGCAGTTACTTTTGGACTGCATGGACTAGACAGTTGGACATATCTGTGGCTTCATCCATACCCATTATAGGGAGGAGGAGAGATAGTGCTACCTCAGCCTCACTGGGCAACAGCAGTCACTTTCAGCCCACATGGACTAAATTAGTGAGCATACCAATGGCTTCATCCCTGCCCATGACATGACAGTAAATCAGATGCTGAGTCACCAACAAAAAATTATAATCCATACCAAGAAATAGGAAGATATGGCCCATTGGTATTAGTGGACATACCAATGGCTCCATTCCTGCCCATGACAGAACAGTGCTCCTTCACCCTCCTTGGGCAACTGAGTAACATTCGGCCTTCACAGACTCAATTGTTGGGCACACTTGTGGCTCTATTCCCTGCCCCCCACAGGGGATGTGGGGGCCAGTGCTTCCTTAGTCTATCTGGAAAAGTGCAGTAGGGTTTTGACCCTCTTGGCTTAGTTTGTTTCCCACACTGGCAGCTCCATTTCCACCCCAGGCAGGGGAGGAAGGGACATGGAGCTCCATCAGTATCTCCAGGAAATTACTGGTCTTCGCTTGCATAACTTGGATCACTGCACATGACTGGCAGGGGAGAAAGGTGGGAGAAGCTTCATCGGTTCCTGGGCCAATGCAGGCAGCTTCAGCCTCCATGGCTTACAGTACCAACAGCATCCTTGGCTCTTACTCAGCAACCATCAAGGAAGAAAGGGCAAGAAACAGATAAAAAAGAAATGAAAAAATTCAGATTAGCTATACACAAGCCACTATAAAATTCCAAATTAAGTTGAACCAAGTATCAAAGAAGAGCTATAGCACAAAGCCAAAGCCCTAGACTAAAGAGAGAAAGTGAGTCTGAAATAAAAACATCTAAGTAAATCAGATGCTGAGTCACCAACAAAAAATTATAATACATACCAAGAAATAGGAAGATATGGCCCAGTCAAAGGAAAAAACCTAAGCCTCCAGATGACAAAACAGTTCAAACAATTAAGCATAGATGTTAAAATAAAACTCCTTAATAAGTTCCATGAGATGCCTAATGAGATTAAGGATATTAAGAAGACATTGGGTAAGCACACTGAAGAACATGAAAACATACACAGAAAAATAGCAGATCTTATGGCAGTGAAAGTCACAATAAATGAAACTAAAACACATTGAAGGCATATAACAACAGATTTGAAGAGGGAGAAGAAAAGATCAGTGAGCTTGAAAACAGGGCCCCTGAAAGAAAACATACAAAAGAACAGATAAAGAAAAGAATGAAAAAAATTGAACAGGGACTCAGAGAACTAAATGACAGCAAGAGACATGAAAATATACATGTCATGGTTACCTAGGAAAGAGAAGAGACTAAATATCGTTAAGATGTCAGTTCTACCAAAATTGATTTACATATTCAATGCAATCCCTGTAAAACTCCAATGGCCTCTATTAAAGAAATGGAAAATCTTATTGTCAAATTTATCTGGAAGGGTAAGTGGCCATGAATAGCCAAACATCTTAAAAAACAAGAAGGAATTTTGAGGACTACCATCTCTGGATAGAAATCATATTACCTAGCTATAGTTGTAAGAACACCATGGTACTGGCATAAAAATAGACACATAGACCAATGGAACTGAATTGATGGTTTCATAAAAAGACTCACACATCTATGGTCAAGTGATTTTTGACAAGGTTCTCAAGCCCACCCAGCTGGACCAGAACTGTTTATTCAACAAATGGTGCTGGGAGAACTGTATATCCATATGCAAAAGAATAAAAGAGGACCCCTACCTCATACCTTATACAAAAATTAACTCAAAATGGATCAAAGACCTAAATATAAATGCTAGAAGCATAAAACTCCTAGAAGAAAATACAGGGAGACATCTTCAAGGCCTGGTGGTAGGTGGTGGTTTCTTAAACCTTGCACCCAAAGTATGAGCAAGGAAAGAAATAATGGGTAAATGGGACCTCCTCAAACTTAAATACTTTTGTGTATCAAAGGACTTTGTCAAGAAGGTGAAAATGAAGCCCACTCAATGGGAGAAAATATTTGAGAAACTACCTGTGATGGTTAGGCTAATGTGTCAACTTGGCCAGGTAATTGTGTCCTGTTGTTTGGTCAAGCAAGTACTGGGCTAATTGTAATACAAGGACATTTATGGGCTTTAGTCATTGGTTAGTTTACTGCATAGATGGCTGAATACATATGCATCAACCAGGGGGATTGCCATCAGCAATGAGTAGAGCTATATCCAATCAGTTGAATGCCTTAAAAGGGGAAGTGATTTTAGCATTCAGGGAGAATTTCCCAGCTTGTCTTTGGACAGCCAATGTCTCCCAGAAACTCATCAAGGACCTTCATTGGACTTTCATTGAGGCCCCTGGTTTGCAGCCTGCCTGTGGAACCTGGATGTGTACACCCCCATGGTGACGTGAGAGACTGTTATAAAATCTCATACTATTTACAGAAATCTCCTGTTGATTCTGTTTCTCTAGAGAACCCTGGCTAATACAGCTTGGTACCAGGAGTGCGGTGGTTCTTGAGGAACAGAATCTTAAACATGGGATATCTGAAGTGGTTCTGGGAGTTTTGCAATTGGCTCTCTTCTCTGATTTGACTCAAGGGTGCTAATGACTCTCTTTCCAATAATGAAGAGGCCGCTAACAGTCCATGGCATGCCTTAGCAACGGAGATATGCAAAATATCATCACTGGATTCCCCTACTTCAAGGCTTATAAGAAACAAGGACCTGGGTGAGAATGTTTTCAACATCTTAACAGAGTTTTGTGGAGTCAAAAGATATAATGATGTTGGCTGGCTCCTCATAGACACTTTGGATACAGTTACAAAAAAAAAAGAGATGACCTAAAGGCTTCAAATTTGAAACTTAAATGTCGAATGAATGATGTGAAAGTTTCTATGTGAGCTCTGCAAGAAAATCTTGTCTCCTCCAGCAACTGGCTTGAGATATCTGAGAACCAAACTCAAACTCTTATTGTATGAATAGCAGAGTTACAAAGGAAACTAAAATTTCAACCTGGTAGGGTTTCTGTGGTTAAAATGAAGGCATTGATTGGAAAGGAGTGGGACCCTGAGGATTGGAATGGAGACATATGGGATGATGATGATATCTGTGGAGACAATGGAGCCCTAACTTTTGCTGAGACTTTGCCAGATAAACCTGGGATGGCCTGCCCTGTGGATGGCATACCTTGTCAACACTGTATCACTCAGCCTCCAGCCTGCCCCAGGGAGTCTGAACCTCCTTCCAGCCCTGAGGTGGTTACCAGTCAAACTGAAGCCTGCACTGCCCAGCCTCTGGCCTGCTCCAGGGAGTCTGGTCCTCCTCTCAGCCCTGAGGCAGGTACCAGCCAAACTCCAGCATGCATAGCCCAGCATCCACCCTGCCCTGAGGAATCTGCCTTCCAGCCCTGCCTGAAGAGATTAATCCTGTCTCACCAGAAGAAAATACAAAGGAATGCCTGGAGGCCAGTAGCTTGCAAGACATTTCTAACCCTTTTCTATACCCATACCCCACCATCCTTTTTGTCTTCAAGACCTATTACTAGACTAAAACCACAACAAGCCCCCAAAGGTTAAATAGAAAGTATGACCCATGAGGAAGCATGCTATATTCTGAAAGAACTACATGAGTTTCCCAAGTTATATAGACAGAAATCAGGGGAATATGTGTGGGAATGAATACTAAGGGTACAGGGTAATGGTGGAAGGAATATAAAGTTGGATCATGCTGAATTTATTGATATGGGCCTACTAAGCAGAAATTCTAAATTCAATGCTGTAGCTCGAGGGGTTAGAAAGAGCTCTAACAGTTTGTTCGGGTGGCTGACTGAAACATGGACCAG
The DNA here is from genome assembly GCA_026826555.1 of Tolypeutes matacus. NCBI lineage: Eukaryota > Metazoa > Chordata > Mammalia > Cingulata > Chlamyphoridae > Tolypeutes > Tolypeutes matacus. Next base: position 16,675,275 of record JAKSZT010053843.1, read on the forward strand.
AAGATGGCCTAGCATGTCTGAGGTTGAGATGCCAGATTTTCCCTGGTATATGGTAGAAGAGGGAATCCAAAGTGATTGGAATGCTAGGATGGATTTACCATTTAAGATCCACCCACTCACCCCAGGAATATCCAGAGGACACACCTTTAACCAGGACTGTGAGGAATAAGTTTGTAAGACTAACTCCATCTTCCCTGAAGAGCTCTGTAGTTGCTCTTCTCTGTAGTCCAGATATTACTGTAAGGAGGGCTGTAAATGATTGGATCTCAGTCCGGTAAAAGTCAAGTATCATCAGTTAATCACCAAAGACAAGGTGGGAGTTGCTACTGCAATGAAAGGCAGATTCAAAGCAGCTCTCAAAATAGTCTGAGTTGCATGGAGTTATGGCATTGGCTAATAGATCACGGGGTACCTAGAAGTGATATAGATGGGCAGTCTACTAAATTTCTTCTGGATCTGTATAAGCAGAAAAGTTATAGGTCAAGTGAACAAAACCCTAACTCAAATTACAGAAACAGAGAATGATGGCCCCTTATTCATTCCCAGACTTGAGACAGTTTACAGACCCAGAGCCCCTGAATGAGGGGAAGGCCAAGTCCCTTTGGGGAAGGATCATGTTAAACTGCCAAAAATTTATACTGTTAATCTTCCTCCCACTTTTCCCCAAGGAGACCTATGGCCTTTTACCAGAGTAACTGTGCATTTCAGGGATTATTAGACACTAGCTCAGAAGTGACATTAATCCCAGGAGACCCAAAATGTCACTGTGGTCCACCAGTCAGAGTAGGGGTTTATGGAGGTCAGGTGATTGATGGAGTTTTAGCTCAGTTCCATCTCACAGTGGGTCCAATGGGTCCCCAGACCTATTCTGTGGTTATTTCCCCAGTTCAAGAATGCATAATTGGGCATATTCAGTAACTGGCAAAATCCCCACATTGGATCCCTGACTTGTGGAATGAGAGCTATTATGGTAGGAAAGGCCAAGTGGAAGCCACTAGAACTGCCTCTGCCAAGCAAAATAGTAAATCAAAAGCAATAGTGGATTCCCAGAGGGACTTCAGAGATTAGTACCACCATCAAGGATTTGAAGGATGCCGGGGTGGTGATTCCCACCACATCCCCTTTAACCATGCTATTTGGCCTGTGCAGAAAACAGATGGATCTTGGAGAATGACAGCAGATTACCATAAACTTAACCAGGTGGTGACTTCAACTGCAGCTGCGGTCCCAGATGTGGTATCATTGCTTGAGCAAATCAACACATCCCTTGGTACATGGTATGCAGCTGTTCATCTGGCAAATGCTTTTTTTTCAATTGCCATTAGTAAGGACCACTAGAAACAGTTTGCTTTCAGCTGGCAAGGCCAGCAGTATACCTGTACTGTCGTGCCTCAGGGGTATATTGGCTCTCCAGCCCTATGTCATAATATTGTCCGTGGGGTGCTTGATCATCTCTCCCTCCCACAAGACATCACACTGGTCCATTATATTAATGATATCATGTTCATAGGACCTAGTGAGCAAGAAGTAGCAAAGACTTATTGGTAAAACATTTGCATGAGAGAGGATGGGATATAAATCCAAAAAAAATACAGGGGCCTTCCAACTCAGTGAAATTTCTAGGTGTCCAGTGGTATGGAGCATGTCAAGATAGCCCTTCTAAAGTGAAGGATAAGCTTTTTTATCTGGTCCCTCCTATGACTAAAAAGAGGCACAATGCTTAGTTAGTCTCTTTGGATTTTGGAGACAGCACATTCCTCATTTGGTTATGCTACTCAGCTCATTTACCAAGTGACCAGAAAAGCTGCTAGATTTGATTGGGGACCAGAATAAGAGGAAGCTCTCTGACAGCTCAAGGCTGCTGTGCAAGCTGCACTACCCTTTGGGCCATATGATCCAGCAGATCCAATGGTGCTGGAAGTTTCAGTGGCAAATAGAGATGCTGTCTAGAGCCTTTGGCAGGCCCCTATAGGAGAATCCAATGCAGACCCTTAGGATTTTGGAGCAAAGCCCTGTCATCCTCTGCAGATAACTATTCTCCTTTTGAGAATCAGCTTTTGGCCTGCTACTAGGCCTTAATAGAGACTGAACACTTAATCACGGTTCATGAGGTTACCATGAGAACTGAGTTGACTATCATGAGCTGGATATTGTTTGACCCACTAAACCATAAAGTTGGGCATGCACAGCAGCACTCCATAATAAAGCGGAAGTGGTATATATGAGATAGGGCTCGAGGGGGCCCTGAAGGCACATGTAACTTACATCAGGAAGTAGCCCAAATGCCCATGGACCCCACCCCTGCCATGTTGCTTTCTCTTTCCCAGCCCACAGCTTTGGCCTCTTGGAGAGGCCCTTATAATCAGTTGACCGAGGAAGAGAAAACTTAGACCTGGTTTACAGATGGTTCTGCACGCTATGCAGGTACCACCTGAAAGTGGACAACTACAGCACTGCAGCCCTTTTCTGGGACACCCCTGAAGGATAATGGAAGAAAGCAGTGATAAATATGAACTTCATCCACGTGACCACTTACAGAAACAAGGACTGTAATAGTCATGACTCTTTCTTCTTTGTTTCATTATTGAGTAGGATTGTATATGTACACAAAATGAATTTTTGTTTTCTTCCCCAACCTTTTCCCTTATCATATGACAAGCTGTATTAGTTTCATGTCATGAAATTTAAGAATTTTAAGTTTAAAAGTGAATATTACCCAAGGACTTGTACCCTGTTTTGTAGGGAATTAATGCGTTTCCAGTTGTATGCAGGAGAGTTGAACATTGTTAAGCAGAAATACATATATATGCATGCCTGTTATTGTTTTTACTTAGAGACAAAATACGGTTTAAGGTAATGTGTATGGTTGCTGAGTTGACAAGGGGTGGTCTGTGATGGTTAGGTTAACGTGTAATTGTTTCATCAAACAAGCACTGGGCTAATTGTAATACAAGGACATTTATGGGTTTTAGTCATTGGTGAGTTTACTACATAGATGGCTGTTTACATCTGCATCATCCAGGGAGATTGCTATCAGCAATGAATACAGCTTTATCCAATCAGTTGAATGCCTTAAAAGGGGAAGTGATTTCAGGGTTCAGGAAGAATTTCCCAACTCCTCTTTGGATAGCTAACGTCTCCCAGAAACTCATCAAGAACCTTCAATGGACTTTCATCAAAGCCACTGGTTTGCAGCTTGCCTATGGAACCTGGATTTGTGCGCCCCTACAGTCACATGAGCAACTCTTACAAAATCTCATACTATTTACAGAAATCTCCTGTTGATTATGTTTCCCTAGAGAAACCTGACTAATATACCACATATCCGATAATGACTTAATTTCCATGCTATATAAAGAGATCATACAACTCAACAATAAAAGAGCAAGCTATCCAATTAAAAAATGGGTTAAAGACTTAAACAGACATTTCTCCAAAGAGGAAATACAAATGGAAAAAACGCATATGGAAAAATGTTCAATTACACTAGCTATTAGGGAAATGCAAATCAAAACTACAATGAGATATCTCACACTTCATAGAATGTCCATTATGAAAAAAAAAAAAACTGTAAACAAATACTGGAGAGGATGTAGAGAAATAGAAATACTCCTTCATTGTTGATAGGAATATAGAATGTTGCAACCTCTGTGAAAGACAGTTTGACAGTTTGTCAAGAAGCTAAATATAAAAGCGTGGTATGGTCCAGCAATCCCTCTACTAGGAATATAAACAGAAGAACAGAAAACACTGACTCAAATAGACATTTGTATACCCATGTTCATAGCAGCATTATTCACAATAACCAAAGATGGAAACAATCCAAGTATCCATCATCCAATGAATGGATAAACAAAATGTGGTATATACATATAATGGAATACTTTCCTGCTGTAAAAAGAAATGAAATTGGAACATGTATGATAACATGGATGAACCTTGAGGATATTATGCTGAGTAAAATAAGTCAGACATAAAAGGACAAGTACAGTATGATCTCACAAACATGAACAAAATATGAAAACTGAACACATGGAATGAAATCTAGAGTATAAGTTATTAGGACATAGGGTGAAGGCTGAGAAGGGGGTACTGATGTTTAATATATGTAGAATTCTTAATACTTAATTTCTTAATTCCATACTGTAAAAGTATGGAAATGGATAGAATTGATGGTAACACATTATAGTGAATATAACTAACACAGCTGGTTTCTAAAGGGATTTGTGGCTGAAAGGGGAAGTTTAGGGATATAAATGTCAATTGAAAGAAGTCTAGAGAATTATCTAGAGACTAAATAACATTGTGACCTTGGAGGTGGATGAATATTGTGGTTAATAGTACAAATTCAAGAATGTTCTTCTATGAACTAGACAAAGGAACGTCACTGTTACAAGGTGGTAGGAATATGGTAATGCATGGAAAACTACAATTAATATAATTTATGGACTATAGTTAATAGTGATATTATAATATTCTTGCATCAATATCAAAGAAGTTATTGTATCAATGCTAAGAGTCAATAATAGGGAGATATGGGTTTTTTTCCTTTGGACTAGGGGAAAACATTCAAAATTTTACTGAGGTGATGACTGCACAATACTGTGATGAAAGTGGGAGCCGCTGAGTGTACACTTTGCATAGATTGTACAATGCATGGTAATGTATAACACAGTGAACAAGATGGTGGAAGATGGACTGTGGTTTAACGTATAAATATGAGAATGTTCTCTCATGAACTATAACAAATGGACAATACTAATACCTGGTGTTAATAATAGGGAGTTCATGGAAGAAATATACCAAATTTAAGCTGTGGATCACTGTTAGTGGTAATAGTCTGATGATGTTCTTTCATAATCTATAACAAATGTTCCACAACAATGTAACGTGTTGGTGGAATGGTGATGTGTGGGAATTCTGCATACTATGCATGATTGTTTTGTAAGCTCACAACTTCTTGAATAAAATATTAAAAAATCCTTCAGTAGATATAAACTGTCAGTAGATATTAACTCTATATGACCTTTAGCAAGTTAATATTTTGAAAATGCCTGACTCTTAGTATTTAATGTTTCAGGTAATTCTTTTTAATTAGAAATTATATTGTAAAATTAAGGCTCTTGTACCTTGTTTTAATTATTTCCCACATCATAACTTTTAATATTTGCTATTGCAAATTTACCAGAATTAATTTTTTAATTTAAATCACATAATTAACACCTCTTTAAATGTGCCAAATAGAAAATTACCTTCATTCTTATGTATACAAGGGGGCCTGGTTTCTTTTATACCTAAGTTTTGTTTCAGTACTTTGTAATCTAGTCCACATTTCAAAGGTTATTAGCTTACTTGATGCCAAAAGGTCATCCATATTAGCGGTAATTGGCTTTTATAAATATTGCTCATTATGCAAATGCATTATTTACAGGCACCATTAGACCAAAGTGCATCTGAGAACTTAGGTAATAGGTTCTCTGCATTAGTTATGAGGCAAAATATTTGACAATAGATAAATTAGGGTTCATTTTGGGAATTAGAATGTAATTTAGAATATGAAAAAATTGGGATATTTCCTGGCTCATAAGCACTAAAACAGAACAGTTGAGAGCCAGAAATGAAAATTGTGTGTTAATATCTGAATTCAGGAGACCTGTTCTTAGCTATATAAGCTGAATGTATCTTATAATGACTCTAACCACTCTAATAAGCTGCCACATTATACTGAGTCAGTACCAGGCAATGAATATTGGATCTAACTCCAAAATATTTTGTTTAGAATTCCCAGAGTTGCCAGAAGCAATATAGTTTTCAAATTTTAGGAATGTGTATAAATCTCTTTGCTTCAGAGAGATTGAGAAGCCAAATCTCAATTTGGGGTTTGGTTAGATTATTTGAAAGTCATCCTGGAGAAGACAACAGGGTTAAAAGAGCAAGCATTGAAAGTTGCCATGGTAGGGCTGAAGAGTAACAGGTACTCCTTGATTATTTCCTTTAGGTAACATTTATTGAACATTGCCTGGCAATGGTGATATAAAAATGATTAATACACAGTCCTTGCCTTCTTGTGGTTTACATTCCAGCAAGAAAGATATAAATAATTTTCATCCTAAGTCATAAGCAGCAGAATCTATGTAAAGAGCTCTGGAAGCAGAACACAAGGGAGAGAGTTCCTGGAGGTTTGGGGATTTAGGGGAAGTGCTGAGATTTTGCTTTGTTCAATCCTCTCAATTTTCTTTTTTTGGGTAAAATAGCAATATCAAAACTGACAGTTCAGAAAAGGTCAGGTACCAATTTACATTTTATATATCTAAGCGTACATTTTGCAGCAGCCCACTTACTTTACTCAAGATCATTGTTTCTAGAATCTCCTGTTCTATAACTTGCATGGTTCCATGGAACTGTATGGGAGGTGGTTAAATGAATGGGAGAAATTAAAGACCATGGATAAATGACACAGGTTAATTTTGCACTTGTGGAGTTCAGTCTTTGTCATGACCAAGTAACTCCAATAGCTCTTTAGTAAATGCTCTTTCCTCACATTTAAAAATTTTGATTTCAAAGCAACTTTCCAATGGACCAGCTCAGGCAGGACTTCTAAAGTCAGCTATGCGCTGGGTGATACACAGCTTTCCTCTTAGGAACCTTCAGGCTCTCACATTGAGTAGGGTTATGCAGTGTAGTTTCTCTTCCTTCCTGATGAATTCTCACATGAGCCCTGTCAGGACCATTTAGTTCATTAGATATTTCTGATAATTCTGAACTTCAAAATGGAAGAAGTTTAGTGTTCAATCTCTTTGTCCCTAGGGTCTGTATACTGCTCCTTGGTAAAGAAATATGCCTACCTCCTTTCTAAAAACCACCTCTGTGTATCACCTCTGTGTATCAAAGGGAAGGTACTGAGAAGGGAAAAAGGAATAGCAAAGATAAGTTTGAATTTTTTTCTGGGAAAATAATTCTTGTTTACTTTACATTAACATAATTAATGACTGCAGAATCAAATGCATATGTAGACTTTATGATCAGAAATTTAAAATAACACCAGGGAGAGCAGTTGACTGTTTCTGCAGGAATCAAGGGAAGGTGTTGAAGTGATCCTTCTCAAAACAAAGAAATTCAACACCAAAATAACCTGATGTTACTGAAAAAATTTTTAAATGGCAATTTCTAGAACTAAAGTGGAAAAGTCCACTATATATCCTGGAAATATACTTGGATATTGTGTTAATTTTCTATTACTGCCACAACAAATTAATACAGATTTAGTGGTTTAAAACAGCACCCACTGATTATCTCATAGTTTTCTTGGGTCAAAAGTCTGGGCACAGTATGGCACAGCTGGTTCTCTGCTTAAGGTCTGATAGGGCCAAAATTAAGATGTCAGCAAGTCTTGGTTCTCATCTGGAGCTTTCAGGGGAAGAATTCACTTTCAAGCTTATTCAGGTTGTTGGCAAAATTCAGTCCTTGTTGTTGTAACACTAAAGTCCCTGTTTCCTTGCTGGCTGTTAGATAGTGGCCCCCCTTATATCCTAGAAATCTCACTGCATTGTTTGCAGTTGGTGCCCAAATGTCAGAAACAACAATGGTACAACAAATCATTCTCATGCTTATAATATCTCTGATTTCACCTTCAGCTGCATGTCATCTTCTAATAAAATTTTGAATAGAAGCAGTGAGAACAAACATCCTTCCCATTTTACTGATCTTAGGGAAAAAGCAATTAGTCTTTCTTCAGTAACTATGATAGTAACTATGTTGTTTTTTGTATATACTCTTTATTAATGAGAGGAAGTTTCTGTCTATTCCTAGTCTGCTGAAAGTCTGTATTAAGGCTAGATGCTGTATTTTGTCAAGTTTTTCTTCTGTGTCTATTGAGATGATCATATGACTTTTCTTCCTTAGTTTGTTAATTTGGTGAATATCATTGATTAATTTTCAAATGTTGTATCAATATTGCATTCTTGGGATAAACACTATTGGGTTATGATATATTATCATTTTTCTTACATGCTGATAGAGTTCACCAGTGGGTCTATCTTATTCTCAGCCTGAGTTTTCATTGTGGGAAGTTTTTGAACTACAGACTTCCTTTATAATAGGTATAGGGTTATAAGGTTATCTATTTCTTTTTGAGTGAACTTTACAGTTTATATCTTTCAAGGAGTTGATCCATTTCATATAAGTTGTCTATATTGTTGCATAGAATTGTTCATAATATTCTTATAATCCTTTTAATTGTAGGAAAGGGAGTGATGTCTCCTCTTTCATTTTAGGTTTTGATTAATTTATTCATTTGCTCTTTTGATTTTGGTCAGTCTTGGTAAAGATTTATCATTAAAAAAATCTCAAATTAACTTTTGGTTTCAAATTTTTCTGTTTTGATGTTTACTATTTCATTGATTTTTCACTTTGTCTTTTATTTTTTCTTTCCTTTGCCTTGGGTTTAGTTTGTTCTTTTCTTCATGATTTCTTAAGCAGATACTCAAATTATTTATTTGACACTTTTCTTCTAAGATAGGCATTTGAAGCTATAAAATGCCCCCTTTTAGCTTCATTATATTAAATTTGATATGTTTCAGTTTTCATGTTGGTTCAAAATATTTGTCTAAAATGCATTACAATTTCTTCTTTGCTCTGTTGATATATAGAAATGTGTTTAGTATCTTCCAAAGTATTTGGGGGATTTTTCAAATTTTTCTTTTTTGATAGCTAATGTAGATTTTTCATGGTATTAGCCTACATTTTGTATGATTTAAATATTTTTACATTTCTCAAGATATGTTTTATTGTCTAACATATCATCTATTCTAAAGAAGTTTTCTTGAAAAGACTGCATTCTCCTAACATTGGGTGGAATATTCTATAAATGCCATTAGTTTAAGCTGGTTGATAGTATTGTTTGAGACTTCTATATTCTTGATAGTTTTCTATCTCATTGTTCTATAAATTATAATGAAGTGTTGAAATTTCCAACTAATAGAGGTGAATTATTTATTTCTCCTTTTAATTCTGTCAGTCTTTTTTCATGTACTTTGGTTCTCTGTTTTCAGGTGCTTATACATTTATAATTATATCTTTCTGATATTGATGCTTTTATCATTATTAAATTTACCTTTTTGTCTCTGATAACATTTTTCACATTTATTTTAATTTATTTACTGCTCCATAATAAATACACTAAAACTTAGTGGCTCAAGACAATAATTATCTCATGATCTCTGAGAGCCAAGAAACTTGGAACAGCTTTGCTTAATGGTTCTATCTCAGGGTATTTCATGAGGCTGTATTCACAGTCTTCTTGGGCTGCATCATCATTTGAAGCCTTGAATGGGACTAGAGTGTTTGCTTCCAAGAAGGATCACTCACATGACTAGCAATTGGTGCTGATTATTGGCTGAGTATTCAGCTCTCCCTCATATGACTTAATATCCCCTCTGGGTCTCTATAAAACATATGGCCTCTTCAACAGGATAGGTTGGACATATTTTCATGAAAGAGGAACAAGAAAAATAGGGAGAGAAAAAGAGAGAAAGAGGGAAGAGAATTGGGGGTAGAAGCTAAGGTTTTGTACAAACTAATATTGGAAGTGACCTATGATCACTTTCAATGTATCTTATTTGTTTTAAGTACATAAATAAACCCAGTATTTGAAGTGAAAGACATAAACTCCATTTCTTAAAGAAAAGAATACCAAATAATATGTTTTCATATTTTTAAAATCACCATAATTAAGGTCTGTATTGGCAAATATTAACATAATTACTCAAGTATTCTTATGGTTTTCTGTTTGTGTAATATATCTTTTTCCAAATCTTTATTTCTAACTGTCTTATAAATAAGATGTATGTCTCTGGAAAACAACATATATTTGGCTTTTGTTTATTTTCTAGTCTGAAGTCTCTGCTTTTTTAAGTGGAGTGTTTAGTCTATTTATGTAATTATTTTTATGGTGAAATTTGCTTGAGCCATTTTGCTTTTTCCCCCTATATGTAGCATGTCTTTTTTATGTTCCCTGATCTTCCTTTATTGCTTCCATTTGTACCAAGTAAACACGCTTCAGTGTTCTATTTTAACTACTATTTTCCTCTTAACTATATATTTTTAAATTTTATCTTTTTAGTATTTGATCTAGGAATTACAATATACATTTTAATTTATCACAGTCAACTTAGACTAATACTGATCATATATTTACTGGTAAAATATAGCAATTTTCCTATATAATGCTTCAGTTCCTCCCACCTTATTTGTGTTATTATATGAATATATATTATATCTGTAGTTGTTTAAACCTAACAGTACAATAATATAAACATTACTTAAGACATAATCTTATGTTGTAAACATATCAAAAAAGAAAAGGGAAAATGAATTAATGTAGTATTTTTTTTTTACCAACATATTTACTACTTCTAATGTTCTTCGTTTTTTCCTATAAATTTGGGTTAGCATTTGCTGTCATTATCTATCAACTTGAAGATTTCCTTTAGTATGGTGTGGCAGATCTGTAAGCAATTGACTTTGTGTGCATATGTGTATATATTTTTCCCATAACCCACCCTATTTTTTAAAAATATATTTTTATTACAGAGGTTGTGAACCTGTAAAACAATCATACACATGTTTGATTCCCATACAACACCCCATTCACCAACACACTACACTGTTGTGGAACATTTGTTACAGATTATGAGATAATATCATCAGACTATTAAAACCAACCATGGTCCATAGCGTATATTTGGCACATTTTTTCCATACACCTCCATTATCAGCACAGTACATTTTTGGCATTGATGCAATAATATTACAGTATTGCTGTTAACCACAGTCTATAGGTCACACCAATTGTAGTTTTCCCATGCTTATCCACATTCCCACCACTGTTCAATAGTGAGGTACATCCACTCTAGCTCACAGAAGGACACTCTTGTATTTGTACACTCAACTACAATTCTCATTCACCTCTGGGTTGGCTATGTATTCATTTCCTAGATTACTCTCTAGCTTTCTTTCAATTGACATTTTCATCCCTAGACTACCCTTTTCACCCACAATCCCATTTATAAACCAGTTGCTACTCACTATAATGTATAACCATCAACTCCATCCATTTCTACACTTTTACAATCAAGTTAATTAAAGTTTCTACATACATTAAGCATCAGTAGTTCTTCTCAACCCTCCTTTTATCTCCTAATAACCTATACTCTAACTTTTAACTCCATGCATTTATTCTTCATATTTAGTTCACATTAATGAGACCATGAAATATTTCTCCTTTTGTGTCTGGCTAACTTTGCTTAGCATAATGTCTTCATGATTCATTCATGTTATCACATGTGTTCCAATTTCATTTCTTCTTACTGCAGCAAAGTATTCCATTGTATGTATATACCACATTTTGTTTATCCATTCATCAGTTGATAGACACTTGGGTTGTTTCCATCTTTTGGCAATTATGAATAACACTACCATGAACATCAGTGTGCAGATGTCTGTTCGCGTCATAGTTCTTAGTTCTTTTGTATATATTCCTAGTAGAGGAATTGCTGGATCATATGGAAGTTCTATATTCAGCTTCCTGTGGAATATATGGCACAGAGGCTGCACCATTTTACACTCCTACCAACAGTGAAGACGTGTTCCTATTTCTCCACATCCTCTTCAGCATTTGCTGTTGTCTGTTTTTTTAAATAATGGCCATTCTATGCAGTATTAGATAATATCTCATTGTTGTTTTAATTTGTATTTCCCTAATATCTAGCGATATGGAACATTTTTTCGTGTGCTTTTTGGCCATTTGTATTTCCTCTTTGGAGAAATGTCTATTTAAATCTTTTGCCCATTTTTAAATTGGATTCCTTGCTCTTTTATTGTTTAGTTGTATGATCTTCTTATATAGAATGGAAATCAAACCCTTAACAGATATATGTTTTCCAAATATTTTCTCCCATTAAGTGGGCTGCCTTTTCACCTCCTTGATGAAGTGCTTTGAATCACAGAAGAGTTTAAGTTTGAAGAGGTCCCATTTATCCATGTTTTCTTTCATTGCTCGTGCTTTTGGTATAAGGTTTAAGAATCCACCACCTACCACCAGGTCTTGAAGATGTTTCCCTACATTTTTTTCTAGGAGCTTTATTGTACTTGCTTTTATATTTAGGTCTTTGATCCATTTTGAGTTAATTTTTTAAAGGTGTAAGATAGGGGTCTTCTTTCTTTCTTTTGGCTATTGATATCCAGTTCTCCCAGCACCACTTGTTTAATAAACTGTTCTGTCCCAGCTGGGTGGCTTTGACTGGCTTGTCAAAAATCACTTGGACATAGTTGTGAGGGTCTGTTTCTGACCCATGAATTCAGTTCCATTGGTCTATGTTTCTATCTTTATGCCAATACCATGCTGTTTTTACCACTGTAGCAAGGAAATATGATTTAAAGTCTGGAAGTGAGACTCCTTCAATTTCACTTTTCCTTTTTAAGTTTTTGGCTCTTTGGGGCCTTTTACCCTTCCAGATATATTTGATAATTGTGTTTTCCATTTGTTTAAAAAATGTTGGTGGAATTTTTATTGGGATTGCATTGAACCTGTATATCATTTTTAGTAGATTGACATCTTAATGATATTTAGTCTTCCAATCCATGAACATGGAATGTTCTTCCAACTATTTAGTTTTTTTAAAATTTCTTTTAGCAATGCATTATAGTTTTCTGAATACACATGTTTTACATCCTTGGATAAGTTTATTCCTAAATATTTGATTCTTTTAGTTGCTATTGTCAATGGAATTTTTTTACTGACTTCCTCCTCAGATTGTGCATTACTAGTGTATAGAAACACCACTGATTTTTGCGTATTGATCTTGTACCCTGACACTCTACTGAAATCATTTATTAATTCTAGCAGCTTTGTTGTAGATTTTTTGGGACTTTCTAGATATACAATCATATTATCTGTGAATACTGAAAGTTTTGATCTTTCCTTTCTGATTTGGATACCTTTTATTTCTTTTTCTTGCCTGATTGCTCTAGCTAGAACCCCTAGCATTATATTGAACAACAGTGGTGACAATCAGCATCCTTGTCTTGTCCCTGATCTCAACAGGAAAGCTTTCAGTCTTTCACCATTGAGTACAATGTTAGCTATGGATTTTTCAAATACAGCCTTTATCATATTGAGAAAGTTTCCATCAATTCCTATTTTTTGTAGTATTTTTATCAAGAAAGGATGCTGTATTTTGTCAAATGCCTTTTCTGCATCAATTGATAAGATCATGTGATTTTTCTTCTTTGATTTATTAATATAGTGTATTATGTTGATTGATTTTATTGTGTTGAACCAGCCTTGCAAGTCTGGTATAAAACCCACTTGATCATGATGAATAATATTTTTAATGTGTTGTTGGATTCAATTAGCAAGTTTTTTTTTTTTTAGGTTTTTTGCATTTTTATTCATTAGAGAAATGGGTCTGTAATTTGCTTTTTTCATAATATCTTTATCTGGCTTTGGTATTAGGGTGATATTGACTTCGTAGAATGAATTTGATAGTGTATCTTCTTGTTCAATTTTTTGGAAGAGCTTGAGTAAGATTGGTATTAAATCTTCTTTGAATGCCTGGTAGAACTCACCTGTGAAACCGTCTGGCCCTGGGCTTTTCATTTTGGGGAGCTGTTTGATGACTGTTTCAGTCTCTTTGCTTGTGATTGGTTTGTTGTGGTCTTCTATTTCTTCTAGGGTCAGTGTAGGTTGTTTGTTATTCCTAGGAATTTTTCCATTTCATCTGCATTGTCTAGTTTTTTGCATAAAGTTGTTCATCATATCCTCTTATGAATGCTCTTATTTCTGTGGGGTCAGTAGTAATGTTCCTGTTTTCATTTTTTATTTCATTTATTTGTATCTTCTCTCTTTTTTTCTTAGTCAGTCTAGCTAAGGGCTTTTTGATTTTGTTAATCTTCTCAAAGAACCAACTTTTGGTTTTGTTAATTCTCTCTATTGTTTTTCTGTTCTCAATTTCATTTACTTCTGCTCTGATCTTTATTTCATTCCTTCTACTTGCTTTGGGGTGAGTTTGATGTTCTTTTTCAGCAATTGACTTTTTGTCTTTGTTTATCTGACAATGTCTTTATTTTTCTTTCATTTTAGAAGAATAGCTTTGCTGGATATAATGCTTTATTTTCTTTCTTTCAGTAATTCTAATATGGCATTCCATTGTCTTCCGGCCATTAATTGTATTGTTGTCCCTTTATACATTATGAGTCTCTTGATGCTTTCAATATGTTTTTCTTTGCCTCTCAACAGCTTGACTAAGTTTTAAGTTTTCTCATTGCTAAAGCAAATACCATGCAATGGATTAGCCTAAGTAATGGGAATTTATTAGCTTACAGTTTGAGTTTAGGAGAAGTCCAAAGGTGAGGCATCAGTAAGATGATGCCTTCTTCCTAAGAGTGGCATTCTGAGCTGGCTACTGGCAATCCTTGGTCCTTGGCTTTTCTGTCACATGGCAATGCAAATAGTGACAACTTTTCCTTTCACTTCCAACATTCAACTTCTCTCTTTCCATGTCTTTCTATCTGTCTGAATTTCATTCTGCTTAAACAGCACTCCAGTAATAGGAGTAAAGTCCATCTTGATTGAATTGGGCTACACCTTAACTGAAGTAACCTCATCACAAGGTCTTATTTACAATGGATTCATACTCACAGGAATGGATTACATTTAGGGACATGTTTTCCTGGGGTATATCTCTCCAAATCACCAGATTATGATGTTTCTAGGTATGGCTTTTATTTGTTCATCCTAGTTGGGGTTTGTTGGATTCTAAAATCTATTTATTAATAACTTTCATCAAATGTGGAAATTTAAGACACTATTTCTTTAAATATTTTTTCTGAACCTTTCTTTTTCCTCCCTTCTGAGACTACCCTTACACTCATTTTGGTGTGCATGATGTTGTTCCACAGGTCTCTGAGGCTCTGATCATATTTTATTGATCATTTTTCCCTCTCTATTCTTTAGATTATTTAATGTCTACTGATATAGCTTCAAGTTCACTGATTCTTCTTTCTGCCATCTCAAACCTATGGCTTAAGTCATGTAGTAAATTATTCACTTTAGTTATTTTACTTTTCAACTCCACAACTTTCATTTGTTTCTCTATTACAGTTTCTATATATTGAGATTTTGAGATTCATGATTTATTGCATAATTGTCATATTTTACTTTAATTCTTTAAACGTCCTTTCCTTTGGATCTTTGAACCTACTCATAATTAGCTTATTTGAAATTCTCATCTGATAAATTCAATGTTTGGATTCACTCAAAGGGTTTCTATTGGCTCATTTTTTTCACTTGTAGGGATCACATTTTTCTATTGCTTTGTATACCTCATTAAATATTTTTAAACTGCACTTTCTAGAAAATATATTATAGTATCTCTAGATGAGTTTCCATCAGATTTATTGTTTTTAGTTTTTGTTTGTTTATTTGTTCATTTGTTTTCAAAACCTGCCTGGACTAAATCGGCAGAATCTGTCCCTACTATGCTTTGCTGCCATTTATATGTTTGCTCAGTATTTTAATCTTCTTTTAAGGTTTTTTGGCCTGGCTTCCTAGAGGTCATTCCTGTATCTGCACAGATTAGTGGTCAGCAATTAATTTGGAGTATATCTCAATATTCAGGCAGCTTTGAAATCTACTGTGTTTTTTTCATTTTGCTGGGCTCTCTTGTGTTTCTTTTGTACACATGTATTGCCTCCTGATCAGCCAAGGATGTGTGGAAATCTTCAATCTCTCTTGTGATGCATATATCCTCATCATTTGCCAGGAAGTATAGAAGATTTCCAAGCCCTACCATGGCTCTCTCATATCCAGGATTTCCCTGTTAACTTTCTGACTTTCTCCATATCCCTCCCACTGGTATGACTCTCTTACTGACAGCATTGTTGACTATTTTATCCTTTGCTCCAAATTAAGTGAGCCCTACCATCAGCAAAGCTGCTAGTTTTCATAGATTCTACCCTTGGGGAACTATTTTTAGAATTAAAAAAATGTAAGGCAGACTACTGTTTAGCATGCTCCCATTTTTTCATTATACATATGACTGAGATGTTTAGAAACAGTATCAAAGAGAGGATTGAGATTGTGGAGGGTATTGAAAATGAATTATTGACAATTGATGATTTTATGGGAAGCTAGTGATATAACGCTCATTAAAGTGAAGCAGTATTTAGGTACAAGGTAACATGCTTTTGAATTATGATAGTATCAATGAGAATTAAGATCCAAAAACAATACAAATGGGTGGGAATATGATTTTGGAAGTTTTAGCATTATAAAAGGGTTGAAATCAAAACAGTAGTCAAGAAAAATTTTGTTTCAGAGAAAGATAATACATTTTCTTTTAATCCTGTTGTTTTAGATGCCAGGAGGAAAAACCTCTAGGTCTTAAAGTCTAATTAATAGGCTGTTGAGAGATGAGGTGCCACTTCTCAGGAAACAGAAAGACCTACAGGTAAGATTTAGAAATCATTTTCATAGAAGTGATGATTTAATCTATGGGATATATATAAACTCACAGCAGTGCATATATAAACAAAATATATATAAATTCTGTCTGTTTATCTAGTCATCCATCCAGAGAGAGAAATGAAGAGAGAAATATTAAAAGCAACCTGAGGAAAGTTCTCCTTGAAGGCATGAGGGGAAGAAGAGGCCTTATTAAAAGAAATAGCAAAAGAATGGTGAAGGAAGTAGGAAATGGACAAGGATAATAATAAAATCTCCTAAGAGCTAAAAATGAATGAGAATTCTAAAAAAGAATTCTGACTGTGCCAAATGCTGCAGAGATCAGGCAAGTGGGATGACTGGGAAAATAATTTTTGCCATTAGGTTGTCATTGGAAACCTTGCCTACATAACTCCCAGGCAACCTAAATTTATGGTCGATGATAATTTTAAAGTTTTTCTGCAGAATATGAATATGATCATACTTAATTAGATTCTTGCAAATCCATATTATTACTTGCATTCCTCTGATAACAGGAAGAGTTAAAAATCTTTTCCACTACATCTATTCAGTAAACATAGTAAGACAATACTAAAATGATTCAATAATCATGCCAAAAACTAATCCTTTAACGTTTGGATTCCCCTCAATTTTGAAACAGATTATTTAATAAACCTTTTTGAATACTCACTACATGATAGGAACTGAATCTAATGCTTTCACACAGTGTCATTTAAATCTTATAACATTACTCTGAATTGGAGATTGCATAAGAACAATAAGAGACAGAAAGATGAAAACCCATTCCCTAAGGTCACACAGCCAAGAGTGAATGAGCTGAGATTCAAATCCACAGCTGTTGTCAAAGCTGGTAATCACTCTGCTAAGCCATGCTCCTGAGGCAAGGAGGGTGTATATTCCTTTGTGCACATACAAACTCACAGCAGTGCATATATAAGCAGAATTTATCCATTCCTACTCCAAATGCCATAAATCATACTTTCTACATCTTACCTGTACTTTTTTTCCTTCACTGACCACCCTCTTTCTCCTTCTCTAATTTAACTTGCATACTGCTGCTGTTTCCATGATCTTTTTAGAGTCTAACATTAATCATCAAATCAATGAAGACATTTCACTCTCCACTTTCTGTACTATTGTAATGTTTTAACCTTTTCTTTAGTATTATTTACCACATTTCTCCTTTTATTAGGATTATTATCTATTTGTCTTACTCATTGCTCTGGATTTTATGTCCATACACCTACAGCAACACTACATTGTACACCAGGAATAAATGTATGTTGTTCAACTTGGTGTACAAATTGAACAATAACAACAAAACACCTAAAACTAAAGTAGATGATGTTTGTACATGGCATGTATGCTTCACTGAATACCTCAGTACACAATACCTTTTGGATACTCAGTATATATTTGTTGAATATATGAATGAATGCATAAGAAAACTTTCTAACTCACTACCAGTGGTGCCTTAGTCATCAGATAATTACTGTTGCTTATCTCTACCCACTCTCTAAAAAGTAGCAGAGCAGAGGAATAACAATGTCTTTGGTCAAATAAAAAAATAATTCTTGGAAACATAGGAATGTTTACTACTTAAAATAAACCCTGTAGATTGGCCCTTATACATTTTGTCATAACCTATAAAATTGTGCAGGGCAGAGTGTACACTATAATGTAAAATATAGACCATGGTTAGTAGCAGTGCTTCAATATATGTTCATCAATTGTAACAAATGTACCACACTAATGAAAGGTGTTGTTAATGTGGTAAAGTGTGGGGGGGCATATGAAAATCCCCTATATTTTTTATGTAGCATTTATATAATCTAAAATCTTCTTTAAAAATTAAAAAAAAATAATCCCTGCAAATTTCAGAGGCTGTGACAATTTGAAGTTATTTTATGAATCCCCAAAAGAAAGAGAGTGTTAAGCAAATCTATTCCTGTGGATGTGGTACCCATTGATTGCATGTTCATTTTAGATCACTTGATTAGATTGCTTTGGATTGGACTACCTCTGGTTGAGTCTCTGCCCTCTTGCTGGGTCTTATATAAACAGAGACACAGAAAGAGACAGAGAGGAAGCTGCCATATTGATCCTGCTGTGTGAAAGAGAGGACTGCAGGAAAGCAGAGAAGCCCCAGAGACTTAGAGATGTCTGGAATCTGGAACCAGCAGAACACAGAAGCTTGGAAACAGGCCTCCAAGGGGCTGGGACAATGTAGCAGCTCAAGGCTGAAGAGACAAAACCTATGACTGGTTGAGAACAGCTGAACTCCATGAGAAAGTGAGCCCCAAAGGGGAGGCAAGACCTTGGCAGAGATCAGACACAATTTTTCTTCACCATGTTGTAGGACTCCAGGATCATCAGTAGCTGATTAGGGTAAGAAAATGTCTCTAATGGTGCCTTAATTTGGCCACTTCACTACCTTGGAACTGTAAGGTATTACCACCAATAAAATTCCCTGAGAAGACTGTGGGAAGATGGTGACAGACTAACAGGCAGAGCTGAATGCTCTAAAACAAACAAACAAACAAACAAACAAACAACAACAACAAAAAAAACAATGGAGAAAGAGCTGAAGGCTGTCCAAGGGACCTTCTTTGGGGGTCAGCAGACCAGGACAGTGCTACACAACTCCCAGGACAGTGAGGGACAGAGAGACAAAGATGCCAAGATGAAAAATGTGAATTACCAAGCCACCATAATGGCTGGAATGTACTCCCCCCACCCCCAAGATATTAAGCTGGGGTAAAATCCCTGGCTTACTGCAGCCAACTGAGAGAGGAATAGACATCTTCTTGCCTGCTAGCTGTTTCAAGGCAAAGAGGGGTGGTCAGCGTGCTTTTCTTCAATGAATTCAGCCAGCAGAGTCCACTCTGAATCTCTGATTTGGAGATTCAACACAGTAACATAGGAAAGCCCAGACTGAAACACCTCTGTGGAAAGGTGCGCTGACAAGCGCTATCTGGTGGCCAGTCCGGATATTGCATGGACAAAAACTGTTCTCCGCATATCCAACTCATGGGAGAAAATCTGCACCCCACTAGTCAGTCCCTGGCCCAATTTTGAAAACTAACACCAGGCAACTTTAATGATTTAGAATAACTTGAACCAAATACCAAAAAAGAGCTGTGAAAAAAAAATAGGCAAGAGAGAGAAATTAACCATCAGAGTAAATGTCACCAATGTATTCAGATGCCTACACATCAACAAGAAATTAAGCCATATGAAGAAACAGGAAGCCAAAAGAACAAACCAAATATCCTGAAGAGATACAGAATTAAAAAAAATTAATCAGTGATAATCACACAGCTTTCCTAAAATAATTTCAAAGAATTTAATGAAAACATGACTAAAGAAATAAAGGGTATTAAGAAGACATTGGGGGAGCATAAACAATAATTTGAAAGCCTATAAAGAAAAGTAACAGACCTTATGAGAACGAAAGACACAATAGATGAGATTAAAACTCTTTTAGAGGTACATAAGTGTAGATTTGAATTGCTTGTAGACAGAATTACTGATTTCAAAGACAGAATATCTGAATTGGAAAAGACAGAAGAACTGAAAGAGAAGAAAATGGAAAAAATGGAAAAGAGCTTCAGGGAATTGAATGACAATGTGAAATGCACAAACACTCTCCCAGAAGGAAAAGGGAATGGAAAAATGGCAGAAAGAATATTTGAGGAAACAATGACTAAATACTTCCCAATCCTTATGAAGGACATAAATATTAATACCCAAGAAGGACAATGTACCCCAACCAAAATAAATCCACATAGACCTACCCAAAGACACCTCCTATTCAGAATGACAAATATCAGAGATGGAGGATTCTTAAAGCAGAAAGAAAAAAACAAAGCATCACATACAAGGGAAACTCAATAAGAGTAAGTGCTTACTTTACATCAGAAACCATGGAGGTGAGAAGAAGGTGGAATGATGTATTTTAGGTACTGAAAGAGAAAAACTGTCAGCCAAGAATTCTGTATCTGGCAAAACTGTCCTTCAAAATTGAGGGTGAGTTCAAAGTCATCACAGACAAACAAAAAATGATAGAATATGTTACCAAAAGACCTGAATTACAAGAGATACTAAAGGAAGTGCTGCAGCCTAAAAGGAAAAAACAAGGGTGGGAGATTTGAGAAGAGTTTAGAAATGACGATTATTAGGAAGGATAAATTTAAGAATAAGAAGACAGACAGTAGAACAATATAACAACAGAGAGCTGAAGGACAAAATGGATGAAGTAAGTAATGCCTTTACAGTAATAAAATGGAATGTTAGTGGATTGAATTACCTAATCAAAAGACATAGGTTGATAGAATGGATAAAAAAATTGACCCAACTATATTTTGTCTACAAGAGGTCCACCTCAGATGTAAGGACACACGAGGTTAAAAGTGAAAGGTGGAAAAAGGTATTCCATTCAAATAGTAACCAAAAAAAAAAAAAAAAAAAAGAGCTGGAGTAGAGATACTAATATTGAACAAATAGATTTCAAATGCAAAACTCTTATAAGTGGTAAAGAAGGTCATTATATATTAATAAAAGGGGCAGTTCACCAAGAAGAAATGACTAAGATAAATAATTATGCACCTCCTGAATGCCCCAAGATACATGAGGCACATACTGGCAAACCTGAAGGGAGAAATAGATTTATCTACATTTATAACTGGAGATTTCAATAAACCACTCTCACTATTGGATAGAACATCTGGACAGAGCATAAATAAAGAAACAGAGAACTTGAATAATATGATAAATGAACTAGACCTAACAGATTTATTTATAGAGCATAGTACCTGAAAACAGCAGGATATACTTTCTTTCCAAGTGCTCATGGATCCTTCTCTAAGATAGACCATATGTTGGGTCACAAGACAATTCTCAATAAATTTAAAAATATTGAAATTATACTAAATGCTTTCTGTGATCATAACGGAATGAAGCTAGAAATCAATAAATGATGGAAAAAAGGAAAACATAAATATGTGGAGATTAAACAACACAATATTAAAAAATCAGTGGGTCAAAGAAGAAATTGCAAGAGAATTGAGCAAATATCTTGAGATGAATGAAAATGAGAACACAACATATCAAAACCTATGGAACACTGCAAAGGCAGTGCAGACAGGAAATTTATAGTTCTCAGTGCTTACATTAATAAAGAAGAAAGAGCTAAAATTGAGGACAAAACTGCACACCTGGAGGAACTATACAAAGAACAGAAAACTAATCCCAAACCAAGCTGAAGGAAAGAAATAGTAAAGATCAGAGTAGAAATAAATGAAATAAAGGAAGAAAAAAACACAGTAGAGGAAATCAATAAAACCAAAAGTTGTTCCTTTGAGAAGATGAACAAAATTGCCAAATCCTTCGCTAGACTGACCAAAAAAAAAAAAAAAAAAAAAAAAAAAAAAAAAAAGAGAGAGAGAGAGAGAAGATGGAAATAAATAAAATCAGAAGCAAGACCCTGACCCTGCAGAAATAAAAAAGATCATAAAAGGATACTATGCACAACTTTATGCCAAAAAACTGGACAATGTAGAGGAGATGGACAAATTCCTAGAAACATACAAAACACCTACACTAACTCTGAAAGAAACAGAAGACATCAACAAACCAATCTCAAGTGAAGAGATGGAGAAACTGTCATCAAAAACCTCCCAAAATTGAAAAGCCCAGGACCAGATGGCTTCACAGGTAATTTTACCAATAATTCAAAGACAATCTAATACCAATCTTCTCAAACTCTCCCAAAAAATTGAACAGGAAGGAATACTACCAAACTCATTCTATGAAGCCAGTATCACCTTAATACCAAGACCAGATGAAGAAACTGCAAAAAAAGAAAAGTATAGACAAGTGTCTCTAATGAATATGGATGCAAAAATCCTCAAAAAAATACTTGCAAACAGAATTCAAAAGCACATTAAAAGAATTATACATCATGTTCAAGTTGATTTTATCCCAGGCATGCAAGGGTGGTTCAACACAAGAAAATCAATTAGTGTAATAAACTACCTGATAAATTGAAGAAAAAGCACAATTGATTCAGAAAAGGCATTTGACAAAATACAGCACTATTTCTTGATAAAAACATTCCAAAGTATAGGAATAGAAAGAAGCTTTCTCAAAATGGTAAAATGCATATATGAAAAACCTGCAGCTAGCAGAGTACTCAATGGTGAAAGACTGAAATTTTCCTGCTGAGATCAGAAACAAGACAAGGATCCCCACTGTCACTCTTGTTATTCAATATTGTGCTAGGGGTTCTAGCTAGAGTGATTAGGCTAGATAAAGAAATAAAAGCCATCCAAATAGGAAAGAAAGAAGTAAATCTTTCACTATTCACTGATGATATGATCCTATATTTAGAGTCTCCTGAAAAATCCACAACAAAGCTATTAAAACTAATAGATGAGTTCAGCAAAGTGGCAGGATACAAGATTAGTACACAAAAATCAATAGCGTTTCTAAACACTACTGATGTGCAATCTGAGGAGGAAATCAGAAAAAAATTGCATTTACAATAGCAACTAAAACAATCAAATACTTACTAATATACATAATCAAGGACATAAAGGACCTGTATTCAGAAAACTACAGAACATTGCTGAAAGAAACTGAAGAAGTTTGCAGACTCTCTGTTCCTTGGGATAGTGATTGTCCATCATCATTGCCTTGTTACTTGTCCTGGAGTAACAATGAACTGGAGAGTAGGTGTTGCAACTCTATTGAGATTGAGGGCCCAACTGGCACATGGACAGCTCAAAGATTTAAGTCTCTTGGACATAACACCTATCAACTCTAGTACTAACTATAGGTTCAAATAAGGGGCAGAAGAGCCATGTGTAGGGAAACCACAACTGAGTCCAACTCTGTAACACTGGGGACCATAAATTTCAAAGTAGGGCCCAATGGCAGGGCACCCAAATCCTGAGCTGTCTGCCCTGCTTATAGTGTCTGGACGTCTCCAGAGCCCTCAGGAGTCCCACTATTGGAGGCATATTTACTTTGGCAGTCAATGAGATCCTGCTGAGATGTGCATAAGCATAACCTCTGGAATGACCTCCCAATTCACTTTGAAATCTCTTAGCCATATAAACTCATTTTCCTTTATCCTTTTCCCCTTTTGGTCAAGGTCTTTTTCCAGTTGCATTTCTAGTTGGCACTTGGTAATAATCACCTGGTGCCAGGGAGGCTTATCCCCAGGAGTCATGTCCCACACTGTGGGGAATGTAATGCATTTATATGCTGAGTTTGGTTTAGAGAGAGGCCACATTTCAGCAACAAGAAGGCTACCAGGAGGTAGTTCTTAGGTACCCTATAATACTAGGTTAAGTTTCAATTTTAAAAGTAAAGGTTCATAAGTACAGTCATCAATATCAAGGGCCCATCAATGGTCCATCCTCCTTCACTAGTCACTGCTGCTGTACTTGGGGGATTCTTGCTATTACAGATACAGGCCATTATATATCTTGTGATAACTTAAAAAATTGTGTGGGAAAGAGTGTAAACTACAATGTAAACTATAATCCATGATTAGTGGCAATGCTCCAAAATATGTTCATCAATTTGTTCAAATGTACCACACTAATGAAGGATGCTGTTAATGTGGGAAAATGTGGGAGGGGTAAGGAGGGGGCATATGGGAATCCCCTATATTTTTTTATGTAACATTTATGTAATCTAAGTATCTTTAAAAAAAAAAAAGTATATATATATATAAAAAGAAATTCAAGAAGACTTAAATGAATGGAAGGACATTCCATGTTCATGGATTGGAAGACTAAATATCGTTAAGATGTCAATTCTACCCAAATTGATTTACAGATTCTATACAATCCCAATAAAAATCCCAATAGCCCTTTTTGCTGAATTGGCAAAACCAATTATCAAATTGATTTGGAAGGGTAAGTGTTCCCGAATAGCCAAAAAGATCTTTAAAAAAAAGAACGAAGTTGGAGGACTTTTAATTCCTGACTTTAAAGCATATTACCTTCCTACAGTGGTAAAAACAGCATGGTACTGGCATAAGGACAGACACATTGACCAATGGAAATGAATTGAAAATTCAGAAATTGACCTTCACATCTATAGTCAAGTTATTTTTTTAATTATATATATATATATATATTTAAAGATGCTTAGATTACATCAAGTTATTTTTGACAAGGTTGTCAATGTCTCCCAGCTGGGCCAGAAGAATCTACTGAACAAATGGTGCTAGGAGAATTGGATAGCGATATACAAAAGAAAGAAAGAAGACTGTATCTCACAGCTTATTAAAAAATTAGCTCAAAATGGACCGAGGACCTAAATATTAAAGCGACAACCATAAAACTCCTAGAAGTAAATGGAGGAAAACATCTTCAAGATCTTATGGTAGTTTCTTAAACCTTACATCCAAAGCACAAGTAAGAAAAGAAAAAATAGATAAATGGGACCTCCTCGAAATTAAACACTTTTGCACCCTTTTGTCAAAAGGGTGAAAATGCAGCCAACTCAATGGGAAAAAATATTTAGGAATCACATATCCAATAAGAATTTAATATCTATAACATACAAAGAGATAACACAACTCAACAATAAAAAAACAAACTACCCAATTAAAAAATGGGCAAAAGACTTAAATAGACATTGTCCAAAGAAGAAATACAAATCATGAAGAAACACATGAAAAAATGTTCCACATCACTAGCAATTAGGGAAATGCAAATCAAAACTACAATGAGATATCATTTCACACCTATTAGGCTGGCCACTATTAAAAAATTGGAAAACTGTAAATGTTGGAGAGACTGAGGAGATATAAGAATGCTTATTCACTGTTGGTGGGAATGTTGAATGGCACAACCACTGTGGAGGACTGTTTGGCAGTTCCTAAGGAAGTTGAATATAGATTTGCCATGTGACCCGGCAATACCACTATTAGGTGGTTCAGGTCAGAAGAACTGAGAGCAGTGGCACACATGCCGATGTTCATTGAAGCATTATTCACAATTGTCGAAAGTTGGAAAGAACCCAGGTGTCCATCAACTGATGAATGGATAAACAAATTGTGGCATACACACATGATGGAATATTATGCAGCAATAAGAAAAAATGAAGTCGTGAAGCATATGACCACATGGATGAACCTAGAGGACATTATATTGAGTGAGACAAGCCAGACACAAAAGGACAAATACTGTATGATTGTGTTATTATGAACTAATTATACTGTGTAAACTCATGGAGTTAGTAATTAGAATATAGGTCACCAGCGCATAGAAGGAAGGTAGAGAGTTAATCTGTGCAGAATTGTTAAAAAAGAAGTTGTTTGTAATTCTTTGGAAATGAATAGAAATGGTTAAAGCATATCATGGTGTAACTAGCAGTAGTACTGTATTGGTATGACCGTGGTTGAACGGGAAAGCCCAAGGTCATGTATATTAGTAGAAGGAAAGCTAAAAAGTGTAACATGGGACTCTATAAGATAGCAAATCCTCATGTAAAACACAAATAAAGGTGATATTGCATATATAAGCCTGTTTTTACAAAATATAAATATAAATATCCTAGAAAGAAGGAAAAAGAACAGCAGCTGTGTACACCGGGCGAGCACAGAGAGATTGAGAATGGCGAATTTTGTTTGCTTGCTTTTTATTATTATTATTGGAATAATGAAAGTGCTCTGTGAGTGATTGGGGTGATGAATGCACAAACATCTGATTACACCGAATACTATGGACTGTACTCTTTGGACGGATTTATTCTTTATTAATATGTATAAAAATTTTGAAAAAAATGTTTAAAAAATTCCCATTATAAAAACCAACCCATTTCTGGGACTTTGCATCAGCAGCTCTGTGGCAAACTAGGACAGAGGCTCACAGGTGTCTATAGAGTACATAATGTGTGAAGAGGTTGTGGCGTAAAGGGCAATTGAAAATTTTGCTGTTTTAAACTTATTCCAAGTACCCAGTCCTGATAACTGAAGTTTGTGCTGACATGACAACAAAAAGGGGTGACTGGCCAATTTAAAGGAAAGATTACTTATGAAATTAGTGTTTTTTTTCTTAATGATTGCTGCGGATAAACACAACTTTATGACTATCTGAATTTTCACTTTTTAATCAGTTGTATTGAAGTTGTGTACATGGTTCAAAGTACTCACCTAGTTTTATTGCTTCTTTATATAAGCCCAATGGATTGTAAATAGATATTACAGTCAAAATTCCATAGTACTTCAAACAGCATTTGGAGATCATCATGAACACTGATTTTCTCTCCCAACAGCTAAACAATGAATAAAGTTGCCAATCGTAAATTAGGAAGAAGTTAAAATTCTTGGTTGTGCTCTGATATTAAGACCGTAATTACCTGCAGAATATTTTTGCTTGACTGAGTGCTAATGGAATTGCTCAAATCAGCAGGTGCTTCCTTTCTGTGCCAAAATAACTCTCAATAAAATCCACTAAGGAATTAGTGTTTTGTAATAGGGAAAATTCATAAGTCAATGCTGTAGGATGAGATCTAGTTTGATTTCCATATTTTATGAGGGTCGTTTTGAGAAAGGGTTGGACAAACACAATAGGAGGCTTAAAATATTGAGCAGATGTGTGTCTTGGTAGCCTCTTCTTGCTTAATATATACTATATTTTCATGAACTAATTTAAAGATTGAAATATGAAGGGTCTTGAATATTATATTAGACTGTTAGTAATACGAATTCCGAAAAAGTTAAATGCCTGGTTGGGCATATGTACCACCTCTAACCCTTCAAATTGCTATTTTCTTAATTTTTAAAATTCCTGAGCATCAGTGACAAGAAACTCTTAATTAATGTTTTTTTAAAGAAGTACATTTGACAAAATGTTCCAATTTTCACTTCTGGTTATTGATTGCACAGATTTATGTTCTATAATTTTCTGTACCTACTTTAAAACATTCTAAAAAATATTTCTGAATAAGGAAAATGACTTAAATGCTTTCAAACAATTTTTTAGAAAAAATAGTATAAACACATATCATTTAAAAAATTGATCATTTTGATATAATGATGTTAGGAAAGTTACAAAATAGTTTGATAAACTGAGGTGAGCAGTTATACTGTTATATCTTCAAACTCTCAGTAGAGAGGATTCTCTGCACACTATGATTGCAATGCCCCAAGCAAAACTAAGACATGAAAGTTCCTGGATTCTTTTATCTTTTCCCCTTGCTGAAACCAAGGGAGAACTTGGTTACAACTTGGTGCCACTGAAACATAGTTGGCTTAGTGGAATACCATCATGTTAAATCAATTGCCGCCTCATATTGAAGGACTAGTGCACGTATTACTTTCAGTTAATGGAAATAGCAGTTTGTTTAACAACTGTTCTAAAAGTAACTATAGACTATCAGAGCATATATCTTTGTATAATTTGCCTTTCATATTTTTTCCTTTTGTATGTTTCTCCAAATGCTTCCTTATAATATTTAGTGAAGAGTTCAAAGTTTTATTTTTGAAATCAAATGTAAATATATAAGTAAGCAAATTCTTCTGTCTATTTTTTGCTTGTGCCCATTACAGTACTAAATATTATTCTCACAATGTGTTTGCAGAAAATAAAAATGCATAGAAATTATAATTGACTGTCTCATCATCATCATTGCTACATTAACCTAAGTAATATGTGGCAAAAAATACTTAGGGTATATTTCTAAAGGCCCATCAGCCCCCTTAAGTTGTATTTTTATGTTGTTAGTGCTAATGACAGAATCTGATGTATAAGTCAGAACTATCTCACAGCTTATATTAACCAGGTAATTACTTGAATGACATGGCAGCATACGGCCTCCCAGAAAAGTATCCAATGTGTAGTTAAATATCAGATAACTGGGTCCATTTGCAATAATTTCATCTGCATACTACTTTCTGTATTGCCTATTAGTATATCTTATTTTAGCCAAGTTGTTTCTTTTCCATTTGTTCAATACATTATTTGAAGGTATCTGAATAGGAATATGAAAAAAAAAAAAAAAAAAGATTAAAATCATATTGAATACAAAGAGATGGAAATTTAAAAGCAAATGATATTTTACAAAGATCGTTGAGGGAGATTGTGTGGACTTACTGAATTCTGATGAATGTTTTTATACACATGGTACTCTATTGTCCTCTGAACACAGTATTTTGCAAAGCATGTGATCTTAGAAATGTGATGTTACATTTATAGAAGGCAGGAGCTCCACTAAATACCAGGCATGTGAATACATGATTTTACTAATTCAGTTAAACAAACAGCTCTATATTATTATCGTAACTTTATTTTATACATAATAAGTCTGATATACAAGGAATGTCAGAAAAATTCCAAGGCAATAAAGCTTAAAAGGTCAGGGTTGGTTGGATACTGTTTTTAAAACCTCTATTTTTCCCTTCTTAGTCTATCATGGAACCAGAGAGTTTATGAAAAACATGTTCTCTTTAAAGCATTAGAATTGAGTACTCTTTAGATAAGAACAACACGTCACATTTACGTAATGAATTACAGCATCTCACAACAACCTTATGCTTAGATAAAGAAACTGACTCATCAATGTTGTAATATTCTTATTTTCATATAGATGGTAAAAGTTGAAATCAAGACTCAAGCTCAGGAGAAATGTTGACTAGACCCAAACCTTTCCCTCGCAATACAGCTACTCTCAGAAGTTCATTATCTGTCCTTTCACTGAAGCCATTCACCAACAATGATGGGAAGGTAGATGTGACAACTGAGGCACTGCACTAAAATGGTCAATGGTCATGGCTAAAGGGTAGGGCTAAAATTTCAGTTTATTTCTATAATCTCAAGGTCTCTTTAAAAAGCATAATAATCTAATTCCAAATAAAATAACTCTTTAATTAATTTTTACATTTCCCTTTTAGGCCATTTATGAGTTTCTTTAGACAGATATCTTCAATTCAATAAACATATATATAATGCTCAAAGTGATCCCATAAAGCCAAGAATAAATAAGATGGTATGTATTTCTCAGCTTTTCTGTGTTAAAAAAAAATCCTTGGAAGGAAAGGGAGAGACCAGCAGATGCCGCCATGTGCTTTGCCATGTGACAGAGGAGTCCAGGATTTCCAGCAGCCAGTCTTTGGGGAGAAAGCATCATAGCAAAGCACATGGCAGCATCTGCTGGTCTCTCCCTTCTCTTCTGGGTTTCATTGTTTCAGCTTCTTGCTTAAGCTTACTTTCTCTGCTTCAGTGGCTTTCTCTCTGTCTCTCTGTCCATATTCTTCCCATTTATAAAGGACTCCAGTAAGAGGATTAAGACTCACCCTGGGCCACACCTTAACTGAAGTAACCTAATCAAAACTCACTATAGGTTTACACCCACAGGAATGAACTAGCCCCCAAGAACATACTTTTCTGGGGTCCATACAGCTTCAACCCATCCCACTAAGCATTTGAGAATCAATAAGAATCAACATAAAAATCAAATATTTCGTATATTTACTAAACATCATGAAAAAAATTTGAAAGAGAAATCCAGACAACTTTAGCAATTTTTATTCCTTTGCTTTTTCTATGTGGACAATTATGCCATCTGCAAATAACTACTTTTATTTTTTTCCCACTCTGATCTTTAAATTTATCCCCTCCCTTCTGCTCTCCTCTCCTCCCCTCTCTTCTCCTCTCCATGTTAGAGTGCAATGTTGAATAGGACCAGGTAGAGATAGTAGTCATCCTTGACTTGTTCTTCAGTTTAAAGGAAATGCTATCACTTCACCATTGAGTATGATGTTTATGGTAGGTTTTTGCTGACACCTTTCATTAGGTTAAGGAAGTTCTATGTCTTTGTTCATTTGCAGGTTTATATCATGGGTGGAAGCTGAATTTTACTGAATGCTTGTTTCTCTAACTAATGGGATAGTCATATTATTTTCTTCTTTTAATCTGTTAATATGGGGAGTTATATTAATAAATTTCCTAAATAAACTGAAAAAGCCCTCCCCAAATCCTAAAGATTTACAACAAAAATATTTTTTTCACATTATATGCTCATATATTTGGGTCAACTGCTTATTCATGTAACCAGTGTGAAGGAGCAGCATGTATTTGGGACATGCAATTTTCATTCCATAGGGGAAAAAGCAAGTCAGCTGGTGAAACAGTGACCTTTAAAGTTCTACTCAGACTTGGCAAATGTCATATCTCCTCACATTCCATTGGCCAAAGCAAGTCATACGACCAAGCCCAATGCCAGTAATTATTTATACTTCTCCCAGAGAACACGTTGCAACTTAGAAGGTAATCTTCTTACAGGAAGGGGAATAAATAGTTGCAAACAATAAAATCAACACTAGCATTTCCTTCAATGTGATAGATAGAATTGTACTTTTAATCTAGATCTGAAGATTTCAAAAGTTATCTTTCAAATATAGTTTTATAGAATAAATTAAGATTATAAAATATGTACATTATTTGTTCTAGACATACTTCTTTCTTATAATGAAATGGACAGAGTTGGAATTTCAATTAATTATCACAAGGGAGAAGCCCATATTTACTTATAAATCCCAATGCTGGTTTATTTTAATGTCTTATTTGCTTTACTTTTTCTATTTTTGCAGAAATTATATTGGTACATTTTCATCTGACATTAAAGAAGATGTTTGGAAAACAATAAGTGGTTAATATGACAGCTCTTTTTCACAGTTTGTTAATTTAACAAAGGTTCTATTTTTGTCAAAATAGCCAACTATGCCTGAGAACATTACCAAATAATTAAAACAAGGTTCACAGTTTGTTTTCTGGGTTGTGACTGTCAAAAAGCTGTATACCAGATATGTAAATGGAAATGAAAAAATATACAGCTTAAAAGGATTATCCATCCCTTTCAAGAAGCCAATCTCTTGTGAATTCTTGAGTGACCAAATGTATAGTAGTTATAAGCTTAGAAATCAGAAATAATAAATATCAATACAATAACCTTTCCATTATGTGTCAAGAATGCATTGTAACATTGTGAAGGAAAAGCATGTCTCCAGCTTTCCTGTCCTTCCTGTCCAGCTCACTGCAGCCATCTGGTATAATTAGGGATAATTAGTACTGTATCCCTGCTCTGTTGGTCCTGGCATCATCACAAATTATGTGCATTTTGAAGATGGTCTGGGCATTGCTAGGCAAGTTCAGATAGCTAGATGCAAATGTAGAAAAGGAGCATTCAGCATCATGAATTCTCCATTGTGTGGTAGGTTCAAAAACCTTTATTTCTTTCTTCCTTTTTATCCACTGAGAGGTATCATAGCTTAGTGATTAAGAACACGTACTCTCAGTGCAGACTTCCCTTGTTTGGGTCCCAGTTCTGATATTACGTAGCAGGGTGACCTTGGTCAATTCACTCTCTGTGCACCATTTTCTACATTTATAAAGTTGGAATAATAGGTTTCCTTTGAGGATTAAATAAGTGTATATGTGTGTGTGTATGTATGTATGTATGTATGTATGTATATATATATCATATTGCTTAGACTATTTCCTGCACAGAGTTAGCACTATTTAATATCTATTGGGTAATAGCTAGCTATAACTGAGAGGAGATTTAAATGGGAAGACAGCACCTCCTACTGCTACTCGCAGTTCTTGTGGAATTTGGGAGTAGCTTGGCTAGGTAGTTCTGGCTTGGGATCTGTTGCGAGGTTGCAGTCTAATGTCAGCTACTGCTGTAATCATCTGAGAATGCAGTGGAGCTGGGGAAACCACCTCCAATGTGTCTCAAACGCATGGCTGGAAAGTTGGTGCTGGCTGTTGCTGATGTGCTCAGTTTATCCCCATGCAGGTCTCTGTATGGTGCCACTTGAGGGTCCTCACAACATGGTGGCTAACTTTTCCCAGAGTGAGAAATCCAGAAGACCAAGGTGGAAGCTACAATGCCTTTTATTGGAAGGCACAAACTGTCACTTGTAAGGTATTCGGGGTCACCTTATTCAGCTCTGAGTTACTAAGAGAAGAGACTACAGAAGACGTAACTCCAGGAGGTTAGGTAGAATCATTGGGGGCCTCTTGGAGGCCAACTTTATAAGAGACTGAGGTATAAAATAGAAAAGAAAATTTAGTAATTTATAATGTGAAATACTGCTGCATTTGGGTCAGGATAGGCTGCTCAAATTAGTGTGATCACTGCATTCTTTTTAAAGGCAAATTTAAAGGTAAATTTTAATAATACTAAAAAGTTGCTTGATGATCATGCATTTAGAATAAGGAAAATTAGATGGAAGATTTGAATATTTAGTGGCATCAGGCAATAATAAACTGATGCATCCAATTTTTCAATTGGGATTATACCTGCCACAAGGACATAAAATTAAACCTGTGAATCAAACCTGTGGGTCACAGGCTGTTCCTGCGTGGATTTGTCATTATCTGCTTCTGTCACCATTCTAAAATCTCTTTAAACAATGACTAACCTTCCTCTGAATGACAGTCTTCTCTTCATTCAAGCCTTTTCTTATATGGGAGATACTCCATCCCAGTCTCTTCTGGTACTGCCAGGCTTGGGGTGTAATGTAGTCTAATTCTGCATTTCTGTATTTGGAATCCCATTTCCTTCAAATAAGTGTAACACTCCATATCAGTAATAAGGATGATATTTGGTCTCCTTCTACCTTATTCATGTCTTATGTCAGGATTGATTCAAAACTGAGGCAGGTGGGTGTTAATAATCGGCACTCTAAAATTGCCTACAGTTTTCTATTCCCTCTTACTTCTTCAAGAGCTCTCTCTCTGTTATAGAGGTGATGGGGAAAAGGGATTTCAAAGTCTGGATACCAAAAGCATTTCAACAAGGGTTCTTCTGGTCTAAATGCCTTTATGATAGGCATCATGTATACTTATGGCCTCATGAAATCCTTTCACATGCAACATGCCTTTCATAAAACCCTCCAATTCCTGTTATAGAAATTATTTATCAATGGATTTATTATTTATGTTTTACCTATATCTGACAACCATTTGCTGTTACTGTTTAAATATTATCCTAGACAATAAATTCTAAATGACTTATAGACACCTATTGTTTAAGTTGCCTTATCACAATTATATATATAACTTCAGAGTCTTCCAATTGGGCTCTGTGGTACTATTGTAAATTACAAGGCAAAGAGATTGTAGACAAAACTTTGAGTTGAGTCTCAGCTTGTGACTTTGGATAACTTAATTCTTCAAAGGGTCAATTCATTTATACTTTCTACCTGCAAAACTTGGTGGTTGTGAGGGTCAAATAATATATTTAAAAGAAATTCAAAAGTATGAAAAATTGTCACAGCTAAACCATTTAATATATTTTATTAAATATTTGGCTTTTAATAAAATATTTATACTATAAAGGATAGCTTTAGTAGTCATAATTTTGAAGTATTGCCTTATATCTTTGGTGGTTGTGGGAGAGGTTACCGTATATTACATTCTAGGATATTTTAATCGTTATTAAAATATTTTAAGAATGTGTGTATTATGGGAGAAAAACAATTAAAATTTTTGTTGTTTTCAAATATGACACTCATCAGATTCTTGAGAGAATAACATATAGATGTTCCTGACAAAAAACAGGTTTAAGAAGTAGATTCTATGAAATTATCTGTGACTTATTGATAGTAAATGGAAGGTTACATTTACACAAAACAGTTACTTTTTAATATCAAAAGAATATTTGTAACAAATAGAATAAGAGGAATGAGAATACTAGCAAAGTATGTTCACTGCTGACAGTTGTAGTTCATATTCTATATGTTATTCGATTCCAAATTAACTGCAGATTCCTGATTACTTCCATCTAGTACTTGTATTCGATTAGTTTTATTGTGTTTTGCTCATATTATTACAATTTTTTTCCTAAGTGTTCTTTGCTTTTCTCTGTTTTCATCCAGAGGTAGCAAACATGTAGCCCAATGGGAAAAATCTGGCCCAGAGGGATGTTTGATCTGAGCTGATAGTATTCTCTTATTTTTAAGCCAGTATTAAAATCTGGACATTTCACATAAAAGTCTGTATTATTTGATTCTATTGAAAAATTAGAAGGTCTAGGAACAGGGAGCTGTCATCTTTGCATGGCTGAAATTCACTGGTGCCAAGCTTCCTCTTTTGGAGTATATGAATTCTCTCTAATTCACTATAGCTATCCTCCTCCTACCCCAGCCTCCACTTTTTATCACCCTTTTTGTCTTCTTCCCTATGTATTATCTGCCTAATTCCTAAAGCATTTGTATTTTGGACTTCCGTGATAGAGTTTTAGTACATATGTTATCCTCTTGATGTCTCTAAGTATTTTTCTCTTTTACTTTCTTTACTATCCTTGGAATACTTCTCATTTTAAAGTAGTCTTTCTATTGTAAATTGATAAGATTGTAATGAAACTATTTCATGGTTTCTTTGATTATATAAAGGACAAAAAAACATGAGACCAAAATACCTTTGGATCTTCACCACTTAATAGCAGGAATTTATAAATGGAAAAATTTGAGGGGCAGGAGTGCTTTTGGGAGAACAAAATTGAGATGAGTGTGAAAACCTTACTATGTGTGTCAGATCAAAGTTTGCCTATCTATGCTTGCCCTTTACAATGTGGCCATTCTATCTTCTTAGCAGTTTTGTCTTACAAAGTGGCTGACTTAGAAGGGGGAAAAACACAAAAATTTGACATTGTATAAGCAAGTGATTTTAAATTATGGGAGGAAATTTAGCAGATTGTGCTCAAAGTATTAAGTAACTTATTTTGCCACTTTTCCAAAGAGGTTTTCTTAAGCAGATTCCTTAAGGTTCTGGGATTCCTGCTGCCACAGCTTCCTTGTCTTTGACCACATATCTGTCTCCTCACAAAATGGGTTTAGAAACATTCTGGGAATGATTCAGGTTCATGTTCTTTCCTGGTTTACACTACTGGAGTGCGTGGGCATTGGCACCCCCCTCATGGAGTTCCATTTAGGAACGTGCTTCAAGGAAATACCACCCCCCTAAAATGAGGAAAAGTATTTCAGTATGTCAGAAGAAGCTGTCTTATTGCCTTTTAGTTATATTAGCAGTCTTCACATGTACAAAAGAGAAATCCCTCAACATATGTGCTGGATCCTTGGATCTTAGTTTCTGTATGAGTCTGGTTAAAATATGGAGATATGCTTATTGTTTAATTAACTAGAATTTGTTTGAGATTCCTGAATTTTAGTTTAGGATACATATTATTTTTCGATGTATTTTACACAACTAACATAGAAATACATCCTATATTATACATTAACTAGACCCTATAATTGTTCCATTCCTATCTGAAATTTCTTGATAACTCCTTAAGGCTTCAACCTGTATTTGTATCTATCTGTACTTCTATCTTCTGATTCAGATCATTATTTATTAAAATGAGATCTTAATGAAGCATTTTGCTTCTCTTAACATAGAAGCGTTGAACACATACGTGTATACTTTGGGATTATGCATGTTCAGGCTATATTAAAAAGGGAAAAAAAAGCATAATTGACATGATATGGACAAAGATTTTACTTACAGAGAAGAAATTAAAGGTGGATACGATAAGTCAGTGTTCCTATTATCCATGATTATTTTACAGGGCAAACTCCAAGCTAAATGCTTATTTCCCTCAGTTACTAATAGAACACTACTAAGGCAAATTAATTCATTAACAAATTTCTTGGGAATTGGTGATACTGTTCTAAACATTTGCTAGTGTCATCAATATTTTCTAAGACTATTTCTCTATTTCCAAATCTCTACCATGACACTGAATAGGACCGAGTATAAGTCACTTTAATTAAATGGTCTGGTTAGGCAATTATTTATAACAATATATGGAAGGGGGTGGGGGATAGGGCTGTATTTCATGTATTTTAAATAATAATTTATAAGCTAGCATATATTTCGGTATATTTTTAGGTAGGGCACTATAAAAAATCAACAGGTAATCTCTCTAACTAGTAAATGAAATATTTGTCCACAAAGTCTGATTGTTTTTGACAGGATATAATGTTTTTTATAGAACTCTTCTGTCACTATGTTCACAGCACATGTTCAACTGTCCTTTGTTCCTTCTACTCTATAACAAACCCTCAAATTCCTTATTTTAGATAAAGCCTCCATTTAATGGAACCAGTTTAGAGATATACTCTCTGATTGAATCCAGCCTAACCAGTTCATAGATATTTCTTCTCTAGCACCAACTGTCAGTCTCCTAATACTCTTTCAGGCTGCCTGTCACTTGAGTGTTACTCATTTTTGATGACATTGCCTTCACCTCAAAAAAAGGATAGCCTTGGGAGCTTGGATATTTTTCCCCCCGATTCGTTCTTTTTTCAATAGCATTGACAAACTTGCCCTTTTATCTCCAAAATGGATACACAGTCATTCAAATTTGTGTGTCATTAGATTTACAATGTTTTATATGAGTCACTATATTCTTTTAAAAGGCACATAAATTATATCATATAAAATTAAATTGAAACATGAACATAAGATTAAAAATTTTTAAATAAACAAATAAGTTTTAAAAACCATTCTGTGTGAAACTATGGCTAATTTTATTATTCAGTTATCTTATAAACTTAGTTGATATATTTTAATAATACATAATGCATTCTTTCACTTTTGCTCTCATTCAG
Source organism: Tolypeutes matacus (assembly GCA_026826555.1). NCBI lineage: Eukaryota > Metazoa > Chordata > Mammalia > Cingulata > Chlamyphoridae > Tolypeutes > Tolypeutes matacus. Next base: position 16,712,438 of record JAKSZT010053843.1, read on the forward strand.
CCTTTAGTTTTTTCTGTACTCCCAGGAGGTTATTTTAAATATGTAAAGAGACAATTGTTGGTTATGATGTGGCAACTCTGATTTCATTTCTCTCTTCTTCCACAGCCTTCTTTGCATGCATACAAACAGGTACCATCATGGTTTCTGGATACTACTGACCCTGTTGCTCTCTGCTGTGGCTGTCTGCTCTCTAGTGCTTTTTAATTTGGTACTCACCCAATACTGTATTTCTCACCCAATACTAAATATGTCAGGCAGGCTCTATGGTGATTGGGCATCCCCAGAGACAAATCTATACAGTGGGGAAGAATGCCTTTGTTTCCCTTTATGTTACTGTGATAAATGGGCATGTAAAATAACTCCATGGGTAGGTAATGCTTTGGATGGTTCCAGTATTATGTATATGGTAGGGTGTGGTCTCTGAGTTGGAAGAAGTTCATGGTCATGAACAATGTGCAATAGTCATAAGAGGAGGAGAGACCATCCATGAACAAGTAAGGTGTGGCTGTTTGCTGATTTGGGACAATTTGGAAATAAAATGATGATTGGTAAAATCAGAGGCTTGGGGATGGGAGCTGAGGTCCAGAGAAATGGGTTGTGCTTAAGTAATTAGGTCTCATTAAAGTTGCTGCTGGGAGGCAACTCTTTGATGTTAGGATAAACCTCAAAGGTTAGTCCCATTTAACTCTGTCAACACTGTACAACTGTCCAGTCTCTGGGGATCTGACATGTAAGAAAGCTGGGACCATGGGTTGTGGGAGTTGCACATTTTATGCCCACTCTGCTTCCTTGCTTTCTCTGTCTCATATCCCTGTCCATAGAGTTTTATCTTTAGTGGGCTGATAGTTCATTTGGTTATTTGTTCATACATTCTACAAGGGGATTTTACCAAATCAGTGTTTACAATAGAACATGAAATTTCTAATTAAAAGACTAAATTTTCAAATATAGCAATGTGGAACTGCTTTAATTTGCTACGTTGCCCGAATGCAATATACTAGAAATGGGTTGGCTTTTACAATGGAGATTTATTATCTTGCAAACTTACAGTTTTAAGGCAGTGAAAGTGTCCAAGTCAAGGCATCATTAGGCGATACTTTGTCCTTGAAGAACTTGTCTGTCTTATAGCAGGGCACATGGCAGAATCTGCTGGTCTCACCCCTCTCTCTGGGTTTCATTGCTTTAGCTTCTGGCTTCAGTGTGTTTCTCTCCATATTCATCCCATGTATAAAGGACTCCACTAAGAGGATAAAAATCACCCTAGGTCATGCCTTACTGAAGTAACCTAATCAAAAGTTCCCACCTACAATAAGTTCACATCAGCTCTGAAGACATGATTTTTCTGGGGCCATAAAAGCCTCAAAATACCACCACAGGAAATGATATTCAAGTTTAAGGTTTGGGACCAGGAGACAAATCTGAATAGTAAACACAGTCTTGTCCTCAAAATTACCTGGCCCTTTTTTAGACTGAAGACATTATCTTACATAAAGCTCACCTGGGTTATCCTTTTTATGGAATGAGTTCTCTCTCTAGGAGTCCTAAGTAATTTATGCAAATATACTTATCTTGGGTATATGCAAGTTATTTCCCAATGTGTCTGGATTGAGCTGCAAATAAAGTTTAAGCCAAAATAGAGATATCTGCTATATTTATGTTTTTGTGTAAATACATTGCATTTATTGACATAGTTTACATGACCAGAATATATCACAGCTATTTCTGATTTCATTGTTTTCTAATCATTTCTCTATTCAGCTTCTGAGTGTTAATTACAAGGAAGAAATTTGTACATATCAAAATGCATTTTGTTTTAGTTTTTTACTTGTACTATACCTAAAATTTAGTGACTATATAAAAACCTATGAGCAGGGAAGTGGATGTGGCTCAAGTGGTTGGGCTCCCATCTGGGTTCAGTTCCCAGGGCCTCCTGGTGAGGGCAAGCTGGCCAATGCCCGTGGGGAGCTGGTGCAGCAAGATGATGCAACAAAGGGAGACAAGCAGACACAGAGGAAACACGCAGCAAATGGACACAGAGGGCAGACAGCGAGCACAAGTGGCAAGAGGAGTGGGGAATAAATAAATAGATTTAAAAAAATCTTTAAAAAAAACCCCAAAACCTATGAGCAGAGTGATAGCCTATATTATTCCTTGCTTCAAAAAAATTTTATATCTAAATTCAAGATATTCAACTATAAACAAAGCAAAATACACTTGTTCCATATATTTATGGTGTCAACCATCTACTGTGGGGGAAAAACACTAAATGATTATATAACAAATATGTATTTATAAATCGGTTTATATGATAAAAAAAAAATATATATATATATATAGTAACTGAATTATGAAGGGGGAGGAAATTAGGAAGTACACTAATTTAGACATGTGAATCCACGCGATTATCTCTGTGCAAGTAAGAACTAATTTAATAATTAAAGCATCAGTTTGTCTGCCAAGCATAAGAGCCAAGGGAGGAGTGGTGCAGTGAAAGCTTTTGGCCCACTTTAATTGAAAGTGAGTCAGTATGGCTGGAGGGTAGTTAACTACCCTCTTAAGAGAGGTATCAAGGAGGTAGAAAAGGTAGGTGAGAGTTTATGCAGATGTGCAATGGCTTATAGACTATTTTAAATATTTAAAATGTTAATCTAAGTATAGTGGAAAGCAATTGTCATGTTTTAAACAGGGGAGTAATATAATATAATCCTTTAGTAAGATGACTTAGCTTCTGAATGATAAAGAGAAGAAGCAATAGATTGGGGGAAATGGAAATTGGAAGTAGGGAAACCAATTAGGAGACATTTACAGTAGCCCAGGCAGGAGGTGATAGAAATGTTTCTATGTTAGTAGGGGTGGAAATGGACAAAATGAACATGGACAAAATATCAATGATATTTTGGAGGTAGAACTGATAGGATATAGCAATAGTAAGTTGTCAATGGGAGATGTCAAAACTCTCATATCTATGGCTTAAGTGAATAGAGGGTAGGAAAGAGCAGTATTGAAATTTATTCAATATGGTTTCTCTCTTTTAAAGTTGAGAATATTTAAAACCTGCCTATAGGTTCATTTTTTCCTTAGAATATGATTAGTCATTCATTTATTTAAAAAACATTTATTGAGCACAATCTATGTATCAGGCATTAGTATTACTAAGTAATAAAATAATAAAGATGAATCAGATATGGTCCTTGCTTGAGAAGCCATAATTATTCTGCAAGAAACAGACAAATAAGCACATCTTATTCATTAGTATGTATGATACAGTCCTGAACAAATTATTAGCAAAACAAATCTACTAATGTATAAAAAATGATAATACAACAATGACCTAGTTGGTTTTGTCCTAGGAATAAAATGTGAGTTAATAGTAGAAAATATGTAACATATTAAAGGAAAAAACACTTATAATCTCAAAAGGTGCTTAAAAGTTTGATAAAATGCAATGCCCTTTAATAATAAAATCTCTTATTCAATTAAAAAATAAATTTATTTCACTTGAAAAGATAAAATCTACAGCATATATCATTGTTAAGGGGAAAGTTTAGAGGCATTACCTTTATAATTAGGAAAATGAAAATGATGCCCATTGGCCTGTTTCTAGATAGCATTGTACTAGAGACCCTAACCAGAGCAGGATGATAACAAAAATATTGAATTCCACAAGGATAGGAAAAGGAATAATAAAACAGGCATTATTTGTAAATAATGTAAGAATCCATGAAGTATATATAATGAATATGCACTCCTAGTATTGTAATTGATATGAGAATTTGGCAACATGACTGAGCTTAAGATCAAAATACATACAAAATTTGTATTCTTATGTACCAGCCTCAAGCAGTATATATAATTTTTTAAAGTAACCTTTTAATTGTAATTAAATAACCTAGAAATAAATAAATAAAACTATCTAGTATTAAATCTAATAGAAGATATGAAAGATTGATAAGGATAAATTTATAAAACTGTATTGGAGAAATTTATAAAACTGCATTAAAAATTAATAGCTTAATAAATAGATGAGGAAGTCTCTCATCTCATTATTATGAAGATGTCAGTTCTCAGATTTGTAGGTTCAGTGATATTCTATATCAGGTTGGCTAAGTTTTCTGAAGTAACATACAACCCCCAAATCTCAGTGGGATAACACAATGTTTATTTCTCATTCATGTAATACTGGATGCACTATGTTGAGAACTGTGAAGTGTCTGAGATTTTACTCTGATTGCAAGCTATAAATTAGACTGATACAGTTTCAAGGATTCTGGCAGAATTCTGAACTTCTGAGTCAGAATCACTAGACTTAATTACTCATGGCAGCAGGGAGCATGCACATACCATGTTTGCTTTTTTCCTATTGCCCCAATTCTTACAGGATCACTAAAAGAGTCTGGTTAGCATTCCAGGAGAGGAACTCTGAGCTTAGGCTACCTGAATGTTTTATACTTGAGAGTAAGCATACCTTCCCTGCATTATATGGAATAATATCTCAATATTCCAATGTTTCCTTTACAAACATCCTTGAAACAAGAGTCTAGAAAAAGATAGCCCCTGCCTCTGCTTAAAAATTATGTAGAAGCATGAACAACCAATGAGGAATTATCTCCAAACACAGACTCATTTTGTGACACTTTTCTATCTCCCACAAATCACCAAGTCAGGGTGAGAGAGAAGGTAGAGAAGTCACACTTACCCTCTACTGCTTCAGTCCAGAAGTGTCAAGCAATATTTTTTCTCATAGACCATTGTCTAGACTAAGTCCCCAATTGGGAGGATATGGAATATTTGGTAAACATACTGTGTCTGCCATCATTTCATATCAGTATTCCACAAGTTGTTAAGGAACCTAATTAGCTGATTTTAAATGCTGATATTGAAAAACAAAGGCCTAAAATGAGCCAAGACACTCCTGAAGAAGAAAAAAGTAGATTTTCCATACTAGATAGTAATACTTACTAAAATAAAGAAAAATCCATTAAGCTATGGCACAAATAGGACAATACAGAGAGTCCAGAAGTACCCATGCATATATAGAAATTTGACATATGACAGATATGGCAGATGACTGAGGAAAGGAAGGTCTATTAAATGGTACTGGGAAAATAGCTAAACCATACAGGAAAAAAATTAATTTGTTTCTTAACTAAAATTGAAAAGGCACATTTTAGATTTATGAAATAATTAAATATGAAGGGAAATTAAAATGAATGGAAGAAAATATTGAATAACTTCATGATTACAAGTGGGTAAGAATTCAGCATAAAAGGTGTTAACTATGAAAAGAGGTTAAATTGAAATAGATTAAAAGCTAAAAATTCTGCTCTCCATTGGGCACCACAAAGATGCTGAAAATATAAGCCAGAAATCATAAAATGCATAAAATTAATATAAAGATCTGGTACCAGAATATATTAAGAACTCATTTCATAAATCTACAGAAAAAAAATTAAACATTTAGAAAAATATGAAGGAGAAATGAAGAGATATTTCACAAAAGAGGGAAAAAAAACTGGTAAAACATGAATATATATTTAAACCATTAGTAATCTGTTCAACGTAAATTAAAACAGCTTCCTATCATGGTCCGGATAGGAAAAAATGAAGTCTGAAAATATGAAGTGTTGGTAATGATGAAAAGTAATGGGAATTCATTTGGTGCAAGGGTAAATGTGAATTATGTCAATATTCTAAAACAACTAGATATTATCTAGAAAATTTGAACATGGGCACACACTAATATTCAATAATTTTCCTTGTTATAAACTCTCAAGAAAATCCTGCATACATTTATATCCTACATGGAGAACATCCTGCATTGAGACATGTATGAGAATTATTTAGCAGTTTTGTTTGTAATGTCAAAAATCAGAAGGTGTGGGTCAAATCTTCATTGGCAAGAGTTTCATTAAATTAATTGTTGTCTATTATCACCATGGAAAAATGTACAGTGAAATTAAAACAGCTACAGCTATATGGAACAGTATGGAAGCACATTAGAAACATAATACGTAACATGGGAATCCCAGTGGGTTCCGTATAATATTTTAGGTAATCTAAGCACCTCTTAAAATATATGTATATATATATATAAAAATAACATTTTTGTAAGCAAATACACATATATGCATATATATTTATATATCATTTTACAAATGTTTGTATGTATTGTGAGAATTTTGATTTTTACCCATAATAAAAAAAAAATAAAAAAAAAAAAAAAAGAAACATAATACGTGAAAAAGCTTAAAACAAATGTGATAAAGCTAGAAATTTAGGAAAAAAATAAAGAAAGAAAGAAAAAGATGAACAAAGAATTCAGGATGATTTCGTCTGGGGCCAGGAAGAGGGGAAAAAAAGGGATGAGCAACAGGCAGCTTCAACGAATTGATAATATTCAAGTTCATAAGTTGGGTTGTGGACATACAGGTGTTCATTTTATTATTTTGGTTTCATTTATATATATTAATACTCACATATATCTGTTACATATATTAAATATGCAACATGAAAATATGACAATATCTACCATTGATGTATTCAAATCATCTTATAAATACAGTAGAAGGAGACATTATTTCTTCTTGGGGTTCAAGTGTTGAGCAACATTCCCATAAAGAACTAACAGCTGAAGGAGACCTTACAGGGTAAGAAGGCCTATGTCAGGTTAAGGGAGTGGAACAAGCATTCTGGGCAAAAGGAAGAGGATTTAACAAAGATAAGAAGCTAAAAACTCCATGGAATGTGTAGAAAAGGCAAGCATTCCGGGAAGGCCACAGCATAAGGTAGGATTTAGTAATAAAATATCTGCAAAATACCTTGGGGTCTGATTGTGATCCGAAGTTTCCTTGCTAAAGGATTTGGATTTTATTGTATAAGCATAGAAGTATTAGCTTAAATTTAAATTGTGTGCACTTTGAAATTTAGGAACACCTAGGGGTTTATATTGATGAGGGATCTAAAAGCATTCCCTGAAAGAATTTATTGATAGGTAAGAGTGAGTATCAGTATTCACTAAAATACAAGTATATGAGTGATATTGACTATATTCTGATATCTCTCATTCTGCTTATTCTTTGGGCCAGCAACTATGGTGTAATGCTTGAATTGCCACTTAAGTGGAAGGTAACAGAAACTTCAAAGGGACAGTGCCTTTTTAGGTAAAGTTCATTGGGCTTTCTGTATTATAATCTATTTATAAATCTATGACTCCTTAATTCAATGTGCAAATATTAGTCATTTATTATCCTAAATTATACGATGTTTTAAGAATCTGAGAATTTCATGAGATCCCTATTAAATTTTACAGGCCAGAAAAATTTGCAGGACATGGATACACAGATGTTACTAGAAATTGTTCATAAATATAGGACATGGTTCTTACTGCTCAGAGATTGCATCTGCATTCATAGTCCAGGTTCTCTTTGAGGAAGCAAGATTCCACAGTTTAAAAGGCTTGCCAGAGAATGCTCAGTAACCCTCTTCTGCATTCCTAGAGACAAGTAGCCTTTAGTAGAAATACTGGCAACAGGGCACGGTTTAAAAAATGAAGTATTCAGATTAAGTGTTATAGAGTAGCTGGTGGGTTCAATATGTGATCCAAATGGTAAGGTCTGTGGCATGAGGCAATGCAGTACAGTGAATGTCATTAGAAGACGCTGGAAGTTGAACAGAGGAATTGCTAAAATTGGTAGTAAAAGATCAGGGATTGGGAAATACAATTAATTCTATAAGTTGAAATATGTCTGGCTATGAGCCACTTCTATCATGCTAATGTCTTAAAGATAACTCTCGGGCATCTGAGATGCCAGTCATACATCAGATAGAGGTATCTAGTACATACTGAACAGTCAGGTATGGATCTCAAGAGACTGGTAAGACACTGAAAATAAAGACGTGGGTTTCATGAATATTCATGTGAAGTCTTCTGGAGATGTTTAAAATGACCAAAGAAGATGGCCAAAAGAAGAGGTGGGAGTGGGGAGACCACAAAGAGATACTGAATTGAAGGTGGACATGGCAGAAGGAAAAAAAAAAGACTGAAAGGGAATGACTCAAAGGTAGATATGATGACAGGCACATCAAGAACAAAAATTTTCCTGGAGAGTTTGAAGCAGTATTAAATGCAGCAAGGAAGGCAAGTGCAAAAGCAATGTTCATAGATCAGATGAGGCTGGAGCCTCATAAAAAGAATTAGAGGAGGTCAAAGCATTTGACAAAATAAATTAATTTAAAAAGTAGGAAAGGGATACTGAAATAGTTTGAAAGGGAATCAGAATTTTCAGATTAACATTTTTCTTTAATGCTAAGAAGAAAGGCAAGTATGGGAAGAGTGAAAATAATAAAAATAGGGTTATTAATAGAATAAGAAGGGAGGGGGAGTAACACATGAAGATGATTGGCTGAAGGACATATTTGGCTGAATTTGCTTTTTGTCCTGTAAATTACTAAGTTTTCATCATTTCTTAACTCTTCTTCTCCCAACTTCCTATGCTTCTGGTGGAGCCAATGACACCAGATAACCCTTTGATTGTAGATTCAACTGAAATGTCTGATTAAATTATGTTAAGATTAGAGCTTTGATTCAACCACATCATTAGAGTGCAATGCAGCAGTATGTCCCAGCCTTCTTGGTAGGCTGATAAAACAGACTCCCACATAGGAGTATATACACAGGAGAACACAGAAAGAGACACAGCAGAGGAAAGAACTTGGTTTTGACGCTGGAGCCCTGGTGAAAGATGAGACATTTGACTGATAGTTTACAGCTGACCTTGTGGAAAAAACAGAGCAGCTTACCCTGGAAAGAAACAAGCCCCAGAGGAAGAGAGAAGAGCCCTATGCCAGCCTACAACTGAGATCAGAAGAAGCTGGGACCATGAAGCCTTAAGAGAACGACGAAGACTGAACCCTTGCAGACATCCCCCACCATCTTGCATCAACACTTGGCAACAGACTTTGGGTGAGAAAGTAACCTCTTATGGTATCTTTTTTTTTTGGTAAAGATTTATTTATTTAATTATTTATTTATTTCTCCTTCTCCCCCCACCCCTGTTGATTTTTGTGCTTGCTGTCTGCTCTCTGTGTGTTCTTCTGTCTGCTTGTCTTTTCTTTGAGTGGCACCGGGGACTGATTCTGGGACCTTCCAGAGTGGGAGAGAGGTGCTCAATCTCTTGCGCCACTTCAGCTCCCCAGTCTGCTGCATCTTGTATTGTCTCTCCTCTGTGTCTCTTTTTGTTTCATCATCTTGCTGTGTCAGCTCTCTCCGTGGGCCAGCACTCTGCGTGGGCCAGCTCTCTGCTTGGGCCAGCTGACCATGCAGGCCAGCTTGCCTTTCACCAGGAGGCCCCATTAAGCAAATCCTGGACCTCCTATGTGGTAGACGGGAGCCCAATCGCTTGAGCCACATCTGTTTCCCTATGGTATCTTGAGATGGACTATTTAGGGCCTGGAAACTGTAAGCTTCTACCCCAAATAATCTTTATAAAAGCCAACAGAATTCTGGTACTTTGTATCAACACCCCTTTGGCTGAGTAATACAGTAGAGAATAAATGAGAATAAATAAATACAGTAGAGAATAAATGAGTAGAGAATAAATAAATCATGAGAGACAATAATTCATAAGCAAGCTGAGGATTAACCAGTTTTGAATCCATTTGTTTCTGGTCCTCTTTTGACCTTTCCACTCAAATCACGTGAGAATGTGTTTGTAACACGTTTGCATTGGTCAATTACATGATCCTAATTCAGCTTAAGAAACAGTTATTGAGCACCAGTTATTTGCCAGGCACAATTATAGGCTCTAGTAGTGCTGGCAGAACTGTCAATACTAGGGAAGAATGTGTGTTTGCACAGAGGGGTGGGGCAGATAATACAATGTGGTATGTGCTAGGATAACTTTGAGGGGTCTCAGACCATTAAGAATTTTCTAGAGTAAAAGTAAAAAGCTAACACGTGGTTTCTTATATACTATACCAAACATGTAATTTTTTTCTTCCCATCTTCAGGTTTTCCTGAGATTAGAGTCATTGCTTACAGTCCCTTGTTGCTTAGACTTTGATACAACATTTTCTATTCAACATTTTAACGTGTCTTATTTTCTTGGGTGACTTTAAAATTCATTAATCCAACAAATATTACAGAGAATTTACTGTGTATCAGACATGACAATCTGAGGTAATGCAACTGTGAAGAAGAAATAATCCTTGTCTTAAAGGAACTTATACTAGAGTGGTAGATATGGTGAAGGAGAGATTAGTAAACAAGTAACTTCAGAATACTGTGATAATGCATTAAGTCCTAGTAAAATAATGTGTTTTAAAAACATATAGGAGGGTTATAAACCCACAATTGGGAAGTCAGGCAAACTTACCAAAACGAAGTTGCCCGGAGTTAGCCAAACTGCAATACTTAAAGCCATCTCTCAAGTTTAGAGGGACACAAATCCTCCATAAGACCATCCTCACTTCACACAATAACTACGAATTTGGATGGTTTCCAAGTCCACCCTTAAATTAGTAAATTCACTAGAAGGACTCACGGAATTCACTGAAAGCTATTTTACTCATGGTGACTGTTTGTTACAGGGAAAGAATCCAGATCAAAAGGATTCTTTTGGAAATCCTTCTTCAGGGAAGAAGTGCATAGGGCAAAGTCCAGGAGGCTTCCAAACACAGAGCTTCCTGAGTCCTGTCCGCATCGAGTCAGGACGTGTTTCTTTCTCAGTATCAATGTATGACCATATGCACAGAAAATTGTCAACCCAGAAAGCTCATTCAAACTTTGGTGTCCACAGTTATCATCAGGGCTTCACCTCACAGGCATGATGATTGATTGACTGCCCATCACATGGTTGGTCTTAGTTTCCAAGATAACTGATACCACATGACTTAAAACCCCCATACTAAGTCACACTGTTAGTCTTTCTGGCATAGACAGCTCCCATCCTCAGACTATTTAGGTGTGGTCAGCCCCCCACCCTAAATCACATTGTCACTATCTGGCTAGCCTACCTCATAGAATAAGGATTACCTCCCAAAAGACAAGGGCAAATGGTAGATTTTCTCTTTGTACAAGACCAAATTCTTTACTACACTCAAGACCTTGGAACATATGAAGATATGTGTGTGTGTGCATTATGGTGATGTACAGACTATATATAAAAGACAATTACATATGCTAGAGCCTAGAAATGAGAAAAAAGCACAATTTGTTGAATTACAAACAATTCATCATGATATAAAACTAAAGTGATAGCATGGCAAAGTTTAAAGAGACTTAAGTAGAATGTAGTTAATGTAGGGCCTTATATACAATGATAAGGACTTTTCAGTGTTCTTGAGGTAAGAGGGCAGGGATAAGTTTTTGTTCATGTGAAAAAAATGGTGCCTGGAAACAGAGTTGTAATATTAAAGCTTTTAGACAACTAATTCATTTAGGAGAAATTAAAGAAGTAAAATCAACTGTAGGTGAGTAGCCTTTGCATCTGACATAAGAGAACCTGGTAATATGGAACAATTGTCATACTGAACATAGGAAGAAAAGCTGGGTCAATATAAGTAAATGTTTGATATTTGGTAAGCTAAAAAGTAGTGAAGAATTATAAGGTCAGAATTGGGAAAAAGGGAAGGACCAGGAAGTTGAGCCCAGATTTGGGGTTCCTTGCTGAATTTGTATGAGACAATTGAAAGGCAAAGAAACTGAGAGGTGTTTTACAGGACTTTGAAAAATTAAAGAGGCTGGAATTGATGGGAATTGATGTCCAGGGCTACAAAGGATGGAGGGACACCCTGATGAGTCCTCCTTACTTTAAGTTGGGAACACAAAAAGCAGGAATCTAGGAATAAAGGTTAACTAGAATTACTTTTCCATGGCATATAACTCATGATTGAATCATATAAAACTATGAAATTAGATAAAGTTAATCTCCAAGTGTAGGTGCCCATGGTGACCTGGGGAAAGATGGAAAACTATTTCTAGAAATATACAAAAATAAATTATGGGCAAACAAAATATCATTAAATTTTGAAGAGAAAAAAATGATAGGAAAAAAAAAAACAACAAAAGAAACAACAGATAATAGATAGCAGAAGACAGCAGACAACAGGCAATAGAAAATCAACCAACAATTTTACTGACCCACAAGGGATACAGATAGTGGAAATATACATACATACACTCTCAAAAACAACTATTTACCATGTACAATGGAATAGAGTACTAGAATGAGAATTTTAGCAGAAAATTGGAATTGTAAAAAAGAAATAAATGGAGATGAAATCTGAAAAAATAACTAATTATTTTCTAAATCACTGAAGGGCATTGTAACTCAGATTCAGTGACATTTAAACCCTAAGGTGAAAAATAATATAGAAAACCTAAACTATGGATGTCACACTATGTTTGTTTTCAATTATGGCACAACAAAGTACCAAAATTTAAGCACTTAAAACAAAACCCATTTATTAACTCATAGTTTTGTAGGTCCAAATCAAGTACCCATGTCCTGATTCACTCTTCAGAGCATCTTGAGACAGAAATCCAGGTATCATCTGGGCTGAGTTTTCTTCTGAAGGCTATGGGACAAAATCTCCTGAGCTCATTCTTTTTATTAGCTTTCTTGTGGTTGTAGGACTGAGATCTTCCTTTCCTTGCTGGTTGTAGTAGGAGATGTCTAAAGTTCTAGAAGATGCTTCTTTTGCTAAAAAAAAAAAAATCCTTTATTTTCAAGCAAATAATGGTGCATCAAATGTCTCTGGTGCCTCAAATCTCTGACTTACTCTTCTGCTAACACCTGTAAAACATTATCTGCTTTAAAGTGTTCATGTGATTAGATTAGGTTCCACTGGATAAATTCCCTACCTTACAGTCACTTAAAATGGGGCTTTAATTATACCTGCAAAATCCCTCACAGGCATATCTAGAATAGTGTTTTTTTGAATAACTAGAAGAAGGTGTGAGTAACTTGGGGGAGTAGAATAACTAGGAGATAATAGGAATAACTAGAAGAAGGTGTGGAATCCTTAGGCGTCTGCTTACCACACACATTAAAACTGCTTAAAAAATAAAGATTGGGGAAAATATTAAAAGCAAACAGCAAGAGGGGAAATTTTTTTTCAAATTATCTTTAAAAAATGCTCAAGCTAGAATCCCACATTCTGAAAATAAATCTTGGGAGTTAATTGAAAGATAATAAAGATACTTTCAGTCAAGTAAAAACAGAGAAACTTATCACTATCTGACATCAAAATACAAAAAGTACTAAAGATTATTCTTAGGGCAGAAGGAAATTATCATAGATTAAAGTTTAGAGATGAAGGAAGGAATGAAATAAATAGGGTAAATATTAATGAATATTGAATAAAGAATTATAAAAAACATCCTGTTAAGTTTTAAAAATTTACTGATTTAAAATATATAGAAATAATGGCAAATAATTCTAAAAGAGGTAAAATATTTTGTTAAAATAATGAGTTAAAATATTTTGTGTCCCTTGCATTATTTGGGAAGAGAGTAGAGTGCCAATTAATATTACATTTTGATAAGTCAAGTATACATATTGTAATCACAAAGGAAATCATTAAAAAAACCATATCGAATATATGTCAAGTGAAGACTGGGAAAAATGAATAAAGCAAAAGAATCAGTACAAAAGAAGGCAAGAAAGAAGATGGTAGATTTAAACTCAAAAATATATGTGATCATATAACATGGAATTGGCTAAAGACAAGATTTTGAAAATCCCCAATATAAAGCCATTTATAGGGCACACAACTAAGATACACATTTACAGAAAACTTGAATGTGAAAGATGAAGGGAAAGTTTCCATGTAAATACTAACAAAATATATCTACATTAATTATATTAATGTCATTCAAAGTAGAGTTTAAGAAATAAAGAGGACACTTCATAATAATAGTTAAATTTACAAGGAAATATAAAATTCTAAATCTGTGTGCAGCTAATACATAGCTTCAAAATTTATGAAGTAAAAATTAACAAAAGTAAAACATTCACTATTGTACCAGAGGCCCCTGAATTCATTGAAGTGATAAGTTATAAACCTCAAAAAAGAAGAAATAACAGTATCATTATTTTATGGTTATATTATTAGAAGACACAAAAGAATATTCAGATATTCTATTATAATTAATATGTGAGTTCAGCAAATTTGCTGGATATAAGGTAGGTATATAAAACTCAGTTGGAAATCCATATAACATCAGCATGTATAAGAAATGAAATTTAAAAAAAAAAAAAAGATCCTCTTTATAGTAGCCACAGAAAATAGCAAACAACAAGAATAAATCTACCACATTTCATCTAAAACCTCTAAACAGAAAATTTAAAACAGATGTGGAAGACATTGATATAGATCGGAATAAATGGCAAGCTATGCCCTGTTCATCCTTTGGATGACTCAATCATTGCAATTATATATTTCAATCCTCAACAAAATGATCTATAGATTCAATGCCTTCCCAGTCAAAATTCCAATAGGAATTTCAAACTTGGTAAGCATTCTCTAAAATTCAAAGTTTCAGAAGAGCCAAGGCATTCTTAGAAAAGAAAATCAAGGTGGGAAATCTTTTACTATTAGCTAATATACTTATTATGAAAGTCTGATAATTAAGACAATATGGTATTTTTGCAAGGACAGATTGGAGGATAGACATATGGAATACCATAGCAAGCCCTAAAACACAGTCAGGTATATCTGGATGTAAGTTCTAATGTAGGGCAATGGGAAAAGGAAATGGTGCCAGGGCAATTGAATACCCTTGTGGAAAATAAATTAAAACTTCACCCAAGATCATACTATCTCCCAAAAAATTGTATTCATAGGGAGAATCAATAAATCTCTTGTACGTAATAGAGGAGGCACTTAATGAATTTGATACTGGTAAAGGCTTATTTAATAAATTGTATAAAGAACTAACAAAAAAGTATACTTATAAATTGAAGAGTTTTAAAATAAAAACTTCTGTTTCTCAGATGATATCATTTAAGAAGTGAGGATTCAAGCATTAGAATTTGAAATCACATTTGAAATACATTATTAAGAACTTCTGAAATTAATAAGAGAAAATAAAAAATTCCAAAATGTAAGAATTTGCAAGAACTTTAAACAGTCATAAAAGAGAATCTTCAAGTGGTCAAAAACATAAAAGAACATACAACCTTAGCAATCAAGGAGATGCAAATTAAAATCACGATGTGCAGCCAATATAAGCCCACCAGAATGGTTCAATTTAAACAGGGACAGTAGTTTCAGATTAAACAAGTACAGTGCATAGTTTGAGTAAGTAAATGGAGCAATGTACAGTCTCGTACACTGTGACTGCAAGTATAAATTGGTACAGAGGATAGGAGTGCTTGAGAAATCATAGAATAGGCTAAGAATTTTGAAACCCAAATCCCCTGGAACCATTCTTGCTAGCATCAGCAACTCCTTCCCCCTCCAAAGATTTCAGGTGGGGCACTTGTTTAAGAAGAAGATGCCAATTTTCCTCAGAACCCAATCTTCCTCTCCTCCAGGTCCATAATGATATTTAAATCCCAATAAAGTCAAAGGCTCAAGTACCGGTATTGTGTGTAAAAATATATGAGGATTGATTCTAAGGGTGTCAGATAAAGGAGATTGAAATATTAGACTAGATGTAGTCAAATTCATAGATCCACTCACCTGGGACTCATGATTTTTCATTATGTTGTAAGCACATGGAATGGTATTAATAAACCACTAAATTGGTTAATTGATCCTTGGACTCAGTGGTCTCTAGAATTAATGATGTTGAAATGCCAGAATTTCATTGGTATACTGCATTAGGAGTCTGATTGCTCAGGAAGATGATAATTTTTTGAATGAATACAGGTTCAATCACTGAGCTACACCCATTCCTCCTTAAGAAAGATGATAAGTTTTTGAATGGATTGTGGGCAAATTACTCACCTAGTCCCTAAAATACTCTTCAGTAGTGTCCAGAGAATATTCTATTTTCCAAGTAATTATGGCAGGCAATGTTGAGGTGCCTTGATGAGTTCTTTGTTGGCTATCATCTATAAGCCAGAGTGAACTGTAGGAGATTCTCTGATCTTAATAGAAATAATGGGATCCATAGGGGTGGAGATAGATGAAGGCACAGTTATCAATATAAACCAAAGGAATGAAAAGATAAACCAACTATTTTGACCTGTTGGAATTTTTGGCACTGGCAAATTTACCTTGAGGCCTCTAAAAGAAAAGATGATACTTGACTTGTGTAGGTGGGGTGTTAATTATCTTTTGCTGCATAACAAATTACTCCCAAAATTATCAGCTTAAACAAAATAAGCATTTATTAACTCACAATTTCTGCTTGTCAGGAACTTGGAAGTAGCTTAGCTGGATGGTTCTGGCTCAGGGTTTCTCATGGGGTTTGTAGTCATTATGGTAGGTGGGGTGTAGTCATTTAAAGGCTTGACTGGGGCTAGAATATCCACTTTTAACATGGCTCCTTCATGTGGATGTTGGAAGAAGGTCTCAGTTCTGTGTTGGGTGTTGTCAGGATACCTCAATTCCTTAACACGTGGGACCCTGCGTAGAGCTGCTTGACTTTCCTTCATGACCATGTGATGTGGCTTCCCCCAGAGTGAGTGATCCAGAGAGAGAAAGAGAGCAAGGAGGAAAGCACAGCACCTTTTGTGACCTAATCTTAGAAGTTGCACATTAACTTTTCTGTCACATTTAATTAATTAGAAGTGAGACACTAAATACAGCCCATGTTTAAAGGGAGGAGAATGAGGTGCTACCTCTTCATGAAAGTACTTGTACATTAGCTTGATTCAAGAATTTTGGCTGAGTTTCCATAACAAATGTCTGTTCACAGATTTGAAGTCTTAAAAATGATGGAAGGACAGAATACGCCGAGTAAGGGCCCTAAAATACAAAAGATTATGTTACGATTTTTTCCCCAGCTTTTCCCATTTACCATGCATAGGAGAAAGGGAAAGTCCTAAAGTTTCTAAACTTTATTGGACACTGGTTCTAAACTATTTTTTTAAACAAATCAATTTTATTGATACATATTAATAAAGCATACAATTTATCCAAAGTATACAATCAATGGTATTTGGTCTAATCACATAGTCGTGCATTCATCACTTCAATCATTATTAAAGCATTTTCATTATTTCAGTAATAATAATAAAAAAACAAAAACAGACAAACAAGAAAATTCCTTACCTCTCAATCTCTGTTTCCCCTGCTGTACATAGCTGCTATTTTTGCCTATTCTTGCACAGTTATTTATTTGTTTATTAAACAGATTTATTGAGATGTATTCACATACCATGTGATCTATCCAAGGTGCATAATCAATGACTTTTTTTAGCTGTTAAAAAGTCCTTTATTGTAAAATTGTAAAATAAATAGAAAAATAGATGGAAAGAAATTACAAATTTTAAAAGAGAGTGCAAGAACAGGTTAGATTTAATATAATCAATTATGAAAAATAGCATAGCAACAAACTTTTATAAGTATAAATAATAATTCAAATATAATAGAAATTAACTATAACAGAATTCTAATTTTTATATTACAACTCTAACTTTTGGGCATAATAATCTCTAAGATTGAAATAAATTATTGGTTTAGTTATTTAATTCCCATTTAGGCCATAATACTTTCTAGATAACCAAATTCCTTTTTGGGAATTCTTCACATATTTTGGAATGAATTACAGTAGATAACAATTTGCCAACCTATAATTTTATGAGACAGAAAAACTTGGATTTTGTTCAACTGTAGTCATGCTAAATAATTTTTGATCCACATAGATTATTTTAATCAAAGAATATGAATAAGAAAGGGTTAAGGAAAAATGAGTTAACCAAAAATATATCTCTTCTCCAGTCCTTTTCAATTAAAAGCAAGTGTTTGTTTTCTATGAAAAAAAATTACAGAATACTGATCACAGAAACAATTTGCCAGTTGCACTGAGTAATTATTGTTCATGTACTATAATGTTATTTTACATTTATCTGGTCTACTCTATCTTTTTTTGGGTACTATTTGCATGGAATACCTTTTTCCAGCCTTTCGCTTTTAACCTGCTTGCGTCCTTACGTCTGAGGTGGGTCTCTTGTAGACAACATGGATGGCTCATAATTTTTTTATCCATTCTATCAGTCTATGTATTATGATTGTGGAGTTCAATCCATTAACAGTGTTATTATTGTAAAGACATTACTTACTTCATCCATTTTTCCTTTGGCTCTCTGTTGTCATGTTGTTCTATTGTCTGTCTTCTTATCTTTTAGTTTACCTTTCCTAATAATCTTCATTTCTAAACTCTTCTCCAAATCTCTTGCCCTTGTTTTTTCCTTTTGGGCTGCAGCACTCCCTTTACTATCTCTTGTAATTCTGGTCTTTTGGTAAGATATTCTACCAGCTTTTGTTTGTCTGTGAAGATTTTGAACTCACCCTCATTTTTGAAGGACAGCTTTGCCAGATACAGAATTCTTGGCTGGCAGTTTTTCTCTTTCAGTACCTTAAATACATCATACCACTTTCTTCTCTCCTCCGTGGTTTCTGATGAGAGGTTAGCACTAGATCTTATTGAGTTTCCCTTGTATGTGATGCTTTGCTTTTCTCTTGCTGCTTTCAGAATCCTCTCTTTATCTCTTATAGTTGTCATTCTGAATAGTAGGTGTCTCGGGGTAGGTTTATGTGGATTTATTCTTTTTGGGGTACGTTGTCCTTCTCGGTTATTGATATTTATGTCCTTCATAAGGATTGGGAAGCTTTTGGTCATTTCCTCAAATATTCTTTCTGCCCCTTTCCCATTAACTTCTCCTCCTGGGACACCAATAATGCGAATGTTTGTGCATTTCATGTTGTCATTCAATTCTCTGAGACTATGTTCCATATTTTCCATTCTCTTCTCTTTCTATTCTCCTGTCTTTTCCAGTTAAGATGTTCTGCCTTCAAAATCACTAATTCTGTCTTCAAGCAATTTAAATCTGCTCTCATGTGCCTCTAAAGTATTTATAATCTCATCCAACATGTCTTTCATTCCCATAAGGTCTGTTATTTTTCTTTGTAGGCTTTCAAATTATTATTTATGCTCTCCCAGTGTCTTCTTAATATCCTCTATTTCTTTAGTCATATTTTCTTTAAATTCTTTGATATTATTTAGGAGAGATGTGTGATTATCACTTACTAATTCTCTTAAATCCTATATCTCTTCAGGATATTTGGTTTGTTCTTTTGGCTGGGCAATCTCTTCCTGTCTCCTAATATGACTCATAATTATTTTGCTGATGTCTAGGCATCTGAATATGTTGGTGAATTTACTCTGATGGTTAATATCTCTCTCTTGTCTATTTTTTTTTCCCACAGCTCCTCTTTGACATTTGATTCAACTGTTTCTCAGTCTTTAAAATTGCCCAGCTAAGTTTTCAAAATCAGGCCAGGGACTCACTAGTGGGGCACAGATTTTCTCCCAGAGTTTGGACACAGAGAACATGAACTGTTTTTGTTCATTCAATTTCTGGACTAGCCAGAAGATGGTGCTTGTCAATGCAACTTTCCACAGAGGTTTTTCAGTCTTGGCTTTCCTGTGTGTTTCTGTGTCGAATCTCCAGATAGGAGATTCAAAGAGGGCTCTGCTGGCCAAAATCACTGAAGAAAACACCCCAACCTCCCATCTCTTTTCACTTGAAACAGCGGACAAGGAGGAAGATGTCTGTTCTCCTCTCAGTCAACTTCTGTGAATCAGGGGTTTTATCCCAGCTTAATATCTTGGGGTGGGGAAAAAGGAGCCCTTCCCGGCCACCATGGGAGCTTGGTAATTCAAGCTTGTCATTTTGGCTTCTTCATCTCTCTGTCACTCACCCTCCTGGGAGTTGTATAGCAGTGTCCTAGACTGCTGACCACCACAGCAGATCTCTCAGACAGCTTTTGGTTCTTTCTTTGTTGTTTTTGTGAATGCATTCAGCCTTGCCTGTTAGTCCATTGCCATCTTCCCACAATCCCTAAACTATTTTTAATTCCCCAAAACCTGATATGCCATAATAGACCAGAGGTTAAAGTGCTGGAGAAGGAGATCTGGTGATACCAGGCACAGTTCCATCACAGTTCCATCTACAGTAGAAAGCTGGTGAAGCAGCAAATACCTATGCCATGCATTTTTCATTGTGGATGCTAAAATTTTCATTCAGACAAATGACAAGAATAGACACTGATGGGCAAACATGTTGAACTTTGCTAGATGGTTTCCAATTACAGATCCACCCTCCACCATCCTTCACCCAGCTTTTTACCGGGGAAGGCTCAACTTCAGAGAATACATCAAAATCTACCTTGCCTTCTGGATTCCAGTTAGGCTTACTTAATGATAACCAACAAAAGATCAAAGGATGGGAGGAGTATGAAATTTAGGCATTTATTCTCCCAACTCCATATTTTTCCTCCATCTCTTGCTCTTCCTTTAGATAAGCAGTGGTTGTTTTTTTCTATTGAAGGCCATAGCTCATATACTTATAGCTCTTTGCTTGTGTAACACAGGTAACTCCTCCCTTTGAATAATGGACTCCATCAGGATATGTTGAATTTGAAGAGTGACTACATCAAGCAAGCAATTGGATATACGGCTTTGAATTTCACGTATGAAATAAGAACTATTGTAAAAGATATGAGTATCATCAGATTAATGATGGTAGCTAAAGTCAGGCAGGGTGATGGAGGATATTCATAGAACATGAATGCAAAGAGGAGAAGGCTGGTGGCTGAAATTTAAAGAAAACTCAAGGGCTATTTAAGGGAGAGTCTCAGGAAAAAGTTTTAGGAAAAAAGGACTCAGGAAGAAGACAAGGCCAGAGAAGAATAAAATAAAAGCAGTGTCAATAGATACCAAAAGAACATTTCTAAAGTAAGGGAGTTGTTAACATTACAAAATGATAAAGATGGATGAAGTAAGAGAAGAACTAAAAGGTATCCAATGAATTTAGAAGTAAGAAAGAATTAGTGAACTTGGTAAAATAGTTTCAGTGAATTAGTAGTAGCAGCATACAGAGTCCAATGGTTTGGGTTCAGAAGTAAATAGGTGGTGAAGAAATAAGAAATACAGAAAGAAGTTCCTGATATACAAGATAAAGAGTTGTTAATCAAATTCCTTACTTTCGACTTTGAAGAAACAAGCATCTTAGACTATGTTAGGACTTTTGGTTTACAGTACATTTTTCAAGTGACTTGGTAGCTTTGTATGCCTTTGGTACATGGTATATATTTTGACTTTCAAGTACCTTCCCTGTTATTTTCTATCTCTTTATTACCAAGACATCAGGCTTGACTAATAATCCTGTGCTAGATCAGCTCAATGGTGTATTTGTTACCTCCAAATTTTTGGAGAAACAGTTCTAAATTCAGATTCTAAGGCAGAAAAACAGGAGAGTAGGAGAGAAATTCTACATTCCTTTTGTAAATTCTACCACTTTCAATGGTGGAAACCAATGTCTCTGTTCCCACCTGAACTGTAAGTGATATCTATAACAATTATTCATTAGAACAGAAAAATAGGCATCTGTGGTAATGGTGACATAAACTACAGCTGGAAAGAACTGAATCTAGTTAAAAATATATTTACTAATGGAAACCAGACCATTTTGTGTTGTCTAATGTTTTATGATTGAACAATATGAAAAATTTCATTATTTTACTGAAAACTGTAGTACTGTGCTGGAAGGATCTCATGCTTCCAAAGGAATAAGGAAATAAAACAAAATAACATAACATCCAATGTAATTACATTTTATTATTTATTAGATCAAACAGAGCTATGTAAAAAAAAATCATTAAGAACCACATTCTCTCCCATATGAAATTTTCCCTCTCATATCACCTACATAAATAAGCCATTTGTATATGAACCTGTACAGGGCAATATTTACTCAAAGCTATAACATTTTTTGTTTGCTTAATGTTTATTGTTTTAAACAATGAAATAGAAATAAGCTAAGAGAATAAATCTCAAAGGAAATAAAGGCAAGACTTCAGTCAACTAAAATGAACTTTTCTCATTCTCTTAGGATATTTCCTCCCAATACATTGTTTGGTGTTATGGAACATGCAAATCATCTACTTAAATAATTTCAGCCTGTATGTGCCTATTCTCCTGCTAGGAATCAATGAGAGAGTGCCTCAGAAGCAAAGTAACAATAGAACTTAATTTTTCCTACTGTTGTTCTGTTTCTGTTAGACTTAAGAGAATACACATTTTAATAATCTGTTTCCTTGACTGTCAGCTGCTGAAAGCACAAAAGTGAGTTACATTTTTTTTTAAAGCATGGTAAGGTAGACATCTTGTTCTTAATCATTGTTAGTATAATATTTATTGTTTTCAAATGGGAAGATAATAAGAACTAAATTAATCTTTCTAACTGATTAAGCAAATAAACTATATATAAAAAACTATATTTTCTTATATTTAATAAACTAAATGTTAAAATCAGAATAGCTATAATATCTATGAGTGTTTTGCTACTTACTCATATATTCCATCATTTATGTACTTCAATGTAAACAAAGTAGTTAGCAAAAATATTGAAGGATCTTTAATAGGGAACTCTGAAAAATCTGCCAACTTTCTGTATATTCCAAGCTGAAAAACAAACAAACAAGCAACCTTTCTGGTTCTTTCATTTTCTTTGGTCATGGAGACCACATTGCAATTCATATAATTAAGCCAGCTGGTTGGTTAAAGAAATTTATCACCAAGTTTAGTGCATTTAACAGAAGTTCTTCAATTTATACATGGACATTTTATGAAGTTTTTTTTTTTTTTTTCCCTCTGCCAGGTCCTTATGTAAATTAGCACAGGCCTTGAGGCTCATAATCTGAAATAAGTTAGACCAGACTTATAAAGCATCAGGCTGAGGAGAGATAAGTAGAATAAAGTGAAGCTATAGTACTAATCTATACTCAGGTCTTCAACTGGTATTAGCTGTATTGGCTCATATTCTGGTCACGATTATGCAAAGAAGTAGCTACAGAAGGTTGTAGACTGAGGGAGGATTGAAAAAATAATCTTATCTGAGTAGCTAGCCTAGAGCCTCATTAACATTTGTAGTCATTGCTTTATCATGTAAATTGATCATTTAAACAGTTTGCCTCTTTAGCCAGGTCTCCCAGACCTGGCTTTTTCTATCTATGCATTTCTAGATACTGACTTCCTCCAAGTTTCCTTGTAGTCACCTATGGTGTTAATATTTATAACCCAAGGTGAGATTCAGCTGTTCTCAATCTTCATTTTCTTGCCAGGTGCATTTTTAGAGGGTGAGGAGCCCATCAGGTCAGGGTCTACACTGCGAGGCATTTCTATTTATAGTCTATCTTTAAGAATAGGATATGAGAAAGACATCAGTAATGAAATACATTGTCCCCTTCATATCTGAAGATGATACTGTGACTGATCTTATCATTGTAGGTTGGTGGGTGTGGCTGAAATACTGGAGACATTTATAGCAGTTTCTCCTATACTGCTAGAATTTTAAGGGGAGCCCCTTTGGTCTGCGGCTCTTGATACAATTCACTAAGCTTGAGGCAGCTTGGAACTGCTTTCTATTTCTTTTTAAGAAATTAATTCATTGCAAAAGTAGGCTTTTGCAATGAGGATATGTGGGTCACACATGCACATATTTTATCAATAAGGAGACTCTGGTGTAAGTTACAGATTCCAACTCAGGCTAATTTAAAATAAAGTTCTTCCTGGGGCACTAGAAAACAGAAATTTTTTTTTTAATGTTGAAAAACCTATACAGTTATTTGAATAACCCAATTTGAAAGTCTGGAATTGATGACTAATCTCCTTTGTGTTGAAGCTGGAAAGACCTATGTCTAATGGCCTCCTGCCTCATTGTCATTGTGATTGAGATTCAATTCTAGGGAAGAAGAGAATTTGGCTTGTTCAGGGACAGTGAATGACAGCTCAATCAGAACACTGTGGAATTGGGAAGGGTGGTACTCAGGATTAACTAATATAGAAAGAAAATAGATGTGGTCAGTGATTTATCGATCTTATCATTACACTATTGCTACTGGCTTTTGAATAATGTGGTCAGTTATTAAGGATTTGATTTTGGATTCTGGTTTTCAAGGGTTCCCCAAATCATATCTGGCATTGGGCTTAATCCAACTAAAAATACTACTAAGTCTGGAAAGGAAGTACTATCCTATAGAGGTAAGAAAGTAAAATACACTTAAAAAATAATATAGTGAACAGACATTTGAATTCTGAATAGATTTTTGCCAATTTGGGATAAATTTATGATATAAGTAAACTAAAAGTGGTTTTGAGGACCTGTGCTGAACAATGTCTCCAAATATACTGAAACAACAACATTCATAAATGTGAGGTCTGGGAACAGTATACAAGACCTTCCTTACTTCTGACACCAATTGCAAGTTTATGGGTCACCAAGATCACCCTCAAGTTTGATAATTCACTAGAAGGAATCACAGAACTCACTAAAAATTGCTTTACTCACAGTTATGGCTTACTATAGTGAAAGGATACAGATTAAAATCAGCCAAGAGAAGAAACATATGGGGCACAGTCCAAGAAAGTTCCACAAGCAAAGTTTCTAAGTGTCCTCTCCCAGTGGAGTCATGATTAGTGTTAAATTTCTCAGAAATTATGTGTGGCAACACTCATAGAGTATTGCCAACAAGGAAAGCTCGCTGAGACAGAAGCTTATTGGGGCTTGTTCTTGTAAATATGATTAACTGCCCATATAGCTGACCTCAGTACCCATCCCCTACAGAGGTTGATCTGATACCACATGACCCAAAGTCTACACCATAAATCACATTGTTAAATGATCTTGCATGACCAAAGACCCCAGGTAAACAACGATAAGGATTTAGAGATTACTTCCCAAGAGCGGAGGTAATACACCAAATAAGTAGTATTTAATATTTATCATTCTGAAAATGTTTAAACCTTTGTTGGAAAATATGTTAGTTATTTGATTTCCACAATTTTTAAAGAAAAAGTTCCATGCAATATGGCACCATCTGGAAGTGGGAAGTATTATGCATTGGGCATTTGCTCTGTGGAAGGGGTCAGTTGGTATAGCTTGTTGCCTTTTCTTGTGACCCACAAATCAACCCTATGCTCAGGACCAGATGTGTTGGCTTGGCTTCTAAGACAGGATGGGAATGTGGGCTAACACCCCCTTGTTGGAGCAACTTAACATAAAATACATCCTGTGCAAATAGTGGTCTGTCAACACAATTCCTGTCCATTTTGCCCTGAGCAAATGTGAAGAGTCCAAGAAACTGCTTGGTTAAATATGTGCATTATATGCCACCTGGTCAGTCTCACTGCTCTATCTGTGGAGTGGATGAATGGGTTTTCTTGCCTACAGTACCAAAGGGGCACATTTAGACCATTTCTCTGCATTAGCTGTAGGGAAGGAACCACTGGCCATAGGGGACCAAAGTCCGCTATTGAAGCTGATTTTGCTTTTTCTCTTCTCTATGTGAATAAAGCATTGTTACATCCAGTGTCTGGGTGAGTCATGCTTTTGCTGGTGACCCTGCCCCTTGCAAATGATGGGTTACTATTCTCCACATGGTGCGTCTTTTCCCCTGAAGGTGGTAACAGGTTTTTCTTCCCTCAACATGTGTAGTTACAACCATGGAAATGGTAGATCTAAAATGTTTCCACTATAATCAATCATATTTTTCAGTGATAAGAGCATATTTAGTGTTATATTGCTGGATTAAACAGATACAGATTTCCTTCTTTTCTTAATAGCTACTGAATGATTTTAAAGAATCTTCTCAAATGATAATGATAATTTTAATAATAGTGACTTAATTTTAATATTGAATATATGCCAGTAACTGTGCTAATTGCTATAATTTAAAAGGATTAACTCATTTAATCTTCTCAGCAATCATATGAAGTATAACAGGGTTTCCCAAGCTGGCAATAACAACATTTTGGGTTGATAATTCTTTGTTGTGGGGAGCTACCTGGTTCATTATATCAGGTTTAACAGTGTTCCAACCCACTGTATTAGTCAGTCAAAGAGGTGCTGATGCAAAATACCAGAAATTGGTTGGTTTTTATAAAGGGTATTTATTTAGGGTAGAAGCTTAGAAGCTTACAGTTACCAGGCCATAAATGTAAGTTACTTCCTTCACCAAAGTCTATTGCCACGTGTTGTACCAAAATGGCTGCTGATGTCTGTGAGGGTTCAGGCTTCCCGGGTTCCTCTCTTCCCAGGGTTTGCTTCTCTCTAGGCTCAGCTCCTCTGCCATCTCCACAAGGCAAGCTGTAGAATATCCAGTGAATGGCTCAACTCTTTTCCCATGGCCTTCTCTCATTCCTCATGTGCAAGCTCCTCTGTGAGCTTACTTCCTGGGGTTCCAGCTCAAAAGCTCAGCATAAAAATTCCAACTAACTCCTCTGCTCTGCTGTGTAGTTTTATCTGTGAGTTCTGGCCCACCATGTGGCTGGGGATGCAATGTTCTACTGACATGGACCAATCAAAGCCTTAATCATTATTTAATCAAGTAAAAATAAAACCTCTAAATCCAATACACTCTAATATGTCCAGAGGAAAGGACCAGTTTACAAAATAATACAATATTTCTTTTTGGAATTCATCAATAATATCAAACTGCTACACCCACTAAATGTCATAGATGCCAGTAACACTTCTTCTCCCTAGTTGTAGCAACCAAAAATGTCTACAGACATTGCCAAATGTCTTTTGGGAAGAGCAAAATAAATTCCTGTTGAGAACCACTGAATACTGTGGAAGTCTGCTCCCATAAAGGGTATCAGAAAAACATATTGGTTAAGAAAAGCTTAATTCATTAAATTTACTGCAGCAAGAGAATAACCTCTTTGATAGTATTATCTCCATAGAGGGAAATTAGGGGGATGCATTTTCTGAATTTTGTTGCTTGGGCTCAAGTGTTTAAGACGAATCTTTTAAAGTAGTAAATTGATTAGTATTGGCTAAAGTTCATGATATTGCAATTTAGGATTGGTGGACACAATACGAAAGTGTCTTGAGGAGAGTCTTGATACGGAAACTGTTGAATTCAAAAGGGAGCAATTATGTAATCTAAGTATCTTTAAATATATATATATATATATTAAAAACAAACAAATAAACAAACAGGGAGCAGTAGGGGGGCCCAGAGTAAAGGCTGCCCCTCCTTAAATGAAACATAGACCAGCACATTGCTGCTGATATAATCTGGACACGCACTAGTTAAAAAGTAACAAATCTCCCTGGAAGAAGGCATGTACAGATGGTAATACAAACTCTAATATTTTCAAGGTTGTATACTCCCTTCCTGCCATAACATCACCAAACACCCCATTGTGTGCTTCATGTAACTCTTGCATAATCTCTGTTCTCATAGAGTTATGGAATATCTTTGTCCTGAGACCCCTTATATTGCCCCTCCTTTTCTCACTTCTTTGTAGAGCCCATGTTCATTCTTCAACCAGCTGCCATTGAAGAGTCACTCCTGTTCATAAGTCCTAATAAAGCTCATGATTAATGTTTGCTTCGTACCTTCTTTGGTATTGCGACTGCCCTTCTGGAGTTGGGTTGGAACAAGCTGTTTCCAGAGATGAATGAAATGTTGCCAGCTCTATCTACTTCCAGTAATTTTCTAAAGTAAATTATGGGTATGCATTCTCATCTTCCTGGGCAAGAATTTCCTGGAGAAAACTGTTAAGTTATATTGACATATGAAGTCTCAGTTATCAGTCCCACCAGTGTAGTTATGTTGAACCAAATGGTTTTCCTGATTTTCTCCTTTTAGCTCCTCTCCAGTGTAAGCTGGAGGATAGACAGTTACCATCTGGGGACATGATCAGTCCAGATCTGTACTGCTGCTTGAGACATTATGATCACATATCATGTTTTGGAGAATGGTTGTTTCAACCTTTATTATCTCAAGATTTTCTCTTTCTCTTTCTTTTTCTGTGTGTGTGTCTCCCTCTCCCTCTCCCTTTCCCTGTCCCCCACCCCTCTCTCTTTTTCTCCTTCTATTTGAATCTCTATATTTCTTTTTGTCTTTATTGATGGTCATTTGTTGGATTATTTGGTGAGGCAATTTACGTACAATAATAGTATACAATAGGCATATAGATAATAGGTCCAATCTCCATTTTGAGTATCTCAGAGGAAAACAGTTTGGGATTATTAACCAAATTACCTATTTTCTGATATCTTTGTTTGTTTTTTGGGTATCTTTAATAAATTAAAGGTACCAGAAAGTCTCTAGGGATTAGCTACAACATTTTCCAGCTGTTTAAGAAAAGGCCAAGTATTTTATCTTGAAAGGCCAATATTATATTTAGGGCTCCTCTCTTTTGAAACACCTCCTCTCAAATCTTATGAGTTCCAAGGGCAAGAAAATTAATAATCTTAGTGGCATTATCTATATCCCATCCAAATATCATGTAAGATCTATCCTGCACAATTTTCAGGGCTCTTTTTAACTATCAAATTAAGATTCTGAAAGGCAGAAGAAATTGATACTCCTTCAGGGATTTTGGTTTTGGGTCTCAAATTGTGTCCAGATTTTTCTGTTTCTTAAATTTTCTATTGATGTCTTTTGTTAAGAGTGGAAATTGATGGACCTAGATGGACTATAAGTGAAATATCAGAAATATGACCTGTCTACACACATCAATTTACTGAGAAAGCAAATTACTATCCTCCTGTAGAATTTAGCCAATAGGCAATTGTGGAACAAATATAATACCAGTCAATGGGGGAGGAGGGCACCCAACAACCTAATTTCAGTCAAAATACTCCAATGAAATTGCTGAATTATATTATAGAGATTGGGTGTCATTGAAGAGTGGTCTGGTGCACAAGTGTTGAGATTCATGGTTTAGAGATTATCAGGTAAGTTAAACAAAAGAGCATGAGATTGAATTTAAATAACAAGACTTCTTTGGAAGGTTCATAAAATGAGACATCTTTCTACATTTATACCATTTTCTAAGGACCTTCTCTAAGTGCTATTTCTTTGAGAGTTTGGTTCCAAATTCTAGCTCATATAAAATTCTCCAAGTATTGTTTCAATGTAGACAGTAACCTCCTTTTAAGGTGTGACATCATAGGAGGTTTTAGAATTTTAGATGTCTGGCTTATTGTGGTGTTTTCTACATAAAAAGGCACATTTAAGATATATCCAATTACCCAGGAAATGAAATCATTCATTACAAATGACTTGTGCTAAAGGTAGCTACATGGGTCCTGAAAGAAAGTGCTATAAATCCATTATATGATTTGATTGTGTGCTTTAGCTGAATCCTGAGAGAATCTGTTTTCAGTCCAGAATATTAAATCAGCATAGAGGTAAGTAAAAGCTATCAACATAGAGAACAAATGCATGCTGATTAAAATTTGATAATTGGTGGTTCCATTCATCTCTATTTTATTCTCTAAATCTTTAGTGGAAGCCAGAGCCTTTCCAAAGGTCATCTGCTTCTGGGCGATTCCTAAAAATCTTCAGCATGAGGTGTCTGGCCAGGAGAATCTTCTGGAGAGTCACAGACTCAAGGATCAACCTTCTGGAGTTTTACTGATATTCTAATTGTTAACTTTACCTGTTACGATCCTCTCAACTGGTTTTTAAGAGTTATCTCTCTCCGATATCACTTCTGGTACACAGGATCATCAGATTTTAGTTCATATAAAGGCTCTTTAGGAGGATATAAAGAAAGACTGATGATACGATCAGGTGTATTGCATCAGTGCCTTGTTGTATTTGTCCATGATTACTTCATGAGTTGACCTATTACTTAACCATAAGAGTCAATGTATCTCAGAAGTAGTTGAGTTTGTTGTCATTAAAGTCATGGCATTACCTTATGCCATGGAAGTATGAGGGTCTTTGAGTTTTGCTAATTTTAGTTTGAAAATTCCATTTGTTCTTTCACCTTTCTCAGTGATTGGGGGTGATGTGGAAGCAAAGATGCTGAGTTTGTGGCAAGTCATTGAAAAGTTGTTTAAGAAAAGGCCAAGTAAAATTGGTACCCATGTTCCTATAGAGATAATTTGTAATTTATCAGTCAGAAACACAAATTTAAGCAGGTTTTCTTTTGCTTTTGGCTACAAGCAGAGTTGTGGCAAAGGAAGGAAAATTTTCTATCTATCCTGAGACTGAGAAAACAATGACAGGGTCATATTCAGAACTATTTTGTGTTATATGTTACATTTCAGAAATGTTCAAAGGAAACTTGAGTCTTGGTGGTTTGTTGGTGCCTCATTTTTACATTTTCCACAAGATTAATCATGCTAGTGTTATGGGTTGAATTATGTTTTCCAAAAAGATATTTTGAATTCCTAACCACCAGTGTCTGCAAATGTGACTTTAATTGAAAATAAGTTCATTGAAGATAGAATTAGAGTTAACATGAGGTCATACTAGAGTAGGGTGGGTCCTTAATCCAATATGACTAGTGGCCTTATAAGAAGAGAAGAGGCATATACACACAGACACAGAGAGGGGACACTCTGTGAAGATGGAGACATACAGATGGAGAATGCCATGATGATGGATGTAGAGATTGTAGTGATGAATCTACAAGCCAAAGGAAAATCAACTTCTGCTGGGAACCACCATTTGGAGCCCTTTAGGATGTGATGGGAGACAAGATTTTAGGGAAACTGCTTGTCATGCTTGGGCATTTCCTTTGGCCTATATTCCTATTTTTGTATGTTTTTCGTTTTTATACTAACCATCTTCTTAGAAATCATTAGAACACATGAGAGAATTCTTTAATCTGCTAAACATTTCAGTTTGGGTTCCTGGTAATGTAAATAACCTTCATTGTTTCCAAGGCATTCCAAATTATGCACTACTCCAAAAGCATACTGCCATCATTTTATATATTAACTCTTCTATTTCTAGCCAATTGGCAAGCTCTGATTTTGCAATGAGATCTGCCATCTCTAATAATTATGCTGTGATAATCGTATTTTAGAGTTGAATTAAGTTCTGGTTTGGTGTATACACCTGAAATTTTTCTCTTCAGTCTTAAAATATGACTTATCAACAAAGATGAAATTATGGATTTTCTAAAAGGATTTTTGATAAATCTGCTTAGGATGTAGACAATTCACAAACAAAGGCTAGGCAATATTGAGTTTCCCCTTCTTATGTTAATACAAGGAGAGTGAAGTGTTAAAATTTTATATAAAAATAAATGAGTTAAAAATCAAATTTCCTATGGGGCAAATGTGCTTACTGAGAAATATTGTGCATTTTCATTGAGCAACCAAAATTTGATAACAAAAAAACCATCTGTATTATTCTGCAAAAGGGCTGCCAATGCAAAGTGCCAGAACTCTGTTTGCTTTTATAAAAGGTTTTTGTTTGGGGTAAAGGCTTACAGTCCTAGGCCATGAAAAAGTCCACAGAGATTCCATCAGAAATGCTTTCTCACCAAAGTCAGCTACTGTTGCTCTTGGCGTGTTACCGTGTGGTGAAGCAAGATGGCTGTAGATCTCTGCCCAGGTTTCTCCTTCCCTTCTGGGCTTCTTCTCTCATGTGCAGCTCCTCCTCTTCTTCCCATTTCAGCTGCAGGCTGGCATAGGGCTTGTCTCTTAAGGCAGTCTCGGCTGTTCTGCTGGCTTCCCAAGGTCATCTGTAAGCTATCAAGCAAATGGCTAATCTCTCTCCAAGGCCTAAGCCATTTGAGTCTTCTCCTCTCTGTCATATGGCAGGATAAAAAATGACAGGACTCTCTCTTCCTGTGTCTATCTGTGTGAGTGTCTGATTATATCTGACCCAGCAAGGGGCCAGGGACTCAACCTGAGATATGCCCAATGACATAGTCAAATCAAAAACCCAAAGCAACCATTAAATAATCTAATTAAATACCCCTCAGTTGAATTTAATGTAATCAAAGGGTATCATACCCAGAGGAATAGTTTAGTTTACAAATATAATCTTTCTCTTTTTGGGATTCATAAAAAAATCTCCAACTGCTATACCATCTATTTTAAGGAAGACCATAAAACCAAATCAGCAAAGGCCTATATTAGTTTAGCTGCAGCTGCTATTGTCCTGAGAAAATTTAAATCAACTTTTGCTGTAGTACTATTTCATCTCCAATGGTTCCCATGAAGTTAAGTCAGAACAGCAAGGACTTATGCATATCATTTATGTATGAAATAATGCTATTTTTAAAATAGTTAAGCATAGGATGGTAGATTTTTTAATATATAATTTTAAATCACAAAATAATTACTTCTGTATAAGTTCACAAGGAGGTTAAGTCAATGATAACTTGGCTAAATAATACGAAGGTATGCTGATTTCAGAGAGTTTAGGAACCTGTTGCCTGCAGTAGTCAGTGATATCTGAGTATCCTCTTGATTTTCACCAAATGAACAATCTGGGGAAGATCTAATGACAAGTAATATATGAACAGTGAACGATTTATTGCTTTTGATTAAATCATTTCCTAGGCAATGTATTTTGTTTTGACAAAATGTGTTAAAACTTCTTTGGAAACTTTTTGTCCTTTCTAAGATAAAACAATTAGCAAAGCTGAAATCAGTCATAGAGTTCACCTCATCTTTATAACACAAGAAGATGTCTAACACATATTGAATAAGAATGGAATTATGGGGAAATTTGAGGTCTTTAATGTTCTGGTTAAGGACTTGTGAAAGCATGCCATACCTGAGTAGACAATTATGGCATAACTGTTGAGAGGTATTTTGTTAACATTCTCAGGAAAAGTCAAATGGGAATTGACTCTCTCCATCTATACAGACAAGAAAGAAAGCAAAACATAGGTTTACAATGGAAAAGTATTCATCTTTGTTGGTACCAAATATAAAATATTATTTGGATCTGGGGAAACAGGGAGTTATGTATGGCACTATGATCCTTGGAAAATCAATTATTCATCTACTAGGTTTCTTAACCGGGAAGATAGAGCTATTGCACAGTGCTAGATTTCATAAATTCTTTATCTATTATGCGTTTAGCTATTGGTTTGGGGTCTTTTTTAGCTTCTGGTTTCAGAGGCTATAGGGCAAGTTTGGGTTAAAGTTAAAATAAGGCAATCTGAATTGATGGACTTGGTCCTCTAAATCATTGCAATATCACTAGAGTTTCCAGCAAAGAATCTGGTATCTCATGAAAATCCTCACTTGAGTTTAATTTGGACCCAGGCACAACAGTAAAGTAAACTCAAAATTAGCTTTGGCAGCACTGTCCAATATAACTTTTTCAAAGATGAAAATGTTTTCTGAACTGTACAAGACAGGCGCTACTAGCTACATTTGTCAATTGAGGGTACTTTTCTGTATTTTCCTTACTCCTAGGGTGTGGATCTTACACTATGACATGGCCTATTTTCCTAAAGTGTTTCATTTCTGGCTTTGAACTGAATGCCCAAAATATTCCACAAGGTCTCTCTACTCTGGCTGGGCCAGAATTTCAATATATCTTAATACTATGTGATCTTTTGTATCTCAGTTTGGATATCAGTCTTTCAGTATTTGTTCTCTCCTAGGCATCTTGGAGTCTCACCTTGAGGAGGTGCAGATCAGTCCTCTACTAAAGAACCATGGAAAATCCTCATGCAACTTCAACCATGCCCCTATCAATGCTATGCCCTTCTTTCTGATGTTCTGCTCTATTAATTGCAGTAGCTTTTGCAGTCCAAACTGCCATCTCTGCTTTTTCAGCTTTGTTTGACCATTCTCTGTTCAGCTTCATCATCCCTGACCCTGATCTGTAAAATGAACCAGGTCGAGAGCTACAAATCAGCAAATAACTTTAATGAAATAATAATTTGCAATCAGTTCTTACAAATCATTTTAACCATGTAAAAATTCTGCACAACTGGGAAAAGGCTCACTTTCAAGACAACAGCTTGCTCACCAAAACTCACTGAAAGACCCTCATCACACTTTGTCCAGCAATGTTTATTCTTTAGTGTGAAAAAGGGGTGAGAGTGAGAAAGAGAGAGTGAGGGAGAATTATACCTGTGTTTTGAGAGGGACCCAAGTGCATAATTTCCAGTCTGGCCCACAAACTGAGGAAAATATTTCTAAAAATTGAAGGAAACCTTTAAAAAATTATTGCTACTGGAGCTACCATTATACAACCTCTTCCTTAGAGTCAAGGAATGCCTTATACATCTCCATGTCTCACCCCTAACCATTCACCAAGAAATAATCTTTCCTCCACTGTGAGTCCACACTGCTAACTTAATATGAAGAGTTCAACTGCAAATATGAAGTTGCTTGATTAAATGCTTTCCTGAAGATCTATTCTTTGAAAACCTCAAGGAATCTCATATTCATAATAAGGCTTTAGTTCTGCACTGTCCAATATGGTAGCCACTAGTCACATTTCATGTGCTCAATTGCCAAATATAGCTAGTAGCACTTGTCTTGTACAGGTCAGAAAACATTTTCATCTTTGAAAAAGTTATATTGGACAGTGCTACCAAAGCTAATTTTGAGTTTACTTTACTGTTGTGCTTATGCCCAAATCAAATCCAAGTGATACCAGATTCCTTGGCATTCCATAGGAGATTAGGGGCAGAAAAATATTTGAAGAATTAATGGCTAAAATTTTATAATATTTTGTTTAAATATCAAACATGGAAACTTTCTGTGGTAATGGGAAAATTTTATATATTGATTGGAGTATTGGTTACATGGCTAAATTAGTTGGTTTTCTAATCTGTTACCTCAAATTAAAAAATAATCTGAGTTATATTGATCTTTCCCTTTAACTCACAACAGTTTCCTAGTTTGGATGATAAAATATAGGTTCACTCTCTCTAATTCTCATTTAAATAGTTTCCAATCCATAGGGTTCTCTTTAATTAACCCAACCCCGGCCCAAACTACCATCATCTTTTGCCTAGATTACTGAAATAATAGTTGGTTACTTTACTGGTCTTCCTACCCCAACCCCTCCATGTTGCATCTCACCCCACCCTCAGAATATAACCAAATTTGTTGAAAACCCTTCTACTATAGAAAAACTTAGTATTTCTTTGGTTATTAGTGAGTTGTATATTTTAGGACCATTAATTGACATTTGCTATGCCTAAGACTTCTTTCTATTTTTTGAGTGATTAAGAGAGAAAGTAGGGAAGCGGCTGTGGCTCAATCAGTAGGGCTCCCGTTTACCATATGGGAGGCCCCGGGTTCGGTTCCCGGGGCCTCCTGGTGAAGGCAAAGCCCGCCCGCACGGCGTGGTTAGCTGACCCAGCGAGCACAAGCAGCAAGGGGGGGATAAATAAATGAATAAATAAAATCTTTAAAAAAAAAAAAAAAGAGAGAGAGAAAAAGTAGTAGTATTAATTAGATGGATTATCCCATTTTTAAAAATTCCTGCCACACACAAGTGATGATGCTGTTTACTTTATGTATTCAATATATCCCCCCTGAATGGGGGCTTTCAAAATTTGTCACCTTGTTTAACTTGAGTTCTAAAATTTGATGTAGAGTTTAATATGTACCATTCCATTAAAGAGAAAACCACATTTCCCCCAGAACATATTTGACTTAGCTCATTGGGCATGTTTTCTAAACTTATTGCCAATTTCCTCCTTGTCAAATTGCAATCATGGATTTCCCAAACTAAGAGTCTGAAAAATTAGCAGGTATCTTTTAAAAATTTTTATTTTGAAAGAAGCTTTAGGTTACATAAACCTTACATAGAAAATATAGAGGGATTCCTATATACCTCACCCCCTCCACCAACCTCAATTTTCCCCATTAACAACATCTTTCATTACGTTTGTTACAATTGATGAACACATATTGAAGCATTGCTACTAACCATGGTCTATAGTTTACATTATAGTTCACACTTTGCACTGCACAATTTTATCTGTATCCATCATTGCTATGTTATGCAGGGCCATTCCAATGTCCCCAAAATGCCCCATGTTGCACCAATTCTTCCCTCTCCCTCCCCTCAGAACCTCTTGTCACCACTGCCTTTATATCAATGTTACAAGTTCTTCCATTGCTAGAATAATAAGTCCACTTTAGTCCATAGTGGCATTCCCCTCTAATGCTTGTTCATTCCTCAATCTTGAAGATTTGGGGGTGGTGATGCCCTCTCTGTTTTTGATTGAGAGGGAGCTTAGATTCCATGAGGCAGTCAGATGGAAATGTCTTGCTTGCAGTTGTAGATACTTTCTGCTTTTTTGGGATGGATGTTGGTCAGTTGTTCTGAGTAAGTCCAGTGAACTGGAGAGTAGGTGTTGCAACTCTGCTGAGATTCAGGGCTCAACCAGCATATGAACAGACCAAAGATTTAAGTCTCTGGTACATATATTTAACAAGAATAGTACTACATATAGGCTCAAATAAAAGGGGCAGAAGAGCCATGTATAGGGAAATTATAAATGAGTCTAATTCTGTTACATTGGGGAGCATATATTCCAATGTAAAGCCCACTGACAGGGTGCTGAATTACTGAGATTGTCTGCCCTGCTTGTAGTGACTAGATGTCATTAGAGCCCTCATGAGTCCCCTTGCTTGAGGCATTGTTTCTGTGGCAGTCAATTAGATCCTCCTGAGATGTGCATAAGTGAGATCTCTAGAATGATCTCCAGTCCCACTTTGAAATCTCTTGTGTTTTTTTTTAAACATTTGTATTTAATATTTCCCCCTTTTGGTCAAGGTCTTTTTCCATTTGAGCAGTTGAATGCTTGTTACCCTGCCATTGAGAAGAGTAATATAACAAATTTCTACTCTGATGATTTCAATGTCTTCATTTGCTAAATTGATCAGATTGTTTAACTATTGCATTGACTACTCGAAAATAAATAAAGCTAAATGTCAGGCATTGACTAAACCTTAAATTAAGCCACTTTGTCCTTCACAGCAATCCTAGGAGCTAGGTATTTTTTCTTGGTGAAAGAAATGGCACAGTATGATTAAACAAGTTGCCCAAAGTTACTTGGCTGGTAAGTACCAGAATAGGGATTTAAACCCAGACAGTTCTTG
The DNA here is from genome assembly GCA_026826555.1 of Tolypeutes matacus. NCBI lineage: Eukaryota > Metazoa > Chordata > Mammalia > Cingulata > Chlamyphoridae > Tolypeutes > Tolypeutes matacus. Next base: position 16,749,472 of record JAKSZT010053843.1, read on the forward strand.
CACCTGAGTTTTTAAAACTCCACTATATCTATTGTCTCTATAAAATCCCAATTATCATATAAATGCAGTCATAGCTATTTTGTATCAGATGAAGTTTCAGTTTCAATTATATAGAGAAAAAGAGAGAATGATGAAGACTGGAAGCACTAGAACTGCTTACCTTAGGGAACAGTTCTTAGGCAATAGAAATGGCTATGTACTTTCAATTTGACCCAGGACTCATGTTCTTTTGGAAAATACATATAGTATATATTTTTGTTTCTTCCACAATTTTTGCCTTCTGGATCTGCTGTTCAAATCCAAAGATCAAAATATGCAGAATGCATAACGATTAAAACATCTTCTAATACTTCTACATATGTTAGGTATTTAGTACTAATCCTGTGGTTTTGCTCTTCTTTTTATCAAATGGGTACTTTAGGATTGGTTCAAGGACCCAGAAAGACATAGATTTCCTGTTAACGTCTCTGAAACTTTAATGAGACTTTCTCAGCAGGGCTGATTGTATACACCACTGTATGTCAAACTAACTTTTATTATTTTTTTACCTATCTGTCTGGGGTTTCCTTGGGGCCAACGAGACCCTTGATCTTTTCTAGTTCCTCTCTTGCACACGCACTTTCAAGTCAACACAATACTGCACAAAACACAACACTGACTGCAGTTAAGTGGCAAGACCAATTCTTCCTATTTCTACCCAGATCCTTTTCCCCTCTCCCCTTGCAAGGATGTCATCTTTGCTCAGACAGAAAAAAATGCTACATATTCCATTAAATATGCATTTAATTCAGAGATGGTCAATATTATCAAACAAATGGTTTGCTTGCATTGGAGATATTTCACTGGAAGGATGAGAACGACTAATATTCCTAATAACAAACCCAATTTAAACCTCCTGTCTGAGAGCTGGGATCCAGTGGGTTGAGTGGAGAAGTATAACATGAACAAAACATTTTCACAGGGAAGAGATAGAAAGGGACTAGAAAGATGGCCATATGAGGTAAACTTGATAGAAAAATTAAGGAACATATATAGAGTAAGCTAAATGTATCATCTATATTAAAAATAATTTGACTGTTTTCTTTCAGATAATGAAGTATTCTATCTCACCCTTCCAGATACTATAGAAAATTCTAGTGGCTCATGCATAGAAGGTACTTCCTAAGTTTTATGAGATTAAAAATTAGTTTTACTCTCAGAAAACTAAATACAATAATGCTTTGTTTTTTAAAAAATATGTACTTCTAAAAAAGAAGTCTGTAAATAATATATTTGTAACAAATGATTCTTGACTTAAGAAAACCCACAGGATTCTCTGGTAAAAGTGAATATGCATGCTTTTTCTGTCTTGTCAATATTAACTATTACTGTTTTTCGTGGCTTTAAAAAAAATTCTAAGTTTAAAATGTATCTAAACTATAGATGGGAACAGGAATTTTTCAGAGCATTTGGTTATGAAAAGATACACTTTACTTTCAGGTTTTCAGAATGACATTTTACAAAGCCATCTCCTCTAATGCATTTAAAATTATGTGTTTGCATTTTAAAATCTAATTTATACAATTTCATAAATAGCCATCTTTGTGTACAAAACAAAGACTATGCATTTTATTCTTGCTTATTAATATTTTATTTTACCAGGTTTTTCTGCCTGTTTATATGAACACGTTTTCCACTATACACTGACCTTTAATTTCCCTATAACCTTTAATGGATTGATTTGGGCAAAGAAAAACCCCAGATTATTCCACTATAGATACCAAGGGGAGAAAGGGTAGAACTATGTGTCTCTTACTTTTTGAATTACAATATTTGAAATATTACAGAAAACACCAAAAATAACCCAATAATGGCACTCATAGGTTCATGAAAGCTTAATAGTTATAGTTCATGCACTTTCAATTTTCAGTTTTCTCTGAGAGATTAAGTTCTGCTCAATGGGACATATTGAACTGAATCTTTTCTGTGTTTCGTATCAAGTGTATCTAATTTTTGTTTTTAAAAGATGCGTCTTGGTTAGGTGATTATTGAACATAAGTTTATATCCAAAGGGATCTATTTGAAGGTTTAAAATGATGGCTCTTGTGTTAAATCACATTTCTGAAACAAATATGAAATTGCTTTCTAATATGGAAAAATGGAGTACTTTTTTCTTCCAAGTGTTGATTTTCCTGCTTTGCTTTTCAAGGCAGCTCGACTTAAAAGACTTGACAAGGACCATCACATATGGTATTCAATAAATCTATAGGAAATACTATCTGATATTTACATGAATGAGCCCATCATTGGAGCTGCTCATTAGTACCAATGTTTTATTGAAAAGTCATGGTCAAAATCAGAAACTGTGATCATCTCAATTTATTTCCTATCTTTCAAAATCACTTCAGCAAAATATGGCTCCCAGTTAATGTTAGTCTGGTCTAACATTACTTCAGCGTAAGAGGAGAATTTGATTTTTATATTATTTGTACAATTAAAGCTCATTCTTTACATTAATTCAATTTTATTTTTCTCTTAAAATACCTTGATATGAGGATATATATTAGATATGGATTATAATCAACATGAAAATTACTGATTCCAGACTATGACCATTGTGATTTGTGATTTAACTTTTTATTTGTTCCATTGGATTTTAGTCCATGTTATTTATGGAGGCATTTACAACATCCTTTATTTATCATCCTCTCATATTATAAAGTAACTCCTTAACTATTTTAAAGGAGGACAGATAAGTCTAAGAGAGGGAAAAAAAAACAGAAATCTAATGTAAGCTTTATTATGTTGGTGTAGATTGACCTCTCATAAATGTAATTTAGGCAGTTTTTGACGTCTCTGAAACTTCTGCAAATTTTTTATGTGCAAGTGCATTTTTCTGAAGAAAGAATCCTTGGTTTTCATAAGTTTAATAAAATGATCTATACCACCCAAAACGCTAACAATCCTGTTGTGAAAGTGCTGACCTCTAAAAGCCATTAAAGAAAAAAGAAATTATACAACTATACAAATAATGTAAACGAATATTTTGGTTTAGTCCAATAGTAGAGAAGCCTTAGTTGTGTATACTGTGCTAAGCCGTTTCATATAAGATATATAACGCAATTGGAGAAAAGCAGAATTTTTAAAGCAAAATTAAACTTCAGCCTGATGCACTGAATGAATTCCATGTTTAAAGATAATTGGTATTCTCAAATAGTAAATGTTACTATGTCATTAGTAGGAAGTGTTTCAGTTTGATCAGAAGAATCTAGGCAGTTGGAAAATCCTACTCTCCCTGCTTTCACTTTTGTCAACTCCTCTTTCTATGCGCCACAAAGCAGCCAGTGACATTTTATAAAAACCTCAATCAAATCATAACCCTTCCCAACTAAAATCCCACCATTTGATTCCCATTCCACTTAGAAAAAAATCTAAACTTTAAGCATATCTTACAAGGCCATACATGACCTCTGCCTATTTCTTCTATTTCATCTTGTATAGATCACGGTGGTGTCCTTTATACTTCAGTCACAGGAGCTTTGCCAGTTTCCAAAGCTTGTTCTCACTTTGGAATTTTACATCTGCTTTTTCCTCTGCCTGAAACGCTCCTTCTCTAGATTTTGGCATGGTTTATGCTTTCTTAACATTCAAGTTCCAATTTGAATGTCACTTACCTAGGAAAGTTTTTTTTATTATTATTATTATACAATATAAATGTACACCTGAGTCTTCTCTATCACTTCATCTTGGTTTATTTTCTTCCTAGCACTTTTGTTTTAATTTAAAGAAGTTTTGGATTTACAGAAAAATCACACATAAAATACAGAGTTCCCATATACCACCCTATTAGTAACACATTTATTAGAGTGATACATTTGTTACAATTGATGAAAGAACATTTTATAATTGTACTATTTGCTATAATCTGTGGTTTACTTTAGGGTTCACTGTTTGAGTTGAACTGGACCATGGATTTTTAAACTTTTTATTCTAATAACATATATACAACCTAATATCTCCCCCTTTTAACCACATTCAAACATATATTTCAGCAGTTAATTAGGTTTACAATGTTGTGCTACCTTCACCACTATCCATTACCAAAATTTTCCATGACCCCAAAAAGAAACTGTGTACAGTTTAAGCATTGACTTACTTACCATTTGCTTCTCTGACACCAGCTCTCTGGTAACCTATATTCCAGTTTCTGATTCTATGAATTTGTTTATTCTAATTATTTCATATCCATGAGATAATACAATGATTTTCCTTTTGTTTCTGTCTTATTTAATTCAACATGATGTATTCAAGGTTCATCTATGTGTAACATGTATTAGAACTTCATTCTTTTTTATGGCTGAATAATATTCCATTGTATGTATATGCCACAATTTGTATATCCATTCATCAGTTTATGGACACTTGAGCTCCCTCTATCTTTTGGCAATTGTGAATATTGCTGCTATGTACATTGGTGTGCACATATCTGTTTGAGTCTCTGGTTTCAATTCTTTTGGGCATATACATAGAAGGGGGATTGCCAGTATAGCAGTTTGATATTGTTTATGAATTCCAAAAATAGATATTGAATTATGTTTGTAAACTGGTCTGTTCCTCTGAGCTAATGATACCCTTAGATGGTATTGAATTCATAGGTTTCACTTTTACTTGATTAAATTATGACTAGGGCTTTGATTGGGCCATGTCAGTTGTTCATGGTATACTCTTATAGTTCTTTTTATGTCTGTGAGTCCAGTACTAATATCCCCATTTTATTTCTGATTTTGGTTATTTGTGTCCTTTCTCTCTTTTTCTTTGTTAGTCCAGCTAAAAGTTTGTTTATTTTATAGATATTTTCAAAGAACCAACTTTTGGTTTTGTTAAGTATCTCTATTGGGTTTTTTTGAAATTCTGTATCTCATGTATCCCCTCTCTAATCTTTTTCATTTCCTTCCTTCTACTTTTTGGATTTAATTTGTTCTTCATTTTCTAGATCCAACAGTTTTAAGGTTAGGTCTCTATTTTAAGAGATTTCTTTTTTTAATATAATAAACTTTATTTTTAAGTGGTTTTAGATTACAGAAAAGTTATATTGAAAATATGAGATTCCCATATACCTATACCCTCACCTTCCTGTTATATCTTCCCCTATTAATAGAAGTTTCGTTCTATTCCTAGGTTTTGAAGTGTTTTTATCAAGAAAAGACGTTGTATCTTGCCAAATACTTTTTCTGCATCAATAGATATGATCACATGATATTTCTTCTTTTGATCTGTTAATGTGGTCTATTACATTGATTGATTTTCTTAGGTTTAACCATCCTTGCATACCAGGGATAAAACCCACGTGATACTGGTATATAATTCATTTGATATGTTGTTGAATATGATTAGCAAGTATATTCTTGAGAGTTGTAGCATCTAAGTTCATTAGAGAGATCATTCTGTAGTTTTCTTTTCTTGTGGCATCTTTATGTGGCTTTGTTATTAGTGTGATGTTGGCATCATAGAATGAGTTAAGTAATGTTCCTGTTTAAACAGGATTGGTGTGAGCTCTTTCCAGAATGATAGGTAGAATTAATCTCTAAGGCCATCTGGTCCTGGCTTTTCTTGTTTGGGAGGTTTTTGATGACTAATTTAATCTCTCTACTTGTGATTGGTCTGTTGAGTTGTTCTGTTTTTTTCTTTCATCAATGTAGGTTGCTTATGTGTTACTTGAAATTTGTCCATTTCATCTTGTTACCCATCTTGGAGGCATAAATTTTTTAAAGTATTCTCTTATGATACCCTTTATTTCTATAGGATCAGTGGTGATATCCCCTCTGCCATTTTTTTATTCTATTTATTTGTATTTTCTCTGTTTTTTTCTTTGTCAGTTTCACTAAAGATTTGTCAATTTTATTAATCTTCTTAAGTAACCAGTTTTTGGTTGTTCTTTTTCTAGTTTCTCCAGGTATGAAGTTAGGTCTTTGATTTTAGCTATTTCTTCTTTTTTAATATAGGCATATATGGCTATAAATTTCCCTTTCAACACTGCTTTAGATGAATCCCATAGGTTTTGATAGTTGTGTTTTCATTTTCATTCATTTTGAGGTAGGTACTAATTTCTTTTGCAATTTCCTCCTTGACCCACTGTTTGTTTAAGAGTGTATTTTTTAAATCCCTTATCTTTGTGCCTAATCTGGTTCTCTGCTTCTTTCTGATTTTCAGCTTCATTCTATTGTGGTCAGAGAAATTACTTTGTATAATTTCAATATTCAACTTGTTCTGTGACCTGGCATGTGGTCTATCCTAGAGAATGATCCATGTGCACTCAAGAAGAATGTATATTCTGTTGTATTTGGATGTAATTTTCTGTATAAGTCTATTAGGTCTGGTTTTTCTAATGCATTATTCATAGTCTCTGTTTCTTTTTAACCCTCTGTCAAGATGTTCTGTATAATGGTGATAATAGTGTATTAAAATCCCCCATTATGATTGTAGAGGCATCTGTTTCTTCCTATTTTTGCCATCTTTGCCTCATGTATTTTGGGGCACCCTGGTTAGGTGTATAAATATTTGTGTTCTCTCTTCTTCATAGATTACCACTTTTCTTGTATTAACATATAGTGTCCTTCTTTGTCTCTTACAATAATTTTGCATTTGAAGTCTATTTTGTCCAATATTAGTATAGCTACTCCAACCCATTTTGGTTATTGTTTGCATGTGAAATAGTTTTCCAGCCTTTCACTTTCAACCTCCTTGTGTCCCTTGGTCTAAAGTGAGTTTCTTGTAGACAGTATATAGATGTGTCATATTTCCTTATCCATTCTGCCAATCTGTGTCTTTTGATTGGAGAATTTAATCCATTAACATTCAATTTTATTACTATCAAGGTAGTACTTGCATTAGCCATTTTTCTTTAGGTTTATATATGTTATACTTTCTTTTTATTTCACTTTTTATCCTTTTAGTTACTTTTACTAGTAATTTTCCTTTCTAAACTCTCCTCCAACCCTCAGTCTCTTGTTTTTTCCTTTAAAACTGTAAAATTCCCTTTAGTATTTCTTGAAGGGCAGGATTCTTGTTGACAAACTCTATCAGTTTCCATTTATCTGTGAATATTTTTAACTTGCCCTCATTTTTGAATGCCAGCTTTGCTGAATACAGAATTATTGGCTGACAATTTTTTTTCCAGCACCTTAACTATGTCATATCACTGCCTTCTAGCCTACATAGTTTCAGACAAAAAAATCAGTGCTTAATCTTATTGAGATTCCCTTATATGTGATGGACCTCTTGCTGCATTCAGAATTCTCTCTTTATCTTGACAAATTTACACTCTGATAAGTATGTGTCTTTGGTTAAGCCTGTTAGGATTTATACAGTTTAGATTGTGCTTTACTTCCTGAACATGTACATCCACATCTCTCATAATAGCTTGGAAATTTCCAGGCATTATTTCCTCCAAAACTCCTTCTGTGCCTTTTCCTTTCTTTTCTCTCACTGGGATGCCTATAATGTGTATGTTTGTGCATTTTGTGTTGTAATTCAATTCCCTGAGTCTTTGTTTAATTTTTTTCTTTTTCTAAATCTATCTGTTCTACTATCTATGTGATTTCAGATGTTCTATCTTGAACATCACTAATTCTTTCCTCTGCCTGTTCAAATCTGCTATGTGCTTTAGCATATTTTTAGTATCTTGCATTATGCCTTTCATAACTATCATATCTGTTATCTTTTTATGTATGTTTATGATTTCATCTGTATATTATCCCAGTGTCTTCTTAACATCCTTTATCTCTTCCTTCACTTCATTAAGTTGATTCATGAAACTTGTTTGTACAACATCGATTGGTTATTCCACATCCTGGATCTCCTTCTGCATTTTAGTTTCACTAGACTGGGCCATGCCTTTCTGTTTCTTAGTATAGTTAGTAATTTTTCTGGTGTCTAGGTCTCTGTTTATCTTGATGGGCTTATTCAGTTGGTTAGCTTCTCTTTCTACTCTAGGATCTTTTGTTTTGTTTTGTTCTGTTTTGTTTTGTGTTAAGGGTCCTATTTGACCCTTGGTTCCACTTATTCTACATCCTTTCTACAGTTTCTGGAGGAGGAGCACAGCCTGCTGTTCCCTACTCCACCATCTTGGATCTGTCTGTTTGTTTTTTTTTTTTTAATGTCAGTACTTGAACTATAAATTTCCCTCTCAGCACTACCTTTGCTGTGTCCCATAAGTTTTGGTATGACAAGATATTTTCTAATTTAACTTATGATTTCTTCTTTGACCATTTGGTTGTTTTAGAGTACATTTAAAATTTTCCCCATATTTGTGAATTTTTCATTTCTCCCTCTTATTGATTTCCAGTTTCATCCCATTGTATTCAGAGAATATACATTGTATGATTTCAGTATTTTTTAATTTATTGAGACTTGTTTTGTGACTTAGTATATGGTCTATTGTGGAGAGTGATTCATGTCAACTAAAGAAAAATATGTATTCTACTATTGTTAAAAGAAGTGTTATATATATATATATATATAGAGAGAGAGAGAGAGAGAGAGAGGTCTAATCATTTTAGAGCATCATTAAAGTCTTCTGTTTCTTTATTGATCATCCATCTAGATGTTCCATCCATTATTTTTTAGCAAAATCTGGTACAAATGATTTTAATTCATCATTGCATACAGCCCAAAGAATGTATTGTTTTATTTTATTATGTCACTCCTACTGCAGAAAGAGACTGTAGGCCAATGCATAACAGTGAGTTAGAACTCCATACATATTTAGGGTCAGGGAGCTAAGTCTGCATAGACCCAGAGAGGAACATTGAGTATGACTTTATTGGTGGGTTTTCCATATATATGCCTTTTATCATGTTGAGGAATTTTCCTTCTATTCTTATTTTTCCAAGTGTTTTTAATCAAGAAAGGATTTCCAATTTTATCAAATGTCTTTTCTGCTTCAATTGAGATGAACTTGGGGTTTTCCTCCTTCAGTTTGCTGATATGATATAGACATTATTTCATTTTCTTATGATTATCTACCCTTGCATAACTGGAATAAAACCCACTTGCTCATGATGTCTGATTCTTTTCTTTCTTTCTTTTTTAATGTATAATTCTTTTGATGTGCTGTTGGATTTGATTTGCAAGTATTTTGTTGAGGATATTTGCATCTGTATTCGTAAGGGAAATTGAACTGAATTTTTTTCTTGTAGTGTTTTTATCTGGCTTTGATATAAGGCTGATGTTGGCCTCCTATAATGAGCTAGGGAGTGTTATGTCCTCTTCATTTTTGAAGAGTTTGGACAATTTAGGTATTAATTCTTCTTGGAGTGATTGATAGAATTTACCTCAGAAACCATGTGGTCCTGGGCTTTTATTTTTGGGGGGATTTTTTTTTTTATATATATATATATATATTTTTATTATGGGTAAAAATCAAAATTCTCACAATACATACAAACATTTGCAAAATGATATATAAATATATATGCATATATGTGTATTTGTTTACAAAAATGTTATTTTTATGTATATATATATACACATATATTTTAAGAGGTGCTTAGATTACCCAAAATATTACACGGAACCCACTGGGATTCCCATGTTGCCCACCTCCCACACCTCCCACCACATCCCACACAAACATCTCCCACAGTGTGGCCCACCACCCTCAATGAACTTACACATCCTGGAGCCTTGCCACCAACCATAGACCACAGTTCACACTGTAGACCACACTCTCTCCCACTCAGTTCTGAGGGGTGTGTGCTGATTTAAAATGGCCTACATCCATTGCCACAACAGTACTCAGGACAACCTCCAACTCCCAAAGAAGCCCCTGTATTTCAACTGCTCATCCCCTCCCTACCCAAAAAGTGTCAAGTGGCCACTGGCTCCACCTCATTGTTATAATTTCTTGCATTGCTAGAATCACCATATGTGAGCAAGAGAATACCATCAAGTCCACTCTAGTCCATAGTTCTTCCCCCAATCCAGAGGTGACTGGGATGGTGATGTCCACTCCAACTCCAAGTGAGAGAGGGCTTATATCCCATGGATATGGTGGGTGGGATGATCCTGCCTGCAGATGCAGGCCTTCTCCATTCCCTGGGATGGCCATTTCCCATCGTTGTCTCCTCACCAGGTGACTTGGATGAGTCCATTGAGCTGTAGGGTAGGAGTTGCAGCTCCACCTAGATTTCATGCATACCTGGCACATAGGTAGGTGGGAGGCTCCAGTCTCTGGAAGTATACCTAAGAAACTCCAGCATCACATGTAGGTTTGAATAGAAGGGACTGGTGAACCATGTGCAGGGAGGACTTATTTGAGTCTAATTCTGTCACTCTCAGGAGCACAGATTCCAAAATAGAACCCACTGATAAGGCATCAGTCTCTGGGGCTATCCCCCCTTATATAGGACCAGGGTGTCTCCGGAGCTCTCAGGAACCCCACTGAGTGGGGTGATAGGCACTTAGATGTTCTATGAGCTCCTACTGAGGTGTGCGTAAGAGTTACCTCTGGGATGACCTCCCGACTCTCTTTGAAGTCTCTTAGCCACTTGAACTCATTTGACTTTACCATTTCCCCCTTTTATTCAAGGTCTTTTTCCAGTTGTGTTGCCAGTTGGCACTTGGGAAAAGTTTTCAATTAGCAATAATCGTGCCTCGGATAAACCTCATTGGCTACGATACTGCCACTGCACAAAGCTGCCAGTTGGCACTTGGTATTAATCCCTCGTTGCCAGGGAGGCTCATCCCCGGGAGTCATGTCCCACGTTGGGGGGAAGGTAATGCAATCATATGCTGAATTTGGCTTAGAGAGAGGCCACATTTGAGCAACAAGGAGGCTCTCAGGTGGCAACCCTTAGGCACTTGGGGGATTTTTGATGACCGATTCAATCCCTTTACTTGTAATTGGTCTTATTTAGCCAGTGTATGTTGTTTGCCTGTTTCAGGAATATGATCATTTCATCTAGGTTTTCTAATTTCTTGGCATTCAGTTGTTCGTAGCATCCTCTTATGATCAGTTTTATTTCTGCAGGGTCAGTAGTAATGTCCCTCATCTCATTTCTGTTTTAATTTTTTTGCATCTTGTCTCATTTTTTCTTCATCAGTCTAGCTAAGGTTTTGCCAATTTATTGATCCTCTCAAAGAATCAGCTTTTGTTTTTTTAATTTTCTCTATTTTTTTAAATTCTTAATTTCAATAAATTCTGCTTTAATCTTTTATTTCTTTCCTTCTGCTTACTTTGCATTAGTTTGCTGTTCTTTTTCTAGTTCCTACAGGTGTACCCTTAGGTCTTTCTTTTTTAGCTCTTTCTTCTTTATTAATGTAAATATTTAGGGATATAAATTTCCTTCTTAGCACTGCCTTCACTGCATCCTGTAGGTTTTGATATGTTGTGTTCTCATTTTCATTTCTTTCAAGGTGTTTACTGTTTTCCCTTGCAATTACATCTTTTACCCACTGATTGCTTAAGAAAGTATAATTTAACCTCCACATATTTGTGGACTTTGTAGCTCTCCAACTTATCGATTTCCAACTTCATACCATTATGGTCAGAGAAGGTGCTTTGCATGATTTCAATCTTTCTAAAATTTTTGAGACTTGTTTTGTGACCCAACATATGCTCTATCCTGGAGAATAATCCATGTGCACTTAAGAAGGAGGTCTAAATTGTTGTTCTGGGGTGCAACATTATGTATATGTTTGTTAGGTCTAGTTCATTTTTCTTGTTATTCAAGTTCTCTGTTTTCTTTTTGACCTTCCATATAGATCTATCTATTGATGGGAATGGTGTATTGTATTGTCCAACTATTATTTCAGAAGTGTCTATTTCTAGCTTTAGTTTTTCCAGTGCTTGTTTCATGTATTTTAGGGCACTCTAGTTAGGTGCATAAATATTTATGATTGTTATTTCTTCTTGGTGGATTATCCTGTTTATTAATATACAGTGTCCTTCTTTGTCTCTTCTTACAGCTTTTGACTTAAAGTCTATTTTGTCCAATATTAATATAGCTACCTCAGCTGTTTTTTGGTTACTATTTGTATGGAATATCTTTTTTCCAATCTTTCATTTTCAACATATTTATGTCTTGGAGTCTAAGGTGAATCTCTTGCAAACAGTGTATACTTAGATCATGCTTTTTATCCACTCTGCCTATCTGTCTTTTGTTTGGTAAGTTTAATCCTTTAACATTCAGTGTTATTAGTCTAAATGCAGTATTTTTATCAGCCCTTTTGCCTTTAGTTTTTATATGTCATAAGCTTTTTGCTTCTCTTTTCTTTTATTATAACTTCCTTTCCTGTATAGTTGATTTTTGTGATGTATCTGACTCATTCATTTCTCATTTTTCTTTCTATATATTTTAAAATTCTTTTTTGTTACCTTGGTGTTTATATTAAACAAACTTCATCTTTACTCTACTAATTAAAAATATAGTAACTTAGCTTCCATATCATACATGCTTTCTGCTATCATATCCCTCTGTTTCCCTTCTTTCTGTTATCTTTGTTACACTTTATATTTTGCATGTCCATGATCAGGAAATATGCCTTTTTCTTGTTCAATTGTATTCTGGCTCTTAAAAGAATTAGAGTAGAGTTGTATATTGAGATACAATACTATTAGGTTTTGAACTTACCCTTTGATTTACTCTTACTGATGATTTTCATTTCTTCACTCTACTCCAAGCTACTCTCTCCTGTCTTGTCCTTTCAATCTGCAGAACTTCCCTTAGTAATTCTTGTAGGGCCAGTTTCTTGTTGATGAACTCCCTCAGTTTCTGTTTATCTGTGAATTTTAAACTCTCTCTAATATCTTTGAATGAAAATATAGTTTTATAAAGAACTTTTGGCTGGCAGTTTTTCTCTTTCACTGACTTATATACATCTTAGTACTGCCTTCTCTTTTCCATGCTTTCTGATGAAAAATCGGCACTTTGTCTTATTGAATATCCCCTGCATTTAATTAATTACTTTTCTCCTGCTGCTTTCAGAATTTTCTCTTTATCTTTGATATTTGACATTCTGAATAGTATGTGACTTGGAATATGCCTATTAAGATTTATTCTGTTTGGAGTATATTGCTCTTCTTGGACATGTATATTTATGTCTTTCATAAAATTTGGGACAATTTTGACCATTATTTACTCAAACATCTTTTTTCACCTTTTCCCTCTCTGCTACTCGGACACCCATGATGCATATGTTTGTGTACCTCATGCTGTCACTAAAATCCCCAAGACACTTTTCATTGTCTTCTATTATTTTCTAACTGTATAATTTCAATTGTCCTATCTTCTAGTTTGCTGATCCTTTCTTTTCCTTGTTCAAGTCTGCTGTTGTATGTTTCTCTTGTACTTTTAATTTCTCTATTGTGACTTTCATCCCCATAATTTCTGTTGTTTCTTTTTATACTTTCCAATTCTTCTTTAAGCTTACACACAGACTTCTTAATATCCTTTATCTCTTTATGCATATTTTCCTTCATATCCTTGAATTGATGTAGGAGATTTGTTTGAATATCTTTGACTAGTTGTTCCAACTTCTGAGTCTACTCTGAAGTTTTCATTTGCTCACTTGACTGATCCATATATTCCTGTTCTTTAATATGGCTTTAAATTTTTGCTATCTAGGCATCAATTATCTTGATAAGTTAATGCTAAGGTTTTCTTGTTGATTGGCTTTAAGTTAAAGGTCTCCTTTGATGCTTGGTGTAACTTATCCTAGACCTTTAGAACAGCCTGTTTAACTGTTTAGATTTTCTCAATCATTCTTCATCCGATTCTTATACTAGATATGCAGTGCAACTTTTAAGATTGTACTTTTGTGCAATTGTTTTGCCTCCAGGAGAGAGCTTCCTTTTCTTATTTCCTTTTCTAGGAATATTAGTCTGTTCTGTTTGTTTTCTGCAGACTTTTCTCCCTAACTGCTAAGATTTTTTTTAAGTTGCACCCTCATTCGGTGCTCCATTTTCCTTACACTTTTCAGTTCTGGCACCCATTCTGTCTTATAGCAGTTTAGTTTAACCTCTCTCTCTTTTTTTCTGTGAGGCTTTTCTGCCTCTGATTTCATCCTCATTAGGGTATTCCACCACAGGGAACCAGATGGGGTCAATCCAGGAGGTAGGACACTTCAGAAAACTATATGTTGCCTTTAAGTAGTCCAGCCAACTGAAACTGGATTGAGTGTGGACAGATAATTTCCTACCAGTCTTTTTATTGCAGTCCCCCACCTCCCAACAGGAGTCCTTTCTTTTGTATCCAGTACTCCCCAGGGAGAAATACAGGGACTTGGGTCTCTGCAGATTTAGTTCCCTGTGCTTGGATATGCATGTTCTGACTGCTGTGAGTTGGTCTAAAGTCTCTGTCCACAGTGGAAGGGACCTAATTCATGCTGTCTCTGTGTGAGTCTAAAACTGTGTAATGGGAAGGGACAAGGGAACCAACTGGTGGTCCAGGGTAAAATTCTTCTACCTAAGATTTTTCTATTTCTTTGATTCAGTGTTTGTGAAGTCTTTGTCCAGTCATTATCATTATCCAGAGTTCTAAACAAGTAAGGTTTGTCCTTTTATTTGCCAAATCCATAGGGAGGTTTTTTCAGGGATGTCTTACATTACCATGTTGATGATGTCACTTTCCATCCATTATTGAAAGTGTTGTATTGAAGTATCTTACTATTAATGTTTTACTGTCTGTTTCTGCCTTCAATTCTGTCCAAATTTGCTTCATATATTTTGGAATTCTGCTGTTAGGGGCATATATATTTTTAGTGGTTTTGTCTTCTTGTTAAATTGACCCCTTTATTAGTATATAATGATATACTGATATATCATTTTTCCCTCACAGTTTTGGATTAAAAGTTATTTCATCTCTAATTAATATAGTTTCCTTAGCTCTTTTTTGGTTCTACTTATATGGTATATTTTTTCCATCCTTTCACTTTCAACCTACTTATGTCTTTGAATTTAAGGTTTGTCTCTTGTAAAATGCATAGAGTTGGGTTTGCTTTTTCTCCGTTCTGTCAATCTCTACCTTTTGACGGGAGCATTTAAACTATTTACTTTTAAAGTCATTACAGGACTTTCTTCTGACATTTTTCTCTTCAGCCTTTGTAAATCTTATACCTTTTTGGGCCCTCAATTCTTTCATTAATACCTATTTTTGTATTTATTTGATTCTTTGTTGTGTACCATATTGATTCACTTTTCATTTCTTTCTGGGTAAACTTTTCATATATTTTCTTTGTAGTTACCATGGGGTTAAAATTTGGCATCTTAAATATATAACAATCATTTTTTAAATTTGATACTAACATAACTTCAATGTCATACACATACACTGTTCCTATACCCTTCTGTCCCCCCACCTTTATTGTACTTTTTACAAATATATCTTTGTACTTTTATGCCTAAATTCATAGATTTATCATTACTTTTATGCATTTAAATTTTAGCACCTGTTATTATTAGGAGGTAGACTTCCATACCAGAAAATATAATCAATAGTACTGGCATTTACAATTACCCATATGAGTACCTTTACCAGATATATTTACTTCTTTATGCTGCTTTGATTCACTCTCTAGTGGCCTGTCCTTTCCACCAGAAGATCTCCCTTTAGCATTGTCTGTAGAGCAGGTCTATTGGTAATGAACTCTCTCAGCTTTTGTTTATCTAGGAATGCCTTTATTTCTCCCTCATTTTTGAAAGAAAGTCTTACCATATATAAAATTCTTGGTTTGCAATTGTTTTCTGTCACTACTGCCTTATTGTCTCTATGGTTAATGATAAATCAGCACTTAACCAAATTTGAACTCCCTTGTATATAACAGGTTGCTTTCCTCTTGCAGCTTTCAGAACACTCTCCTTGTCCTTTCCATTTGACAGTTTAACCACCAGGTATCTGAGCATATTTCTCTTCAGTTTATCTTGTTTGGTGTTCTATATCTATGTCCTTTTTTGAAATTTGGGATGTTTCTCTCATTATTTCTTTGAATATTTCTTCTGCTCCTTTTCTTCTTTTCCTTTTTGGAATCTCATAGTGCATATATTGGTACATTTGATGGTGTACCACATGTGCCTTAGGATATTTTTTGCTTTTTCTAAGTCTTTTCACTTTTCTCTACTCAGCCTGACTTGCTTTGATTGTCTTTTCTTTGAGTTCATTGATTCCTTCGTCTCCCAGCTCCAATCTGCTGTTGAAACATATCTGGGAATTTTTCATTTCAGTGATTGTGGTATGTTCCAACCCAACTGCTGAAGGGAATGATTCAGTGCAGCTGCAAAGCCAAAGAACACACCAGGCAGATAATTACACATCAGCTTTATTGTGACTTGCAAACAGGAGAGACTTTTTGATGGCGACTGGTGGAAGAATGAAGTTCGTGCTCCACAAAGAGATGGTAAAATAAGGTATGTACATTTGCTAGAATTTATAAAAGAAGATTCTTATATTTGTACTGTTAACCAAAATCCATCATCCACCACAGGGTCCACTGTGTTATACAGTCTCATGTTTTGTACAAACCATCCAAAGTTTATACTCAGTGCCTCTCAGTATCATCACAGAGCTCTTATCACCACAGTCAATTTTAGAAAGTTTCCATTACTCCAAAAAGAAAACATCTTGTCCCATTTACTCCCCTGTTGTTGACCCTTAATATTGATATAGTATCTTTGTTGTCATTGATGCAAAAATATTTCAATATTACTGGTAAGTATAGTCTGTAAGTTACATTAGTTGTACTTTCCCGTATGTCACCATATGATTAACACCTTGCCATAGTGATGAACTTTCGTTCTGCTTCATGGAAGAGCATTCTTTATTTGCAATATTAACAACAATCTTCATCCACCACTGAGATCACTATGTTACAATCCCAATATTATCCTCTAGCCTTCTTTCTATTGACATTTATGACCCTAGACTACCCTTTAAGCCACAATAACATTTATAAATCAGTGGTATTAGTTATCCTCACTATAATGTCTTACCATTATCTCTATCCATTTCCAAGCATTTACAATCAACCTTACTAATGATTTTACAGACCTTAAGCACTGATTCATGCTTCTCAACCCTCATTCCATCTCCTAGCAATCTATACTCTAAATTTTAACTCCGTTAGTTTACTCATTGTATTTAGTTCATATTAGTGAGACTATACAATATTTGTCATTTTATGTGTGGCTAATTTCACTCAGTGTCCTCAAGGCTCATCCATGTTGCCATATGCATTCTGACTTTATCACATTTTACAGGTGAATAGTATTCCATCATAAATATCTACCATATTTTATTTATCCATTCATCCATTGATGGACACTTAAGTTGGTTCCATCTTTTAGCAATTGTGGATTATGCTTCTATGAACGTCCATGTGCAAATGTTAGTGTTAGAGAAAAGGGGGCACTCACCGGGACACGAAGACTGATGATTGCAGGCAGAAAGTTTATTGGGAAGCTCTCCCAATGGAGGGGGTCTGAAGAATAGACTTCAGCCCACCCTTGGAAAGGAGGGATTTGAATTTATACAGTAAATTTCTAGGCAGGGAAATGATAGTTGGTGGGAGGGTCGAGGGTTTGAGTAACGTGCAGGGGCCAATAGGAAGCCCTAGAGGTGAAAACTTTCCCTTCTATGGCTAAAAGATAGTGAGCTAGGGAGTTATGTGTCCTTGGAGTGCTGGAGGGAGCAGGTGATACTTTGATGGGAGGGAGTGAAGGTCTCTATCTCACTTTACTCCTGTTTCTATGTGGTTTCTTTGTTAAAACTTGGGGGAAGTACCATGCTTTCAGACACATAAGATTAAGTGGGGGCTTGTCTTCCTTAATGCATGTCAGGAGGAATTGAGTAACAGCTTGTTAATTATTGTAAACCTAGTGAAGGGAACCTCTAACATTCCTAACTCTTTGGTTATATATATATATATATATATATATGTTGGGGCCCTGGGTATTGGGTTATATGGTACTGGGCAGGATGGGAGGGTGAGGGGATTTGGGGTGTCAGCTTGATCTGACTACTTCCTGCTGTCAAGGGGTGCAGAAAAGTTTCTTTCTATCCTGTCCAGTAGGCTGTGGTCTCAGGTTCCACAGGGGTTAATATTGATTGTCACGTATCAGGAAGATGCCATCCACGTATTTCTGGATTGTTGCTTGTACGATTCGGTATATGAATTGGGAGAGAAGCTGTAAGAGACAATGACTAAAAAGAAGCAGCAGCAATAACAACAGTAATGGTGTTATAACAGGTAAGAGGATTGATTTTAAGTGTGAAGAAAAATAAGAGATGAATGAGGATAGCCATGATTGATTCCTATAGTTATTATCTTGGGCTCCTTCCTGCTCTTCAGGGTTGGAGTGGGGTTTCGTTGAATTATTGCGTTGGTGTTTTAGGGGTTAATGGTTGGTATTGAATTTCATGCATTAGGAATAGGTTGTTCATGTGATTCTGGGTGGTATTCCAGACTGTTGTTTGAATGAACTGTGTTATAGCTTGGAGAATGTACGGTTCTGCTGATATTAAAGAAGGAGAGTTATTAGTAGGGTGATGATGGGAATTAACTATGAGATCCAGGGCCAAGATAATGAGGAAAACCAATCAGACATAGAGTTAGTAACTAGATTAATATAACTTATTTGATGGGCCATATGCTGTGAGGTTTGAGTGACATTAAAAATTAGTTTAGATATAAGAAGAGTTTATATAGCCATACATATAGGTTTAGTAGGAAGAAGAGACTTCAGATTATTAACTGGTTTCATAACAATGTTTGGGTGATTTTTGTTTTTCATGGACTTAAGATTCCTATTCAGTAAGGCTGCACAGTATGGCTAAAATGACTTTACTTTTCTCAATTTGTATAGTTAGAGGCATAGGCAACAATACATTTTTATTACTTTTCCTTTTGGGCTGTAGGGTGGCTGGCATTTTACATAGGGTACTTACATTTTTAGGCAGCAAACAGTAATTGGCTGGCTACAAGAGTTTTGTTGCAGTGTTTGTAGTAGTGAAAAAATACCTTGTTCCTTTTGAGAGCAGAAGGGAACTATGTTCAGTTGTTAGAATGAGCACGAAGAATATTTATGGGTGATGTCCATGAGCTATTGGCGAGCAACAGGCAGCTGTAGTGCTGCTACAAGGTTCAGTAGTTACGATGTCTGTTTTTTGTTGTTGTTGTTTTTTTTTTGTTTTTTGTTTTTTGTTTTATGGAGCCACTCTGCTTCTTTTCAGGTTTCAATGGTATGGCTCTAGATCTTTGCAAGGGTATTTGCTTTAACAGTCTCAAGAGGAGTGTTAGAGGAATGGACAGGGATATGATAGACAGTTACTTGTTGCTGTTGGCAGGTGTTTCAGATGTTTTTCCACTGATTTCTCCGCAGAGGGTGATTCATAACAGTTTATTGTTCTTGTCTTGCTTTTTGTATCTGCAATCCACCTTTGGATAGAGGTGGCAGTTTTCAGAGTGACCAGACACTAATGGGTTAAGCCTTTTACTTCCAGCAGGGCGTGGTATGTTGCACACAGTTCCTGTTTTTATTAAGGGGCTATATTGTAATTTGGCCCCTTTTACAATTGTGATTACAACCCAAAGGGCATTTGTTTAGAATGTTTCCTCTGCCACAAATTTCACTTAAAGCTCATGTTGAGGCTGGCTACATTTAATTTACAAGTAAACTAGAGTTTACTCCCTTGCTGCTTAAGCTTGTGCCAATGCACTCTATGCTTTTTTTTTTTTTTTAAAGCATCCTGCTGGAGGTTCTCTTATTCCCATCAACAACTTTTCCCGATTATCACATACAGTGGTTTTAATATTTGAGCTAAATGAGGGATGAAGGGTTTTTAGTATTGCAACAATATTATAAACTATTAATGTGGGAAAACATTGTACTTTATCAATTACAGCAGAAGGTAATAGTTTTTGTTTTATCCAACTAAATAACATTTAAGAATTTTACAGAGCAGCTTGGACTTAATAGCTTGTCCCAATTGTTTGAACATTTCAGGTTTTTAAGATAAGATACTATTGTTTATGACACTTTTAATTCTGTAAAAAAAATTATTGGTTAATATAATATTATTAATATAACGAAATAGATTTATACCTACAGGTTTTTCACACAGTCAGATATTTTTGTTACCAGGCCAGGATAGACGATTGGGTTATGCACACAGCCTTGGGGAAGCACTGCAAAATCCACCGTTGGCTTTTCCACATGAAGGTGAATGCAGGCTGGCTTGATTTGCCTAAGGAGATACCAGAGAAAGCTTTAGCAAGTTTTAAAACAAAGTGATAGTGACATAATGAGATATTAATTTTTGTAATAAACTAACAATATTTAGGGTTGCTGCATATGGCAGTGGTGTTACTTTAATTTATGATTGCTTACTGTTATATATTACCCCACGGTAGCTTTCAATGTGAATTGGACAAATATGAGTTAAAGCATCTGTCCCATGGCATTTTTCAGTGTGAATCAGATGTGTACAAGTTAAAGCATTTGCTTTTTGGTTTCCAGGTAGAGAGGTTGTTTTGTGATACATACCATTTTTAATAATAATTAAAATCATGATTAACAACATTATATTTTTATCTAATATTATGCTGGTACATTGTTAAATTTTCAGAAATTTTATACACTCTGAGTATTTATACGAGCTTTTTATTTATATAACCTTGATTAGGAGAGGATTAAAGAATCCCTTTTAACTTTATATCACTTTCTAAACACTTTTCATTCAAATTATAACATAGTAAATGAACTCAATTAGTTTATTACTTTACTTTTTTCAAGGTGAAAGAACAAATATTTTGCAATAATTTGAAATAAAAAGATACTTTTTAGGGTTTGACTTTGAGAAAGCAGGTTTGAACATTATGTTCCTTTAAAAGTGATAAGACTTGTTTTTCTTAAACAGCTAAGGAAGTGATAAGGTTAAAGTACAAGAAGCTATTTTGATAAAAGAGACTTTTTTGTACACTGATTAGTCAGGAGAAAAAGTCTGTGTAAACTTTTGCTGAAACAGACCAATGATTTAAGAAATTTTGTTACTTTAACACAAAGAATAAACACATTGGTGTGTATTCTTTTAAAACTTAGCTTTTAAAACTTTATAAGTAAGCCCAATAAATCTTATTCAACTTTAATCACAAAAATTCCTTTTCCTCGCACCTTCTGCCCTTTCTGTATTCATTCAGGTTTTGTCCTGCATTTTGTTCTTTCTTAATAACCAGCCCTATTATCTTAGGACAAAATTACTTTTTCCCCCCTTAATACAAAGAAAATAACACATTCTATATATGTTTTATATTTAAGTTACCAAAACAACTTTGGAAACTCTTTCAAAGCAAACTTCTTATAGCATACAATTACCATCAAAATTAAAAATACTTGTCAGACTAATGATTTCATTAGACACACTAACAGAAACATAAAGCTCACCAATTTGACTTACAATTCTTACTCTTTTGGTATGGCTGTTTCTAAGCTTATTATTTTACATTTCTGATTTTACTGCTTTTAAGATTTTTCTGGAATCAATATTGTCTATAATATGCAATCTTGTTCTTGGAAATATTTTTATTAGTAATCAGCAACCAGTTAGGAATATTTGAGCAGTATAAATGCAGTTAAACTTTAATTTAGAAGTTTAGATAGACAGATATTTAACACATATATTTTGTATTATTACTTTTTAGGAGTACACTTAGACAGATTTAAAATTCAGGAGTAAGATAAAGATTTACTTGTAAGAGGTGAGGAATTGTGGGTTTGATACTGTGCAGGGCATTAAGAGGGACAGGATATTGGGGTTTGAATGGGATGTGGGTAGGATTTTTGAGTTAAGCTGTGACTGTTTTGTGATGGGCAGCAATGATAGGAATTTTAGTTTTTTAGATTTTTGGGTTGACAGGGTTTGGCAGAAAAAGGGGGAGCAGAGGAGAGAGTCAGTGGGTGAACAGGTGGTTTCTTAGTGGGTACATTTAAAGAGGGTTTATGAAATTATTCTATTGACTTTTACTATTAAGCTTGAGGAGTGAGTTAAGGGTTTAGGGAAGGGCAGCATAAGTGGTTTTTGTATTAATAAGAAACGAAATTGGTTTATCTGTCACCAACAGAGTTACCTGAGTTTATGCTTTGGACATGGGTGTGGGGGCCTGTGTGGTTCCTGGGTACTTTTAATTTTCTGTTGTCAGTTCCAGAAGGTCTGGGAGGCTGAAGTCGGGGGTTGGGTCTGACTGGGTAACCAATGCTCTTTTGGACTTCCAGTGGATTCCTTGCTTGCACAGCAGACATGGCCTTGGAGGAGGTTGTGGGTTTGGGCCCTGCTTGGCCCAGTGCTCAGGCTTTTTTCATTTGAAACATGGCCTTGGTGGTTTTTGTACTTGCCTCGAGTGGAGTGTCTGTAGGGAACTCTGGAGGGTGAAGGATTTACAGCTAGGTTTTTTCGGGGGACTGCCATGGCTCTGACAGGGCTGTTGGCAGTGTTTTGTGGGTTTAGGGTATTTGCAAAGGTTTGGGCTTTAAGTCAAATATGTTCTTTTTCTTTTGGGAATAGACAGGTGGAAAGAATGATGTAGAGATTTTCAGAGAAAGATCCTAACAGGTCCTCTATGTGGTTTAAATCTGAGAGTGAGAAAGAAACTATTCCTTCAGCTCCTGCTACTTCCTGGAGGGGTAAGAGAGGAGCTGGCATCTGTGTGGAGTTAGGAGCCTGAGTGCTGACAGAAGTGGAGGGCTGCAGTGCAGGAGGGACATGTGGTCTCTGTGAGTGAGTATGAGCAGCGGAGAAGGGAAGGGTAGAAGGCAGTGGTGATGAAGGGAAGGAGGAAGAAGGGGTGGAAAGTGTGTTTGGAGATAACATCAGCAGATTATATGGAGGAGGTACGGGGGGGGGGCATGATCTGAGTTCAAAGTCGGACCTTTCAGAAGTTTTAAAGGGGGGAAGTGAGGAGGACAGTTTCTGAGGAGGTTTCTGGTGTAAAAGAAGAATTTGATGGGAAGAGCAGGATTGGCAGAGGGAGGGAAGGAAGGAGAAGGAATGCCTGAATGTAAGGGATCTCTGAACATCTGCCTCTGCCTTTGTGCTGGATAAAGTTCTCTAAGTCTAAGAGAACTTGGAAATCGAAAGTGCCATGTTCTGGCCATTGACTTTCATTGTTCAATTTGTATTGCAGCCACACAGAAGTTGAATAGCAAATGAGCTTCTCCAGAAGGATAAACAAAAACATACAAAAAAACCCAAACACACAAGCAAGCAGTCAAACACACACTAAGGAAAAACAGCCTTCCTTCTTAGGCCCCTGTGGAGCTTCTCAGGCTGCCATTGTCCATCAATCATTTACCCTGCAGCCTGCCCTCTGATTGTTTTGAAGCAGGTTTTAGCAAGTAAACTAAGTTAAAATTTTTTTTTAAAAGTAACTTTTTTTTAAGAAAAATAAGAGACCTAAGAGAAGTTAATATAAAAGTAATGTGTATGTTCTCCTTTTCCTAAAATATCAGATGGATGTTTGATATCTCAGTGGATCACTGCTCTAAGAGCCAGGAATTGAACTAGGGATCTTGTACATTCAAGGCAGAAATTCATCCACTGAGCTAAATTTTCTCTTAGGGTTTGTCAGCTCTTCAGAAAGCTGTCCAGTCACTTTGCCTCAGCAGGTTTGACTTTTTGCAGTTGGGTAGATTCCTGTTGATTAGGAGCCAGTCTGTCTCTGCTCCCTTTCTATTCTTATTGCTTTCTCTCCCAGGGCAGCAGGATGCAATAACCTGTGTGAGCAGATACCCCTCTCCTCTCCTGGTCAGGTTGAGTTCCCTTTTGAAATTCAAATGGGACCCTGGCAACCGAACTCAACACAGGAAAATGACTCTCAACCCTCTTACAAACCACCCCCTCCTCCCAGGGGACCCTAAATAGGCTCTTGGAAGCTTGTTAAGTGCTTCCTACTGCTTGCCTCCCTTAGGGGAGTTGAAATGTTGATAGTTTTCAGCACAAAACTAGTCAATTGCTTGACTCTGCCCCCTCCCAGGCAAAGTTTCCCTGTCCCAGGGTTGTTAGGTAAATCAGACTGCCTCAGCAGATTCGCCTCTCCCCTCTTCCTGGTGCCACTTCTAGCCAGCTTATATGCTCCCCAAAGCTCAAAGGGGGTCCAGGCAACCAAACCCACAGAAAGGAAATTCCTTTCCACCCTTCACCAGAACCCTCCCACTCTTGGAGAACGCTCCTTCCCAGTGTGTGGCTGGCAGGAGTCGGGGCTCACAGTGCCTTTTTGCCTTGAGGGTGGGGCTTAGTCATCTGCAGTTTCCAGCCACGGGGCAAGAAATTAATGGTTTTACCTTGAGCAATTTATTTCTTTGTCCAGCTCCCTCTAGATGGATGCCCTGAAGCCACCTCCTCTGTGGATTCCCAGAGCAGCTCACTTGGGCAGGATCTTGTCTCCACTCAACCGTTTTTTTTGTGAGAGAGATGGTGAGTGCCCACTTAAACCGACACCATCTTGCCACTTATCCCAGGGTCATTTCTTGAGGCCATTTTTTCTCTCAAACCATGTCTCTTCCATTTATCCTTGTACAATTGTTTTTATGAATTTGTGCAAAAAATCTTGCATTTAACCTTTTTTACTTTTATCTTAGTATTTTTATTATTCTTTATGATTAATAACATTTTAGAATTTTGATTATTTAATTTTCATACTCCCAGATCCAAGCTTTGTAATAATTCAACTTTAGTGTTGATCATGTCTTTATGCCTTTTATTTCAAAGTCATTGAAAAATCAAAGAAGAGGATGGGTCCAAGTATGAGGACCTGGAATATACTACTAGAGGTGTCCTTTAATTCATGCATTCCTTTACTCAATGCATATTTATTTAAGGGTCTAGTGCCAAGCATCATTGTAGAGACTAGGAGCTGGGGATATTGCACATAGTTTGCTTGCTTTCAAGGAATTTATAGTATATACCAGCATTGTCTTATAGAAATGTAATCTGAGTCACAAATATGAGCCACATAGGATATTTTAAATTTTCTTGTAGCCACCTTTTCAAAAATAAAAAAGAAACAGATGAAATTAATTATATTTTATTTAACCCAATACATCTGCATAACATAAAATTTATTGGGTTAGTTGATATTCCCTTTATTATAATAAGTCTTTAAAAAACAATGTGTCTTTGGCCTAGCTACATTTCAAGAGTTCAATAGCCACATATGGATGGTGGCTACCAAATTGAACAATGCAGTTATAGGTTAATGAATCAAATAATCAGTGACCTAGAATGCCTTTCAATTAGTCCTGGGGACTCGAACAAATTAATGAGTATTTATAATCCAGCAGTTCTTAGTGGTAATAACAGCACTGGCATGTCATATTCAGTTGCAGAGATTATTACAAATAATTCACTATTGGCTAAAAAAGATAAAAATTTTGACTATGTTTACTTCTTTAACGAATTAGAGCATATTCAAGATTATTTTTAATATAATTTTTCATAAGCTTTGATACTATTATAACTCTTATGTATATGAAAAACTATAGAATTATATTAGTATAGAGATCACGTATATTCAGGGTATAACAACTGGGATTTGTTTTTTATAGAGATTTTATCTATTATATGTGTTTCAGTAGTAAAAAAAAAAAAAAAAAAAAAAGGAGAAAATTGCTCCTCTTAATATTTTCTTCTTTCTGCTCATGCTTTAAAACAGTGTGTTCATTTGAAATTAAAACTGAGAAATTTAAAAAATATATTTATTTATTAATTCATTAAAAGTCATGGTAATAAGCACACATATTAACATAAAAATTAAACTTTTAATTGGAAATAACTATATTTTCCAAAAAAAAGTGAGATTATCATTATTTCACATTTTTGTAAATTTCTGTATATGTGGTTTAATAGAAGACAGCTAGCTGCATTCCAGTATCTGCTTCTGCATTTAATTTGTTACAATCTTATTGTTCTGAAGTACCTGAAGAAAATGTGGTTTCATACAAATATTTAGTTGGAAAACAGAGGAGAATTTCAATGGCCTTCCATTTATTTAAGGATATTTTCTTTGTAACTACACTAAATCTTGATAAGTAGAAGCTGTTGGAAGCTTATTTGCAATGTGGATCTGACATTATATCAATGAACTTTTCATACTTTGTATATTCATGAGATAATGAGAGTACAAAAAGTATTTTTTGAAAATTGTTTTGACCTCATGGATCACTAACTGGTCTTGGGGACTAAAAAAGGTCATTAGAGCATACTTTGAAAACTGCTTCTTAATAGATTAGAGGATATTTTGACAGACGAGATGGAAACAATGTCAGCACTTTCATTTTGTCCACTGTTATATAAAAATAATCTCTCCACATACGAACTTGGTTCTTCCTTCCATGTTTACAATTTGTTGCTCCTAAAAGTGATTTAAATTTAAAAAAAAAAAAAAAATCTTATTCTTATTTCCAGTTTTCTTGACTCTATTGGTTTATGACACTATTTTATATTGTCAGTGATATGTTATACCTCTTTTATTTTGGATATATACTTTTAAAAATCTCAACTCATAAACAAGCAAGAAAGGCTGCTATACATTTTCCATTTTCTTCTCTTTCATGTCTTTGTATCATAAATAGAGTATAATATTTTATTTCCCTGAACATATAATTTCTATATTCAATCACCAGAGGACACCTTGTGTCTATCATGGTTTTTCTAAATTTTATAATATCTCTTTCTCAAACTTTCTACTGCAAGTGTATCTTTTTGGAATTACCAATGTCAGAATGCTGTGATTTCTCTTTCATCACTTTCACTTTGTCTATTATGTATTCAAATATAATGGTAAAATAATTATTTTTGAGGCACCTCTTTTTAGAAACTGATATAGCAAGGCTAATCAGGCATTTATCAAATGCCCAGCTTTGATTAGAATAAAATTTACAGCTGATACTGACAATATTAAAGTTATACATCATTTTTATAATTTGCCTCTCCTCATTGTATTATTTTTATCAGCAAAATATGTTTGGGTTTTCAGTTTCATGAAATCACAATGTAAGCATTTTTGTTTCTGTCCCACTTTCATCTAACTTATATCATGAATTATATAGATTTTTATAAATGTTCATCTACCCTTCAATGTAAACTATCCCCAAGAATTTCTATTATCTGTTCTTCTTTGAACAAAGCAACAGTGTAATGAATAAAATGATGTTAGGTCCACCTGTGTGTATTATCTTGGTCTTGTCATTCTATTATTTTTAGCCCTCTAAGATATAATTATGTACTGGGCTATGTTGTTAAGACCCATAGCAATCATTATATAGACAAATGCCCTAGAAATTCGTATGGAAGGTAATGGATCCAAAAGTCCTGTTCTAAAAATATGTAATGCAGAGTCCAATTATCTTGGTAAATGTATGGAGAAAGGACCAAAGCATTTTAAAAGGCTCCTACAGAACAAATTATCAAGGTTAGGGTTCTCTGTGAATTCATCTGTAAGTCAGCAAAGGATGTTGATAAACTCACTGTACAAATGTACAAAGTATATTCTAGAGCAAAACATCTCCTTAATTTCTAACAAAAAGTGACAGAATAACTAACCAGTGACTATATATACCTAGCCTCCTGTTCTGAGTAGCTGAACAATGTCCGTTGTTTATAGGGCAAAGGACATAAATAGCTCCTTCTCTATCCCAATTCTGTACCAACTGATTTAAAAAAAATAAAAGAATCTGGCAGACAGGAAAATAAATACCATCTTTCTTACTCAAAAAACTAATTTGGAGAAGAGAGCTTAAATCTCAAGCTAATGGGCCTCTTAATACTGAAACATAATAAGTAAACCTGCCTGGTCACAGATATCACTGGACTCAACAGACCAAAGTTTTAGGAGCAAGTTTCTTTCACTGTTCATTGAAGAAGTCTGGTCCCCAAGAGAAAAGAGAAAAGATGGGGCAGAACTAAGAGTATACCTAGTTCCTTCCTTTATCAATACACTAATTCAGTGTCCCTCCATTGAAAGAGTGTGTCTATCTGTGTGTGTGGTAGGAGTAGAAGAGTGTGCGAAAAATTTCAGAGGTGTTTCAATGGTAAAGTAATAGTGTTCTTATTAAACTAGAAAAAATTTGTGAAGTATTTCCACTATTCAACAGTGGCCACTTTTGAATGCATCTTTTTTTTTTTTTTCTTTTTAATGAGAGAATTTGTAGGTTTACAGAAAAATCATTCAGAAAGTAGAGTTCCCATATACTCCCGCAATTTTCCCTGTTACCAACACATTGCATTAGTGTGGTACTTTTGTTACAATTGATGAAACAATAGTATTACTAATATACTACTAACTATAGTCCATATTTTACATCTGAGTTCACAGTTTGTGTTGTACAGTTCTATGGTTTTTAAAATTTTTATTCTGGTTACATGTATACAACCTCACATTTGACCTCACTTTACTCTTCATGAAGCCTCTGAATGGGAAGGGCCAATTTTATGGTATATGGGAAAGCACCTGTAACTACAGCCACTCCTTTCTGCATCAAACCATCCACCATCCAGTGGTAGCTCTGCCTAAAAATAAATAGCTGGAGGGCTGATGTAGCTCCATGGTTGAGTGACGGTTACCCACCTTCTGTGCCGGGTTCAATCCCCAACCTTGGGTATCTACCTCCCGCCTCCCTCAATAGCCAATCTTTGGAGAATAAAATTTGGTAGAAAAAAAAATGCCATTTTCCTGTATGACAACTGCACTAGTATTACCTCCAGCTTCTCCATCACCCTTATTATGACCGACTAATTTACCTGGATGGTGTAGTTACAAATGATTAATATAAACTATCCTTAAAGAAATATATTAATCTTTACATTTTGTTCCCCAAAGAAACTAGAACCTCAAAAATTAGGTTCTAATTTTTTAACCTAATTAACTTAGGCAAGACTCCCAATGTACTGTGTATGTTTCTTTGAACATGGTTTTTAACTCTCCCAAACCCTCATATGTAATTGGGATCCTCTCAGTTGGGACTCTCTATCTCCATCTTTAGGTAAGTAACCCAGGGAAAACAAGTAATTCCAACTGATAGATTAAATTTAGTCCCAGTTCATCACATCTTCCAATATTAATTTCAAGTTTGTGTTATTTGTTCTTTATAAAATTTTCATTTGAATACACATCATGATTTTCATCTTTGCAATTTCATACTGAGAATCATTGAATACATTTGCTACACTTGTTCTTTCTATGCCTGTTTTTCTATACAGGATGCAGTTTTATCTTTATACATTTTAATCCTTTCTTCTCAAATTTCATTTAAAAGGCCTACTAATCTAGTCAAAACCTCTTGTATGACAAAAATTCCCCTTAGTTTTTCTGATGTGTGCTCTATTTTTTTTTCTAGAATCCCTTGTCTAGAAAAACAAATCCAGTTCTTTTATATAACCACATAACCTGCTATTTACTTCTACTTATCATGATGCTCAACTGCATCATGATGCTCCACTTATCATGATGCTCAACTGCAATAAAAAATGAACTTGTACTCTAAATTTCAGCTAACTATATATGAAAGTCTTGTAACTTAAAATGGATACCCTGGTTATTCTGTTTCTGGTCATTTGTTGCCAAGTAAATCATCAGAATTGGTATCACAGTTTTTATTAGTCTCAGTGGTTTTCCATTACTTCTTTGATACAGACCTTCAGGAAAACCACATTTCCTACAGATGGATGTCATCTGTATACATGGCTTCCATTGTACTTTTGAACAAAGAATCACTGACCAACACTGACATTTGGGGGTAGCGATTGACTGTCAAAAATAACTATTTTCTTTGAATTTATTTATGGCTTGATAGAACACTTTGTGTTGCTTGTTCACATGATTCAGATTTACCCTAAATGGGATGCATATTAAACCCATTGTCCTACTTCAGGGACTGAGGATTTCTTTTTTCTACATTTTTCCTCCTCTGAGCTACAATTCTTATCATGCCCACATTTTCCAGGCTTCATTTCTGGATAATTCCTGATGAACTTAATGAATACATTATAAAGTTGTGTTCCTTTAATACTTTTACCATTTCTATTAAGAAGATCACCTTACATTTACATCTAAGCATTCTTAAAAAGGAAGTCAAGCACCTTCAAAACCAGTAGGGCAATGGAAGAAATCTGGATATATCCATCCATACATGGCAGTGCCCTTTTAAAAAAATATATATATATATATTTATTTATTCTACTGTAAGGTAAGACTTTTTCCTTCCCACTTTATTTATTTATTTATTTATTTATTTATTTAATCAATATGGATTTCTGGATTATAGATTTTTTTAAATGGGTTATAATCTATAAATATTATTTTCTTCATCAAATTTTCCAGAGTTAGCCAGTGGAAGTTCTTTCAAGCTGAATTCTGTATTTTTTTGACATGTCTCTATCATTGCATTCTTTTCTTACTTTCTGGGCTACTTCACAAGAGGAGCATCTCTCCGAGTGAGCAAGTCCCTCCATGATGTGCAGGTTCAGCCAAGAGAGCAGTGACCTTGCCTGCTACCACTCCTCGATCCATTTATATTTAATGGAATTTCTGATTCCTAGCGTTACATTGACCATATTATTATTTGTTTTCTATTTGACATCTGTTTTCTGCTTTTCTCTTTCCTGTTTTTCTATCTTTATGGATTAATGAAGAATTATTCCATTTTCCCTCTATTAACTTGTTATACATTCTTTTATTCTTTTATTATGATTACTCTATTGATTATAATGTGCATCCTTGACTCATTACAGTATAATAGAAATTATTGCATGTACCACTTCCCTGCTGAGTCTAGTACCTCAATTTACCATTCTGCTTCCTTTTGCATTATTGACATCATACATCTTAATTCTACTTTTATATTTCAAATTTGACAAGACATTAGTGTTGTGTTAAATGATGAATATTCATTTATATTTACTACATAATTATTGTTTTTCTTGATCTTTATTGCTTTCTGCTTGGAATCATTATTCTATGTTAAGAACTCCTACTTATTGTTTATTGTAGTAAGAGTTTATTGGTGATGAATTATATTATTGTTCAAATTAAAATGTCTTTATATCACATTCATTTTGGAAGGCCATTTATATAGATTATTGAATATTATATTAGCATCTATACTCTCAGCATTTTAAAGATATAATTATACTGCCTTTTATTGTTTATTTTGATAAGTCAGTTGTCCATCCTATGGTTTTTCAGTAGAGGAGCTGTCTATTTTTTTTCTTTTGGCTGCTTATAAGATTTTTGCTTTGATTGGTTTTCAGCAATTTGGTTATGACATTCCTTGGTACAGGTTTCTTAACTTTTAACATGTTTGGAGTTTGTGAATGTTCTTTAATCTGTGGGTATTGGGAAATTTTATTATTATCTCTAAATATTACTTCTATTTTATTTCCTCATTTTTTCTTATTAAACCAAAATAATAGAACTGATTTACTGTTCTCACTAAGTTCCATATATTTCTAATGCTCTTATCTGTATTTCCATTATATTTCTCTTGCTAATTTTTGATACTTTCTTTTGCTATCTTCCAGATTGCTAATTCTATCTTCCATTATGTCTTATCTGCTTTAAAACCCATTCATTCAGTTATTAATTTCAGAGAGGCATTTTTCAGTTCCAGAATGTTCTCTGACTATTTTTGTATAGATTCCTGTTCTTTGGTGGAAGTCTCTATATTTTCATTTAGTTCATCTTTTCTACAATGTTTCTTCTATTTTCTTGAACAGGTTAATCATATTATTTTAAAGTCCTTTTCTTAGAACTTCAATATCAAGATCAATTGTAGGTATTCTTCTCTTGTCAATTTTTTTTGTTGTATGTTTCAGTCATTTGTACTAACTTTTTGTATTGTCAAGAATTGTAAGAATTACAAATGAGCCAGCCACAGATGTTGACAGAAGACAAGAAACTCCTGGTTTAGAGACTAAGGAATATATCTGTCATGCAATAGAAGGAACATGAGAATCAACAGATTTAGGTTGGTTCCCCTTACCCCTAAAGGTCAAGGGGGTGATACAGACTTGCATTGTTAAAGAAGAAACTTGAGTTTAGGAACCTGAATCTTTTATAATGGGCAGTAAGCATATTTGCCCTTTTCCCTAGAGGAAGACATTATCTTTTTTAAAATGTTCAATTGCATTGATTATAGTGTACAATAATTATGTCTGCCCATTGCTCTAGAAGGCACTCTGTCTATGTTCCAAAGCTATTTGCTAAATATCATCTGGAATGAAGGTCAGCAAGTGTCTCATTCAAAGACATGTAGAAACATTGGAGACTCAAGTAGAATTGTCTCCCAATATTCATTTCTCATGAATTTTGATTAGAGGTTTCTTAGTATACATCACTGTAGAAACTCAAGATGGTATAATCTTCCTCCAAAAAGGATTCACTTTTCCCTCTAGTAGAGTTGTAGAGAGACTATGCTGAATTGAGCCTTGTTTGCACCTTTGAGAAAGCTAAAACTAACTTTATTTCTTTCTGCCTTTTAAGGTTTTCAACTGAAGAGTTTGGTGTGGTCTCCATGACCCCTCCTTTTGAAAGATAAGAAACTTTCATCTTTGTCTGCCCTGCTTGGAGAAGCTTTCTGCCTAGTTACTTAATCTCCCACTCTTCACAGTTCTGGAATTCAATGAATGTCCATACAAGGAAACAGCCATGTACTTGGGACCCTCTAACTCTGCACCAAAAGCTCCTGGTTTTTCTATTACGCAGAAAATACTTTTTGATTGCCTAACTTTGATTTTTATCCTACTCCCTATGGCCAGAATCACCAAATGTCCCCAGGTCAAAGCACATGCAGAAGTCAGCTCACCTCTCAGAATCTCTCTCGGATCTTAGCCCCATTATCACTGTCTCAGCAGTTATTTGCTAACTTCCAACTGATAAATTCATATTTTATATTGGATTTTCATGTTGTTCTTAAGTAAAGTGTTCTCCTGCCCCTAGCTCTCCATCCCATAAGGAAATGGATAAGTAAGGTAGGATTCAGAAATCTACACTTTTAACAGGATTCCAAGCAATTCTGATGTGGTGATTTGAGAACTACACTTGAAAAACATCTTTGTAAAATATTATTAATTGATGTTGACCAAAATTTTCACTCATAATATAACATTTTTGAAATTCCCATTTTTTTCCGGATAGTAATCTCAATAATACTCCTAAAAATATGCTTTAATGATGGAATTTCAGTCACAGATGTCAGCGTGATTAGAAGACATTGGGAGCTCATCATGCATCATACAGTTTATCACAAGAACTTTTAACATATGACTCAAGTGTTGTTTTCAGAATTATTTTCCCTTCTTTTCATCAACATTTTCCTATTTCCTCATCATATTCCTATTG
Source organism: Tolypeutes matacus (assembly GCA_026826555.1). Lineage (NCBI taxonomy): Eukaryota > Metazoa > Chordata > Mammalia > Cingulata > Chlamyphoridae > Tolypeutes > Tolypeutes matacus. The sequence continues at coordinate 16,782,829 of JAKSZT010053843.1, forward strand.
AAATAGACTAATGTGGGCTGTGCTTTAACTTCTTTTGCTAATTCTGTTCCCTCTTTTACAAGCAGCCTAACTTCTTTCTGCTCCCATTTCCCCCCATCAAAATATTTTTATTTTGAAGGTGATTTTAAATACCAATTTCTAAATAAAAGCCTTTTGCATCCCCAATTAACTTCTCTTTTGAGTGCCTATAGACTTTATAAGTATGACTTTCAAAATACCTTAATTCTATCCCAAGTATAAAAAATCAGAGTTCTTAACAAATCTAATATGTTCCTTCATGAGTTGTCTTTGCTTATGGTTCTCCAAATGTTTTCGCCTGATTTTTAGCAATTTGAAGCTTTGTTTACATTATTCCCTTTGCCTAGAGTTCCCTTCATTTCTTATTTCAATCATTGCTCATTTCCAATTCATCCTTAGACAACCTTTTCCCTAGGAAAGACTTTTGTGACCCTCTCATGACCCAGCTGGCTTAGGTGCTCTTACTATTGTTCACTCAAGCACTTTCTACTAAGCAAATACAGATTCATCTGAACATATGTCACCTGACACTCCAATTGTTCCATTTACCAGGCCATGTCTTCCATCATAATATAAACTTTTCAAGGAAAAAACATCATCCTGTTTACTGTTGTATATTTGAATGCCTGGCATAGTTCTGGATATCCATGAATAATAAGTAAGCACTCAATATCTATTTGTTGAATAAAAGATTAATCATTCTCTAATAGAATGTCAAGTTTGTATTCCTACTTGAAAACATGTTTTTCTACTATACTGTAAGTTCCTTGGAGTCAAGGATTATTTTATTCTTCCATTAGAATTCTCAATATTTCCTAGCCTAGTACTCAATTGACATCTTTTAGATTTAATTTATGTTTGTTCAAGGAGCTTATAAATATGATATTTGTAGGCATGGAAAACATTTTATGATCTTTTGAATTGAGAAGCCAATGTTAGTGCTTTTATAATGTGTCTTCAAGAGTGTGCGATTTTGACTCAATAGTAGCAGGTTGGAAAGTTGACATACAAGGAGAGAAAATAAATTCACAGCTAAAATAGTCTCAAGATTTAAGGATGAAAATGTTCGTTTGACAGTATTGATGTCTGATTTAAAGAGGGTAGAATGCTTCTGTTGAACTATTTGGAAGAATTTATAAAAAGTTAGAATCAAATTTTTATTAATTAATATTAGGTTTATATATAAATATTAAAGTTTAAAGAACCCTAAACTAGAAGCTTGCAACTGAATTGTATTCCTGGCTTTACTACTAATGGTGGAATCTAGAGCAAGATATTTAACTGTTCTGTCTACACATAAGAATGAAGACAAAAATAGATGTTATTTAATGTCTTTTTCAGCACTAAGATTAATTCAACAGAAGAGATTAAAAGATGGGCATAAAATGAACTCCTAAATTATAGTTTAATTTTATCTCTGTATCATTTTTAGTTACCTGAATACTTTCTGGTAGTTAGAAGGAATATGCAAACTATAATTATTAAAGCATAATAAATATAAAATAATTAATTGCTTTAATGATAAATGCAATGCAATTTAATGTTTGACAGATTATCTCTCATATACGCCTGTAAATTTAATTATTCTTATTTAGTTTTATACAATCATCTTCACAAATTCTGGGCAGAGTATTAGATTAAATTAGTTATTAGGGCATAACAGGGCATAAAAGCTTTGATAAATAACATGTCTTAGAGCTTATTTAATTATTGGATCATTCTTGATTTTTAAAATACCTGTATAATGACTACATAGCTAGAAGACCTTATTCTTCATTTCCCCATGGTGCTTTTGTATATATATGTATATGTATTTATAATGTTTTAAACCCCAAATAGCTACAAATACTCTATTATCATGAAACAGTAAGAGAACAAAATATTGTAGGAGCAAAGAGCAAAATTCTTTGAAAAGTGATTCAATAGCAGCATTGCCACTCCTGAGAATCTTACAAATTTCTAACAGTTGTCATGTCCATTTTTGCTAATGTAATCAGCTAACAAACAAAAGCAAAATCATTCAGCCTTATTCAATTTCTTGAAAGAAAGAAAAACAAAAACCTTAAAGCTGAAATATTTTCTAATATTCTTTTCAAAGAGCCGGTCTTTTTGAGGATGGCATTGTATTGATGTAACAAAACTCTTTATTTCTGCATCTGTATTTTTATACAATAAAACATTTTGCAAGCTATAGAAAAATAAAATAATTATTTTAGTGGATGGAAAGGACAGATCACTCCAGCACACAGTCATATATTAGCTTACTTTATCTCTGTTTACAAATAGAAAATAATCTAATGGATTATTTGTTCTATATCAACTTCCCCTGTGAAAACTATCAATAATCTTTGAAAAAATTGAGATTCTAGTCCTCTGAAACAGTTTTTGCTCAATGACTTTGTTTTTCACTGAGGTGAATAGTAATTCATGGGCTTTTTTTTTTACTAGAGAAGTTATAGGTTTATGGGAAAATCAGAAAGAAAATACAGAGTATCCATATAACCACCTATTTGTAACACCTTGGATTAGTGAGGTACATTTCTTTCAACTAACGAAATAATATTATATAATTGTACTATTAACTATAGTCAGTGGATAACATTAGGATTCTCTGTTTATGTTGTACAATCCTATGGGATTCTTTTTTTACAATTTTTATTCTAGTAACATACATGCAACCTAAAATTTCTCCCTTTTACTACCTTCAAGCATAAACTTCAGTGCCATTAATTCAGTTCACAGTGTTGTTATCACCATCACCATCCACTACTAAAACTTTTCCATCAACTCCAATAGAAACTAAAATTTAAACATTAACTCCCCATTCTCCAGTTTGCGATTCTATGAATTTGCTTATTCCAAATTTTTAATAACAGTGCGATCAGGACAAATGCTGTATGATCGGTAGACCTTAAGCCAGGATATACCACGATGCATTTGGTAAATAACGTGGTGAAAATATTTGCCCTATGTGACAGTTGGAAGCGTTTGTGAACCTAAGAAAAGATCATGTTCTTGGTACTAATCCATCCTTGGAGGACCTTTTGATTGGATTGGATTCAGTTGGGGGCAACTTATAAATGATTCCAGCAAGGGGTCTCAGCCCTCTTGCTGGAGTCCTTTATAAAAGGGAGAAACATGCAGATAGACACAGTAAAAGAGAGCTGCCATTTTTACCCTGCCATATGACAGAGGACTCATAGGATCAGCTACAGCTGCATATAAACAGTTTATTTTATTAATAAGTCATATGGATAATTGGAACTCTCAAACCCACTTCAGAGGTTTATTTTTCTTTTTCTTTTTTTTTTTATTGTGGGTAAAAATCAAAATTTTCACAATACATACCAACAATTTCAAAATGATATATAAATATATATGCATATATGTGCATTTGCTTACAAAAATGTTATTTATGTATATATATATATATATTTTTTAAGAGGTGCTTAGATACCCAAAATATTACACAGAACCCACTGGGATTCCCATGTTGCCCACCTCCCACACCTCCCACCACATCCCACACAAACATCTCCCACAAGTGTGGCCCACCACCCTCAATGGACTTACACATCCTGGGGCCTTGCCACCAACCATAGACCACAGTTCACACCGTAGACCACACTCTCTCCCACTCAGTTCTGAGTGGTGTGTGCTGATTTAAAATGGCCTACATCCGTTGCCACAAAGGTACTCAGGACAACCTCCAAATCCCAAAGAAGCCCCTGTATTTCAACTGCTCATCCCCTCCCTGCCGCAAAAGTGTCTAGTGGCCACTGGCTCCACCTCTTTGTTATAATTTCTTCCATTGCTAGAATCACCATATGTGAACAACAGAATACTATCAAGTCCATTCTAGTCCATAGTTCTTCCCCCAATCCTGAGGGGACTGGGATGATGATGTCAACTCCACCTCCAAGTGAGAGAGGGCTTATATCCCATGGATATGGTGGGTGGGATGATCCTGCCTGCAGATGCAGGCCCTCTCCATTCCCTGGGATGGCCATTGCCCATCATTGTCTCCTCGCCAGGTGACTTGGATGAGTCCATTGAGCTGTAGGGTAGGAGTTGCAGTTCCACCGAGATTCCACGCACACCTGGCACATAGGTAGGCCAGAGGCTCCAGTCTCTGGAAGTATACCTAAAAACTTCAGCATCACATATAGGTTTGAATAGAAGGGACTGATGAACCATGTGCAGGGAGGACTTATTTGAGTCCAATTCTGTCACTCTCAGGAGCACAGATTCCAAAATAGAGCCCACTGATAAGGCATCAGTCTCTGGGGCTATCCCCACTTATATAGAACCTGGGTGTCTCCAGAGCTCTCAGGAGCCCCTCTGTATGGGGTGATAGGCACTTAGATGTTCTATGAGCTCCTACTGAGGTGTGCGTAAGAGTTACCTCTGGGATGACCTCCCGACTCTCTTTGAAGTCTCTTAGCCACTTGAACTCCTTTGTCTTTACCTTTTCCCCCTTTAATTCAAGGTCTTTTTCCAGTTGTGTTGCCAGTTGGTACTTGGTATTAATCCCTCGTTGCCAGGGAGACTCATCCCTGGGAGTCATGTCCCACGTTGGGGGGAAGGTAATGCAATCATATGCTGAGTTTGGCTTAGATAGAGGCCACATTTGAGCAACAAGGAGGCTCCCAGGTGGCAACCCTTAGACACCCCACAACTGCAGGCTAAGTCTCAGTTACAAGAGCAAAGACTCACAAGGGTAGTCATCAATAAAAAGAACACATCAGTGGGTCATCCTCTTTTGACAGACACTGTCCCTGCACTCAGAGGACTATTGCTGCTCCCTTGGAGACTGTGGCAGAGCTATCCAGGCTAGGAATTCAGATTCCCACATTTATTGTGTGATTGTCCACCCATCGTGACCATGCCCCATCTTTTGATCTTTTGAACGATTTTGTATATCTTTCATGTATATTCGGATGAACTAATTCCCATGAAACCCCCCTCCCAGACACCCCCCACGAATAATCCCCTGCAGTACCCATTGTAACCCTTCTGTGATCCAAATCCTCCATGAACATGTAGTCCATAAAATAATCAAATACACTTACTAGGAAAAAGAAACAAGTATGATAAGCTTACATGCAAGAGACAAACATAAGGAAACTCAGGGGAAGAAAAAAAAAAGAAAAGAGAAGGAAAAAAAAACAAATAATTAAACAAAAAACAAAACAATATAAAATATAATTAGCGGATTGGGACATTCAAAAAATGGGCAAAAAGGCAAAGGAAATGCCTTAAATATATATATATATATATATATATATATATATTCATTTTTTTTTTCCTTTCTCTTTTTTTTCTTTCCTTCCTTTTATCACTGTGTTATCGGATGTCTGGTGTGCCATGACACCTTCCCCCTCTCAATCCCCATTGTCTCCCAATTTTTCATTTTGATTTTCAAAGAAGTTTTAGGTCACAGCAAAGTCACATACGGAGTGCCGGAGACTCTCAGATACCAAACCATCCCCCCTTCCCCACCCCATATAACCCCCCCCCTTTTTTTTGAATGTTAGCATTGTTATAACTGTTATACAGATAGCAAAATATAGCAACTAAACATTGTCAATGATTTACAGTATAGTTTACAATTTAGATGATACAGTTTAATAATTTTGATGATATTTACCATGTCCTGTGTCCATTACTGTAAGGTAATGAAAAACCTTCTCCATGACCACCAAACACCCCGTTAGATCTTGACTGTTCCCTTCCCCCCAGCCCCCCAGGGCCCATGATACCACCCTCTCCCTACCCATGGAATGTCAAGATTCACAGTTACATGCCCTGGGGATTTGAACCTGCCCTTCCTAATCCACCCACCCCCCAGTGCTGCACCACCAAACCCAGGAACACCACCACTCATCTGCCGCATCCCCCAACATGCAACCATTTTTCTTGATTTATGAGAAATATTAGAGATGTGGTGAGTGTTAGGTCAATGATGTGGAAACCTTAATTGATTATTAAAATGAGGTGGAATTTTTAATTGAATTATAGTTAACCTACAGTTAAATTCATAGATTTTAAGTATACAGTTATATCATTTTTCACAAATGTACACACCCATGAAATCATCATCCAGAGATCAAGATATAGACCATTTCTCTTACCCTATACAGTAGTTTTAGATATCAACTTGGCTAGGCTGTAGTATCCAGTTATTTAATTACACATTAGTCTATGTATTGCTCTTTTGTAGATGTGCTTAACATCTACAGTCAATTGACTTTAAGTAAAGGGTATTATCCTCAACATTGTGGTTGGGCCTCTTCTAAACAGTTGAAAGCCTTAAAAAGAAAACTGCGGTTTCCTGGAGAAACAATATATCCACTGACCTATACTTTGACATTCCCTCATGCCACTCTGGTCAGTATCACTCTCCTAAGACCCAAGCAGACATTGTCAAACCAATGAATTTTCTTAAACGTTACATAAACAGAATCATACTATATACATTTTTGTGTCTGAGTTATTTTGCCCAACATGATATTTTGAGATTTATCCATATTTTGTTACTGTATCAATAATTTTCTCCTTTTCACTTGGAGTATTTTTCTATTGTATGAAGATAACACGACTTGTTTAGTCATTCTCTTCTTTATTGACATTTGAGTTGATTCCAGGTCTTGGCTATACAAATTAAGCTTATATGAAGGGTATTGTAAAAAATTTCTTTGAGGATATGCTTCCATTTCTTTCTAATGATGGCTATGAGAGGAATTTCTAGAGCATAGTGTGGTTATGTGAAAAAATCTGGGATTTGAGTAAATGTTTTTAAAGTGTCCCATATACTGAAGAATATTAAAACTGCTAAATCAAAATAGCCTTTTTAAAATATGTTGCTATCTATATTGGAATCCAAGGGAATCACACATTTGATGGTGAGACTGAGGTATTTTGGGAGAAAGCCTCCACAAAGCAATTGTAATTTAGAAACATTAAAGGAATTTATAGTTCATGCCAATGGTTGGAGAATTGACTGTGTAAACCAAATATTTATTCACAATAACATGCTATTTGTTTTCAGATAGGTTAAGGTAACATACTGACATACTACTTAGTAGCTATGTACATTGTTCAGCCTGCTTTATCTCTCTGAACTCCAGTTTCATTTTCTAAATGAGAATATAATTCCTACAGTACAAGGCCATTGCCATGCTTTGAGATACAATATGTAGAGTACATGGCAAATTCTTGGTCTGTTCTAATTAATAGTGTTTTTCATACATATATAATTATGAGTGCATGATCTCAAAGTTGTAAGCAGTGTTTTGGTGCAAGAGGGCAAAAAAGACAGTTCTTTTTGTATGAACCACATGGAAATTCATCCAATGAGTTAGAAAAAGGGTGAGGAATCAGCACACATTGTTGAGGAAGTCATGCAAGCTCATTTTTCTGGGAGTGCAAAAACTCCAAATACCAGTTCAATCAAGTAGTTTTATTTGAGAACCTAAGCAGTAATATCCAACCTTATGTTCAAGATGAGGAAATGAGATCATGAAATCACACACTTATTCCACTTTGCTATATACCAAATATAGGGAAATGGCATAGGGACAAACTTTGGACTCTAACAAATCCAGGGGCATATACTCTGAATTGTAAGTGCCTCTGAAAACATTTAAGCTTTGCAATTAAGTATGCATTTTTTAAATTAAAAACTTAAAAAAAATAATAAAATAAGATTTTAATAGACATCATTTAAGGTGAAAACGGAAATCGAAAAAAGAGGACAGAAAATAGGTTGATCCTACTCAGAATCTAGAAACCTGAAGAATATGGGGCTCACCTTATTCCTAGATAGAGATTATATTTGGTAATTACCTATATCTTTTTTCTAATAGTATTGCAACAAGAATACCACATTGGAAATAAGGTGAAATTTTTATATGAATTTCATTTATATAAATTATATAGCTGGACTTATGTAATGGTATTTACTTATGGTACAGTTTAAAAATAAAAATTACTCCCTGTGATAGTTAATTTCATATGTCAGCTTAGGTAGGTTATGGTGTCCAGTTCTTTGGTCAAGAAGTGGCCTGCTACTGTGATGGTATCGAGATGGGATTTACATTTATAACCAGTAGAGTTCATCTATGATCAATAAAAGAGTTTGCCCTCAGCAATCTCGGTAGTCTCCTCATCCAATCAGTTGGAGGTCTTCAAAGCCAGAAGTGAGGATTTCAGAAGTTAAAAGAAGAATTTTTGTCTCAACTTTAGCATGGGCTCTTGCTGGAATGTCCAGCCAGCCAGTTTAGGACTAAGCACTTCAGCATCACCTTTTTCAGAGTTTCTAACTTATAAGCTGCTGTATGGAACTTGGACTTGCCAGCCCCTATGGTCATCATGTGAGCTAATTACTTATAATAAATCACTTTTTATATATCCTGTTAGTTCTATTTCTCTGGAGAACTGTAATAAACTCCCTCCTCCTTTTCCTTTTATTTCTTTATCTGCAGAAACTGCTTAAAGGGTAAACAATGTTACAGTTGCCAGTTTGTTAATTCAAACACACACACACACAACAATAATAAAATATTCTAGAGTGGTTCACGTAGTGTAACAAGTACTAAAAATGATTATATTATTGAATTTTTTAAAATGTTAAAGCTTATTTTATATTTTTGAAGGCACAACTTCAGCTTCCCTATTCCTATCTCAAATTATTTCTGATTGAAAAAAAAAGTTATGCTGGGAAGATCACTTAGCTATCAAACCCATGCATCTGGTTTCAACTCTACTGCTGACCTCTAAGAGATCAGAAAGGCCTATTAGCATCTGCTTGCTTCAAAATTTTCTGTTTGCTATTTCTAAATGAAGAATTAAAACATTATGCCACTGAAGTGTTGAGAAAATGTTTTCCAAAGCATCTTAGAGTCTTAAATATGAAAACTTCACAGACAGGAAAATGGTATTTTATAACTGTTGCTTTATGCTGTTTGTTTTTCCCTAGGAGAAATTACCGAATTATTATTCTTTCATCTAGAACTAAATATGTTATTTTATATTTCCAAATTATGGTCCCTGTGGGCAAGGACAATTGAACATAGTTAAAAAGGAAGCAGGTTTTAATTTATTTTCAGCTGGCAACCAGAAGAATGGGTTCTTACTCTTATTTATTTTTATTTAATCTATAAGGCTGATGGCTCCGTAGTGAGAGGACAATATGAGTTCAGCAATCAGGATGTGATTTTAACATCCTTTACATGCCATATTAGGTTTCCACATAGCATTCTCCCTGTGCCAGGCTTAAGTAGAATGAAGAAAAGTCTTTTGCAGCATGCTTTTTGAGTGTTGGTTCTTTATTCAGGCTCCAAGATGACCTGGAAATACAATCACTCAGGTAATATGTTCCAGAGAGGTTAAGTGACACTATGTGGCACTGTTTTTCGTGCAGAATTATTTAGATATGTTTACTTTCTTTCATGAGATCAGTGATTACCAAGGAACTTTCCGTTGTTTTTCCCTATATGTCCAAGTAATATATTGATGATGAATTTTATAAAAAAGCAAGGTTTCTGATCCTCACCTTGCTTTGTCTTCTCTAATATACTTTTTTAATGATGAATTACTACTATAGGCAATTTTTAGTGAATTAAAGATAACTCAGGACTAAACTTTTATTTTCTTAGTTCTATTTTTTTTCCAAATTAAAGCACTTTCATTCACAATCCATCCAAAGTGTTCAAACAATAGCAATCAGTATAACCACAGTTGGTCATTCATCTTGTTCATTAATTTTAGAACATTTTCATTGCTCCAAACAAAAAAATCAAAACAAAAGAAAATACCCTTATGTTCTATAACCCTATTATTGACCCTTAGTATTGGTATAGTACCTTTCTTACAACTGATTTAAAAATTTACAATATTACTGCTAACTATAGTCAATAATTTGTATTAGTTGTACTTTTCCAATATACCACCCTATTATTAGCACCTTATAATACAACGTACATTTGTTCTAGTTCATGAAAGAACATTCATGTATTAGTACTATTAGCCAGAGTTATTGTCCACACCATGGCTCACAATGTTATACAGTCCTATGTTTCATCCTCTAGCTTTCCCTCTAGTAACATACAGGACCCTAAACTTCTCTTTTCAACCACAACCACACGCACAATTCAACATTTTTAATTACCATCACTGTAATAGTGCTCCTATCAAATCTATTTTCAAATATTTACTATCAACCTTATTGAAAATTCTGCACAAATTAAGTATTGGCTCCCTAGTCTCCTGTCTCATTCTTTCTCCTGGTAACCAGTACTCTAGATATTAAACCCGTGAAGTTGCTCATTATAATTAGTTCATTCTAGTGGTAGCATAAATATTTGTCCCTGTGTGCCTGGCTTTTTTTAATCAACATAATGTCATCAAGATTCATCTCATGTATCAGGATTTCATTTCTTCTTACAGCTGAATAATATTCATTGTATGTATATACCACATTTTGCATGTCCATTCATTGGTTGATGGACGTTTGGGTCATTACCATCTTTTGGCAATTGTGAATAACGTTGCTGTGAACATATGTCTGTTCACATCCCTGCTTTTATTTCTTATGTGTATATACCTAGAAGCGGGATTGCTAGAGCATATGGCAGTTCTATACTTAGCTTCCTGAAGAACCACCAAACTGTCTTCCACAGCAGCTGTAACATTTCACATTCCCATCAGAAGTGGATGAGGGTTCCTATTTTCTCCACATCCTCTCCAACACTTTTAGTTTTCTGTTCGTTTAATAGTGGACAGTTTTGTAGGTGTGAAATGATATCTCATAGTAGTTTTGATTTGCATTTCCCATAGCTAGTGATGTTGAGCAAATTTTCATGTGCTTTTTAGTCATTTGTATTTCCTCTTTGGAAAAATGTCTATTCAAATCAGTTGCCCATTTCTTAATTGTGTCGTTTGTCTTTTTATTATTGAGTTTTAGGATTTTAAAAATATATTCTGGTTATTAAACCCTTATCAGACATGTGGCTTCCAAATATTTTCTCCCATTGAGAAACATTGAAGAAACATGAGGAGTAGTCTGCTTTTCACATTCTTGACGAAGTCATTTGAAGCACAAAAGTGTTTAATTTCGATGAGGTTCCATTTGTCAATATTTTTTCTTTTGTTGCTTGTGCTTTGGGTGTAAGGTTTAATAAACCATCTTCTACAACAAGATCTTGAAGATGTTTCCCTACATTTTCTTCCAGGAGTTTTATGGTTCTAGCTCTTACATTTAGATCTTTGGTCCATTTTTAGTTAATTTTTGTATAAGGTGTGAGATCCAGATCCTCTTTCATTTTTTGGATATAGAAATCCAGTTCTCTTACCACCATTTGTTGAAGAGACTGTTTTATCTGAGTGGCCTTGGCAGCCTTGTCAAAAAACAATTGAGCATAGATGGGAGGGTCTATTTCTGAACCCACAATTTGGTTCCATTGATCAATATGTCTATCTTTATACCAATACCATCCTGTTTTGACCACTGTCCTTTGTAATATGTTTTAAAGTCAGGAAATGAGAGTCCTCTGACATCGTTCTTCTTTTTCACAGGATATTTTTGGCTATTCAGGGCCCCTTATCCTTTAAAAAATTTGGTAATTGGCTTTTCCATTTCTGAAAAATAGGCTGTTAGAATTTTGATTGGGATTGCATTGAATCTGTAACCAGTTTCAGTATAATTGACACTTTAACAATATATAGTCTTCCAATCCATGAACGCGGAATTCTGAACTAATCATTGACATATCCTTTTCATGTGCTTTATCTGTATAATGGAGACAAATGAACTATGTCTTTCCAGATAACTTAGCAAAACAAGTTGTTGGTATTCTTGCATTATAATATTGGATTACAAAAATGCTTAATTAAAGGAGATTCTGATAACATTTGCTGCTTAGTAATTGTTTTTGTGCCCCTGTTCTTTTATTTATTGATGCTAGTGTAAACTACCCCCTTGTTACTAATCCAAGTATTGAAGTCATCATATAAGATGCAAAATAATTACAGTGGTCCATATTTATGCATCCAATATGTCATTTTTTATTCATTTTTAATTGCATGAAATTTGCAACTGAATGCAACCAATAGCTAATTCCTAAGACATGTTTTTGCTATGGTAGAAGATGAATTATTGTATTTTGTTTCTCTGATTATTTTGAAAAGTGATTACTATCTAAACAAATCAGACTTAAAAAATAACAGCTTAACAATTTATATGAAATTTTCAGTGCAGTATTGCAACATATATAGTCATGTTATTAAAAGAGGAGATATCTTTATAAAATCCAAAATCCCTATTATAATCTACTAATAATTAAATATGGAAAAAGAGGGATTGATTATATTCTATAAAATAATTTTCAATTACCTAGAAACTTAGTTTGAGGAAAATTTAGTTCAATTATAGCTTCTAATTAGTTTTTATTAAGCTAAAGAAATTACATAGTGGCTACTGTACATTAAAGGACATTTGTAGTGGTGTTTGTGATAAAATTATTATCATAGTTGAATTATTGTTTAGGACAGTGTTTTAGTTTCCTAAGCTGCTTCAAATTAAATACCATGAAATGGTTTAGCTTAAACAATGGGAATTTCTTCACTCAAAGCTTGAGTTCAGGAAAATGTCCAAATCAAGGAATCATCTAAGCAATGCTTTCTTCCTGATGACAGGCTGCTGGTGATTCTTGGCTCCTCTGTCACATGGCAAGGCACATTGCGGTGTCTGCTGGTCTTTCCCTTCTCTTCCAAGTTTCATTGTTCTCAGCTTCTTGCTTCTGTGTCTTTCTTTCCTTTCTCTTAGCATTCATTCTGTTTATAAAGAACTCTAGTAATAGGATTAAGACCCTTACGGAATGAGGTGGGTCAGACCTTACCTGAAGCAGCCTCATCAGTAGGTCCTATTTACAATGAGTTTACACCCACACGAATGGATTAAATTTAAGAAAAAGTTTTTTCAGGGGTACATACAGCTTCAAGCCACCACAGATAGAGATCTCACTGAAGAATGAAAATGGAGAAAGTGAAAGGTTTCTAGCTGGATATTCTATTGCTCTGTACAGATGTTACCATTATTTTATCTGAAGGAGGCCTCATGAAATAAAATGCATACAGGTGAGATAACTTGGTGGTTGTAGCAAAAAAAAACATGCAGTTGACTTTGATTTTACTATAGTAACACCAAATTTCTCATACTCACAATTTGCAAAGGAACATTGCTTTTAGAGAATCTTTCAAACTTACTTGTTTATTTCTAGAGTACATTTATAAGATGTCTCATATGACCAATGAATACATACTAATTTGTGAGACTATTAAAATCATACATTTATTGGTAGATGTTATCATTTTTTCAGCAGCAATTCAATTGAGTAAGCCAATAGTTAGTAATATAGCTATCATGATTATAGTACCCACATTTGTTGTAGAAATAGTGTTTAGCTAAAATTTTGGAGATGCTAAAATCATTTGTATACATTTAAAATTATACTTCAGGTGTATGCCTTGGACTGGTTTTGAACTTTTAACATAGTAATAAAATTTTATATTCTTTAAAATAATTTTTGTATCTTTAAAGGAATATTGTAATTCATTTATTCAATTAAATATTTTGGTAATTTTCTGCAAACCAAATGTTATCATGACTAATCAGACATGGATTTAAATAACATCATAATAATGTATATAAATCATATTCCAAACTGTATCAATCTTTTTCTTCAAATGGTCTTATTGACGTTTAAAAGTAAGGACCACCATCCTGCTTAGCTGCTGAAAATCCAGATTCATATTCTTGAGTGATTTTGGAGTCTCTGCATCTGCTTCCTTTGGGCTGATGCTGCTCAACTCTGTACTGCTTTTTGTTGTTGTTTTGTTTTGTTTTCATAATTTTTTTTTACTTTTAAAGAAACTTTAGATAACATAAATGTTACATAAAAAATATAAGGGAGTCCCATATGCCCCCTTTTCCCCCACTTTCCCACATTAACAACATTCTTCATTAGTGTGGTATATTTACTACAATGGATGAACCCATATTGAAGCATTGCTATTAACCATGGACTACAGTTTATATTACAGTTTATACTTTGTCCCACACAATCTTTTAAGTTATGACAAAATATACAAAGGTCTGTATCTGTCACTGCAATGCTATGCAAGACAAATCCAATGTCCTGAAAATGGCCCCATATTACACCTATTCTTTCCTCTTCCATCCCTCAGAACCTCAAGTGGCCACTGCCTTTACATCAATGATAAGAGTTCTTCCATTGCTAGAATAATAAGATCTATAGTAGAATAATAATAAGCCTACTTTAGTCCATTGTTCATTCCATAATTTTGAGGATTTGGGGATGGTGATGCCCACTTTCAATCTAATTGAGAGGAAGCTTAGATCCCATGAGGAAGATGGATGGAGCTATCTTGCTTGCAGTTGCAGACACTCTCTGTTCCTTGGGATGGATGTTGTCCATCATCATCTCCTTGTTAGTTGCCCTGGGTGAGTCCAATGAACTGGAGAGTATGTATTGCAACTCTGCTGAAATTCAGGGCTCGACTGGCACATGGACAGGCCAAAGATTTAAGTCTCTGGGACATATATTTATCAAGTATAGTATTAATTATGAGTTCAAATAAAAGGGGCAAAAGAGCCATTTGTAGAGAATCTATAAGCAAGTATAACTCTGTGACACTGCAGAGCATAAATTCCAAAGCAAAGCCCACTGACAGGGTGCCAAATTGCAGAGCTGTCTGCCCTTCTAATAGTTTCTGGATGTCTCTAGAGTCCTCAGTAGCCCCACTATTTGAGGCACTGTCTACTGTGGCAGTCAATGATATCCTGCTGAGACTTGCGTAAGGGTAACTCACTTTGAAATCTCTTAGCCATAAAAACTCATTTGATTTACCGTTTCTCTCTTTTGGACAAGGTCTTTTTCCAGATGCATTGCTAGTTGGTGTTTGGTAGTAATCCCTTGGTGCCAAGGAGGCTTATCTCCAGGAGTCATGTCCCATGCCAGGGGGAGGGTAGTATGTTTATATGCTGAGTTTGGCTTAGAGGGAGGCCACATTTGAGCAACAAGGAGGCTTTCAGGAGGTAACTCTTAGGCAATATATAATACTAAGCCAAGTTTCAATTTCACAAGAAAAGGTTCATAAGTACAATCATCAATATCAAGGGCCTGGCATAATAGTCTGTCTTCCTTCACTAGACATTGCCCTTGCACTTGGGGGATTCTTGCTGTCCTATTAGAGAATGTATCAGAACTACCCAGTATGGAAATTCAATATTTTTTCAGTAATTGTGTGTATCTCCACCCACTGAAACAATGTCCCATGAACACTCGCACATATTCATGTCTTAGAGGCATGCCCCAGGTGAGCACCTTCCTATGTGCTCCCCCATCACTGACACCCTGCACCAGTGATCCTCCCCTGCCACTTCTGTGACCCTTCTGTGATCCAAAACGTCTCCAAAAATGAAACCAACAAAATGCTTCAATATTTGTACATCAATTGTAACAAATGTTCCATTCGCATATAAAGTGTTATTAATAAGGGAGAGGGGGAAAGAGGGAGTGCATTGGGTATAGCTGAATCACTTGTATTCTCTATATGACTTTTTTTTGTGTCCTAAAGCTCCTTTGAAGATAAAATGAAAAAAATAAGACACTGGGTGAATATATGGAAGAAAATGTCACTGTATGTACAAGACAATAGATCTTACAGTTATGAAAGAAACAGTCTAAAATTTTATTTTTTATTATTTCAAATAGTTTTAAACATTTTTGTATTTATTGGTTATTTTAAAAATTATTGTACCACTTTGTACTAAATATAACCATAGGCCTGTTTCCTGGATTTCCCTCAACACAGCTAAGATCATGTCCAAATCCAGCTTAAACACAAGGCTTCATTGACATAGGAACATACCTTCCTGTTTAGATTATTTTCCTAGAGAAAGTCAGGGACTACACAAACTCCCTATTTATTTTTTTTTCTCTGTCTCTGTATGCTTAAGTATCCTTTACATATCGAAATCCAACTTTTAGAAGTCCCTCATTGTCCAGCAGAACTGCTGGATTTCATTCTTTCCATGTCTCTTCCCACCCAACAGCAAATCAGAGTTTTTTTCTTTTCAGGCATAGCCTTATCACAATCATTGTCACCATGCAAATTGTTTATACTATAAGCAACTTGTCTCCATGTAAATTATTTGAAACCAATAGATACAGTGCACTAATAAGGATCAGTCACAAAATTCATTAACCAGTTCCCTGTTTGCCTTGGCATTGATACTGTTACATTTTTAAATATTCACTATAATTTCTAGGATAGGATTATAAAAAATCCTTCCTTGTTCAAAATACCATTTAATCCAGCCACACAACCTACTAAGACGTTGTAGCTCAGAGATTTTTATAGAAATAACACAGAGTAATAAAGCAGCCTATCACCACGGGTAACTTGGTAATGATTAAGATGAGCCACTATCACTCTAGTTCTGCTTATTTGGGGATGTACTAGTGGTGAATTTAGGGGATTGGGAGGCACTTTAATGTATCTATTATTCTGATTATCAATTAAGTAACAAAACCATTGACTTAGAGGGAATTAAATTATTTGAAAGGAATTTGTAATATAAACTGCATAAATTTGAACCTGTACTTTCTTCAGGGAAGTGAAAATATATGACAAGATTTGTGAAGAAAAATTACAAATAACTTCCTTCTGAAGGCATGCATTTTGTCCTTTTATACTTCTATCTTCAGAGCTAATGTACTACGTATCTTAACAAGCCAAAAGCTTCCTTCCTGCAGTACATATTGCTCAATGGCAGAAAATAGCTAGTGACTTATTTAATAGCAATGCTCCTAACTGTTTAAGTTAAAGAACTGCTTTGTTTTGATTTTTGAATTTTTGTGACAGTACCACAGTCCAAGGAAATAGTAAATGTAAAACAAACCTGAAGTATTAAGGGCTTGGTGCATTATAGGTTCTGAAAGAAATTCTGTCGATGAGAGCTGGGTTTGGGTGTGGTGAATGGTTTGTAATAATATTGAGTATTTAAGAGCAGACAGATTGTGAAAAGCCTTGTAGATTATTAAGAAGCTTTGCTTTTGTTTTAAGAAAAATGGGGAATCATTGGAAAGTAAAAACATTGATTCAGGGATATATGTTTTTGAAAAGTCATTCTAGTGAATTAAAAAATTAGAATAGAAAGGAGATATGTATTTTCACTCCCAAGAATGTCTATTAAACTATTTATTTCAAGTTTCCTGATGCACTACCACATTACTTTTTTTAGGACAGAGAAAATACTTAATTCTTAAAGTCATTATATTCAAATTATTTCTAAAATACATATTCTTGACTGTAACAAACATGGAAATTTGTAACAAACAATACGTAATGTATATGGATTATTTTCAATTATATATAAGTACAGTAACATATTACCAATTTTTCCTGAAATAAAGCAAATTAAATCTGACTTCTCTCTTTGTTAACTTCCATACTCTTCTCTCAAACATCTTAGAACTATTTATCTATATCCAATGTGATTGCTAGAATCTACTGTGGGTGCACAGGATTTACCAATTCAAGTAACTATTATTGAACATATAATTCATTCAAGAGTCTTAGGCAGCCACATGGTCCAAAATATCTAGAGAAGAACCTGTAATCTTTAATTCATCATGGTCAATGCTGAGATACTCATTATTCAGCCCACATAATCCATTTGAAGGTGGGTAGCTCTGATTCTATGGAAAACCATTTTTAACAGGTAAACTTTATACTCTTAAAAATATGGCCATTCAGAAATATCCATGTACAAGAAAGAAGGTCTTATGGATAAATTATAAACCAAAAAACCCATCTGTGAAGAACAATCTACAATGTCAAACAGTCATTCAATGGTGAAATAAAATATTCCATAATATTTGGCATAAACCTTGTTTCTCCATAAGCGGATTCTGAAACAAGTATTTGAGTGGAAGCAGCTTATTTGGAAGGTGATTCCAGGAAACACTGGTAAGAAAGCAAGAAATGAGACAAGAAATGCACAGAAGCCAATACAAGGCATGTTAATGGTTGGGCTGCCACTATGTCCACTGGGACGTCCAGGAGACATTTAGCCCATTGATAAGCACAGACATTTACCCACCAATTTCTGTTCTTCGTTGGCTGACGGGAGTTCTGAGGGTGTTAATGCCTACAATTCCAATCTACTCTGCATGAAAGCAAGCATGTTCTTGTAACCAGCAAAAGCCCGCAGGCAGAGAACCATATGTTTGCAGTAACTAATGCTAAGAAGAAAGAGGCAGAGCATGCACAGCATCTGTTACAGCATTATTTAAAATGTCAAAATTTCTACCTCAGAAGCCTCAAAAAACCTTGGATAAACTGGACCAAGGCATCATAGACTGATGGAAAGCACAAAGAAGGAGAAAGCAAGCACCAGGCAGAGGGAGGTAGGAACTAATTCATAACTGTGGAGAGTTAACCTTCCAGTGCTTAATGTCCTTATCTATGAAATGAGATCACAGATATCTGCTGAAAGAATAAAATTGATACAAAAAGTAAAAAATAAAGCTTTAACTCAGTAAAAAATTTCTTATTTTTGGAAAGGATATTAATTTTGTAATATCCATTTCTCTCCACTCAACTACTAATGGTCCAGAGAATTCTCACTAAGGATTCAATCTAAAATCCTGTTGTTATTGTTCTTTTAACAAAAAAGTCAAAAAGTATAATTCGGATATGCTGAGCTGTAAACTCCAAGTAAATGTATTCTGATGAGATTCTATTGTGCATATTTAACAAAAATATTCTTGGAATATTAAAATCAGTCACAGAGTTGTAAATAACCATAATAGTTTGTTTATTTACCTTACTTCAAGAGGAAAAAGCTAAGGCCCAGAAGAGTTGAGAGGCTTACCTCAGTAATACACAAATTTTAAAGACAATATTAGTTATCTTTATTTTCAACCCTTGCTGAAAAATTTAGGTACATGTGTTATCATTAGTAACACCTATTAGGACTTCATCATCCCTTAGGTTCTAGTCTTCCCTCAGCAGAACTTAAGCAAGACCCCTGAGTTCTGTTTATTCCTGGTAAGCTCATCCTTTTCTCAAGTCCTATACTCCTTAAGAGCGTAGTTTTAACAAAAAAAGAGGTTTTAGAACTTCTCCTAAGTGATATGAAGAAAAATTTCATCATGTGGTATGTGCCTGTTTACCTTAAGGCAAGCAGAAGCCCCATACTCCCAGGTCATCATTCATTTTTACTCTGACTTTTATTCCCTTATTGTTTTATATATCCTCTGCTCTGATTCAGTCTCTCACCAAGCAGCTCCCTCCCCTGGTATATACTTCATTGTGTCTCTTAGACTTTATGTTGTGTCAGAAATTTTTTTCACACCCCTGCTTCTCTGAATGTTCCCTTAATCCTTTTCTCTAAATGAAACCTAGATTTCCCTTGGGGATACTTCTTTTCCACTCAATAATCTCAAATAGCAACTATTTTACTGTTTTCCCCACACTAACTGTACACTGGACCTAGAAGTGGAGATAGAAGTTCTACTTGCCCTGCAAGGTCACTTTTAGAATTCCCTTCTACCCACTTCCCTCAAAACCTTCCAATTCTTTTGAAGCACAGTTTGACATATCATGTGAATTGAAATCCACAATGAGTGGAAGTCAGCAAAGCAACAGTACAACAATAATAAAAACAGCAAAAACACAGCATATAAATTCATCCAATTGTTTATTATAATTAATTCTCATATTTATTATATGAAATGTTTAAAACGATGAAGTAAATACAAAATCAGTAATCAATACACAAATATTTATTTTATTTAAAGGGGAGAGTCGAAAAAAAAGTCAAGTGAAAACTCTAAAACAAACAAAAAAAGAAATGGAAACTAAAGACAACACAATGGATGGGTTAATTGCTAGATTACAAAGTTAGAATTTTTAAACTAGAAGAAAGAACTTTCTGAATAATCTCCTCAGACTTCAAATCAGAGAGAAAAGAAAATGTGAAATGTAGCAGAGAAGTTGATGGGTTTGATGGATAGAATTAAATAGTCATAGCCAAAAGAGGAACATACAGAGAATGATTGAGAACGTTCAAGAATGGATGAGCTATGAATTCAGTAATCAAGAAGAATCAGGAACTCACTTCCAAAGGAAAAACCTTTATACCGGCAATAGATTTCTCAAGTGAAACAATGAAAGTTAGAACAATAATATCATATCTTAAATTTGCTAGTGGAACGTTCAAACTTGAATCAAATCCCAAGCAAATCTATCCTTCAAAAACAAGGTCAACATTTTCAGATAAATAAAAGCTTGAGAGATTACCAACAATAGATCCACAACAAATAAGTATGAAAAAGGGAAATAAACCATAAGGTAGGTCTGAGATGAAGAAGGAATGATGAACAAAAAATTTTTTGATATATGCAAACAATTCCAGGAAATATTAAGTATATTAAGCAAAAATAAAAAGTCTAATTTGTTTGTGTGAGGATTTAACTGAACACGAAACCAAACAGCCATTTCAGTGTAGTCAGACTTGAAAATGCAGTTATCCAGAAAGGATTTGTGGCAAGTTCTCTTGTTTGATGTTACGGACTCCTGTGTACTAAATGTGAAACCAACAGGCTGTTTTGTGAGATTTGAATGAGCAGAAACACTGCCAGCCTATACTAACAGGGACAGAAAAGGGACTGATTGAAAGAAAAATTACTACAAAGGCAAAGCCACGGAAGCTGAGGTCTGGATCAAAGACATTTTCTAGGGCCAAGAGAGCAGGCCCACCCATGTGTGTGGAAAGGGTGAGTATGCTGCAGCACTTGGAGAGGGGTGCCTTCTGCCCTGTTGTTCAGGAAGAATGTTACCATGCCAGTTTTCTCATGCCTGGGGATTGCAGGGGATCTGATTACCCCTTCCGTCCAGTGTTTGATAAGGATGAAGCCTAGTTTCTAGTCACACCCTGATGCTTGACAAAGGTGGAACCTTCACTCCAGTATTGAGGGAGAACATAGCCACTGTACAAGCACTTGGAAAGGGTGGGGCTGCTACTCCATTAGGCCTGGAGGACAAAACATCCTTCTAAAGATGACTCTCAGACCTTGAAATCTAATGGAGTATGACCTTCAGAGTTTTGCAATTGTTTGGGACCTGTAAAACCTGTTTCCCTTCCAATTTCTCTCTGTAGGAGTAGAAATGCTTATGTTCTGCCTGTTTCTCATATATTGGAGGCAGCTACCTTGTTCTGTAGATTTTGCAGGTCCACAGGTGGAGGGGACTTGTGTCCCAGTACAGACTATACCTATAACCAATTATTTTTCTCTGAATTTATTATTATTATTTTTAAAGAAGCTTTAGATTACATAAATGTTACATCAAAAACATAGGGGATTCCCACATATCTTACCTCTTTCCCCTCCCTCATTTCCCCCATTAACAGCATCTTTCATTAGTGTGGTACATTTGTTACAACTGATGAACACATATTGAAGTATTGCTACTAACCATGATCTATAGTTTAAATTATTGTTTACACTTTGCACTGCACAATTTTATAGGTTTCGACAAAAGGTATAGTGGCCTGTATCTGTCATTGCAAGGTCATGCAGAACAATTCCAATTTTTCCAAAATTCCCCATGTTATACCTATTCATCCCTCTCCTCCCCTAGAGCTTCTGATGACCACTGCCTTTATACCAATGTTACTAGTTCTTCCACTACTAGAATAATAATGTCTACTTTAGTCCATAGTTGTAATTCCCCCCTTATGTTTGTTCGTTCCTCAATCTAGAGGATTTTAGGATGGTGATGCTCATTCTGCTTCCATTTGAGAGGGGGCTTACATCTCATGGAGCAGATGGCTGGAACTGTCTTGCTTGCAGTTGTACATTTTCTCTATTTTTTGGGATGGGCATTGTCCATCACCATTCTTTTGTTAGTTTTCCTGGGTGGGTCTGATGAATCAGAGGATAGGTGTTGCTGCAGCTCTGCTGAGTTTATGAACAGTCATATGAACAGTCAGAAGATTTAAGTCTGTGGGACACATATTTAATTGGTATGTGCTAATTATAGGTTCAAATAAAAGGGGCATAAGAACCCTGTAGGAAAATTATAAATGAGTCTAACTCTGATCCATTGGGGGAGATACATTATCATATATCACAAGGTAAGGCCCACCAATAGGGTGCCAAATTCCTGGGGTTGTCTGACCTGCCTATACTGTCCAGATGTCTCCAGAACCCTCAGGAGCACCACTGCTTGTGGTACAGTTTACTATGGTAGTCAATGAGATCCTCCTAAATCGTGCATAAGTGTAATCTCTGGAATGACTTCCCGACACACTTTGAATCTCCTTGCCACAAAAACTCATTTGTATTTAATATTTCCCCCTTTTGGTGAAGGTCTTTTTCCAAATGCATCGCTACATGGTGCTTGGTAATAATCCCTCAGTGTGAGGGAGGCTAATCCCCAGGAGTCATGTCCCATGTCAGTGGGGAGGTAGTGTGCTTATATGCTGAGTTTGGCTTAGAGAGAGGCCACAATAGAGAACAAGGAGGCTTTCAGGATATAACTCTTAGGCAATATATAATACTAAGCTAAGTTTCAATTTCACAAGAATAAGGTTCATAAGTAAAAGCACCAGTATCAAAGACTTGACACATTGGTCTGTCTTCCTTTGCTAGGCACTACCCATGTACTCCAGGGATTTTTGCCACTCTATTACAGAATGTAGCAGGATTTCCCAGGATCAGAATTCAATATTTTTTTGGTTACTGTGTGGGTTTCCAACCACTGAGACAATATCCCATGACAATTTGAACACATTCATTTTCCATAGAGGCATGCCCCAGGTTCACCCCTCCCCACACATCCCCCACCACTGACACCCTGAAGCAGTGATCCTTCTCTGGCACAGCTGTGGCTTTTCTGTAATCCAAAACCTCCCCAAAAACAAAGTAATAAATAAATAAATAAAATAATAAAAAAATACAAAATAAAAAAATAAATATATATAAAATCAAAAATGAAATAATAAATGAATGCCATTCATGTAAGATCTGTTATCTTTTATTTACAGTGACAATTTCTTCTGTATATTCCCTTAGTGTCTTAATTTTTTTCACTTTAATTTCAAAGAAGCTTTATGTAAGAGAAAATTCACATAGAAAATATAGGAGATTCCCATTCCTCTCTCACATTTTCCCCTATTAGTAACATCTTACATGAGTATTGTACATTTGTTACAATTGAGGAACAAATACTGAAACATTGCCACTATCCATGGTCAGTGGTTTATATTATGATTCGCATTCTGTATCATACACTTTTATAAGTTCTAACGAAATGCATAATAGCCTATATCTGTCATTGCAATATCATGCAGAACAATTCTAGTGCCCTAAAAATACCCCATGATCCATCCATTCCTCCCATCCTCTCCCCTCAGAACCTATGGTAATGAATAGATTACAATTTTTGATGAATATGTCTCATAGTTACATGCATTAATATTGAGAGCATGACATATTGGACATATGTTCTCAAGAGACTCTTGCCATCTATTTGAGAACTTAGCTGGGCTCCCTAGGATGGGAGTTTAATATTTTCTTGTTTATGGTATGGGTCTCCACTCACTGAGATAACACCCTATGACAAGATGAACATGTTCATATCCCATATAACCATGCCCCATGCGCACCATTTCCTGCATATCCTCCCACCCCTGACACACTGCACCAATAACCCTCCCCTGCCATATTTGCTAAAAGAGCAATCCCACCATTGTAGTTTTAACTACAGACCTACAAGGCCCCAGAGTTCATCTGTTCCTTCCTCCAAGCTTCCCCCCAGTTCCATGGATAGTCCAACATACCCCCTTCTGCTCACCCTCACATTCCAACACCACTGACCCCACTCACATCCCTGAACCACCATCACCCCCATCCAAAGCCAAACCATCCTCTTCCACCTTATACGTTTTGTCAATATTGAGCATAAGCTCACCACAGTCTGTCTCTTAATAACCTGTCTTCCAGACTCTAGCTGTTAGTCTGCTCAATTTGCTTAGGTCATATCAGTGAGATCATCAGTGAGTGACTAGCATACTTCAGTCAACATAAGGTCTTCAAGACTCATCCATTTTATGGCATGTGTCAAAATTTCCTTCCTTCTTGCTGAATAATATTCTATTGTGTTTATATACCACAATTTGCTTGTCCATTCATCGGTTGATGGACACTTGGGTTGCTTCCAACTTTGGAGGACAGTGAATAATGCCACTATGAACATTGGAGAACCGTCCAAATTCTCGTCCACAATGGCTGCACCATTTTACATTCCCACCAGCAGAGAATGAATGTTCCCTTTCCTCCACATCTTCTCCAACACTTGTAGTGCTCTGTTTTACTAATAGCTGTCAGTATGATAGGTGCAAGATTAAATCTCATTTTAATTTTGATTTCACATTTTCCTAATAGCTCGTGATGTTGAACATCTTTTCACGTGCTTTTTAGATGTTGGTGTTTCCTCTTTGGAAAAGTGTCTATTTAAATCTCTTGCCCATTTTTTAAGTAGGTTGTTTTTCTTTTTCTTTTCGAGATATAGGATTTCTTTATGTATGCTGGATATTAGGCCCTTATCAGATAAATATTTACCAAATATTTTCACCCATTAAGTAGGATGCCTTTTCACTTTCTTGACTAAGTCCTTTGAAGTGCAAACATTCTTAATTTTGATGAGGTCCATTTATTTTTTCTTTCATTGCTCATGCTTTAAGTGAAAAGTTTATGAAACCATTTCCTACTACAGGAAGACCTTGTAGATGCTTCTCTACATAATCTTCTAGGTGCTTTATGGTCTTGGATTTTATATTTAGCTCTTTGATCCACCTTGAATTAATTTTTGTATAGGGTGATACTCTTTCTTTCTTTGAATATGTGTCTCCAGTTCTCCCAGCACTATTTGTTGAAGAGGCCATTCTGTCCCAGTTGAGTGTGTTTGGTGGCCCTGTCAAGTATCAGTTGACTATATATGTAAGGATTTATATCAGAACTCTCAATTCAGTTCCATTGGTCAGTATGACTTTCCTTGTTCCAATACCATGCAGTTGTGACCACTGTAGCTTTGTAGTATGCTTTAAAGTCAAGTAGTGTGATTCCTCTGATTTTGTTTTTCTTTTTCAATATGCCTTTGGCTATTTGTGGTTCCTTGCCCTTCCAAATAAATTTCAAAATTAGCTTCTCCAATTCAGTAAAAAATGCTATGGTAATTTTTATTGGTATTGTGTTAAATCTGTAAGTCAGTTTGGGTAGAATAGATATCTTAATGATGTTTAGTCTTCCAATCCATGAACATGTAATAC
Source organism: Tolypeutes matacus (assembly GCA_026826555.1). Classification (NCBI taxonomy): domain Eukaryota; kingdom Metazoa; phylum Chordata; class Mammalia; order Cingulata; family Chlamyphoridae; genus Tolypeutes; species Tolypeutes matacus. The sequence continues at coordinate 16,808,273 of JAKSZT010053843.1, forward strand.
TTTCCCTTTATTTAGGTCTTCTTTGTTTTCCTTTAACAATGTTGTGTAGTTTTCTGTGTAGAAGTCCTTTACATCTTTAATTAAGTTTATTCCTAGAAATTTGATTCTTTTAATTGCTACTGTAAGTGGAATTTCTAAAAATTTCTTCCTCAGATTGCTCATTATTTGTTTATAGAAATGCTACTGATTTTTGATGTCATATCCTGCCACTTTACTGAACTTATTTATTAACTCTAGAAATGTTATTGTAGATATTTCAGGACTTTCTATGTATAGGCTCATGCCATCTGGAAGGTGATTTTTACTTCTTCCTTTCCAATTGGTTGCCTTTTACATCTTTTTTCTTGCCTAAGGGCTCAAGCAAGTACTTCTAACACAATGTTAAATAAGAGCGATGACAGTGGGCATCCTTGTCTTGATTCCGATTTTAGAGAGAAAGCCTTTAACATTTCGACATTGAATATGATGTTAACTGTAGGCTTTTCATATATAGTCTTATCATGTTGAGGAAATTCCCTTCTATTCCTATCTTTTGAAGTGTTTTACCACAAAAGAATGCTGTATTTTGTCAAGTGCTTTTTCCACATCAATAGATATGATCATGCAACTTTTTTCTTTTGATCTGTTAAAGTTGTGTATTACATTGATTGATTTTCTTATGTTGAACCATCCTTGCATACCAAGGATGAAACCAATTTGATGATGGTGAATAATTCATTTGATTTGTTGTTGAATATGGCTAGCAAGTATTTTGTTGAAGATTTTAGCATCCACATTCTTCAGAAAGATTTGTCTGTCATTTTCTTTTCTTTTGGTTTCTTTATGTGGCTTTGGTATTCAGGTACTGTTGGTATCATAGAATGAGTTAGGTAATATTCCCTCCACTTCTATTTTTTGGAAGAGTTTAAGCAGGATTGGTGTTAGTTCTTTCCAGAATGATTGGTAGAATTTACCTGTGAAATCATCTGATCCTGGGCTCATCTTAATTTGGAGTCAAAAATATGGAATGCTTCATGTATTTACATGTCATCCTTGCACACGGGCCATGCTAATCTTCACTATATTGTTCCAATTTTAGTATATGTGCTGCCAAAGTGAGCACCTATAACCAATAGGTGCTCTAACCTTGTACTTAGCATTGCTACTGAAATGATTTAAGGCTTTTGGGGTATTGTGATGGAATGAATGCACTGTGTATGTTAAAAGAACATGTTTTTTGGGGTCCAGAGGGTGGAGTGTGGTGGTTTGAAACTGTATGTACCCCAGAAAAGCATGTTCTTAAAGTTAATCCATTCTTGTGGGAGTGAACCCATTATAAGTAGGATATTTTGGTGAGGCTACTTCAGCTAAGTTGTGACCCACCTCATTCAGGATGGGTCTCAATCATATTACTAGATCCTTTATAAATGGGATGAGTACAGAGTGAGAGAAACCACAGAAGCAAGAAGCTGAAAGCAACAAAACCTGGAATAGAAGGGAGAGAACAGCAGACACAGCCATATGCCTTGTCATGTGGCAGAGGAGCCAAGGATCACCAACAGACAGTCTTCAGGAATAAAGCATCGCCTTGATGATGTCTTGATTTGGACATTTTTCTTAGCCTCAAAACTGTAAGCTAATAAATTCCCATTCTAAATCCAACCCATTTCATGGTATTTGCTTTCAGTAACCTAGGAAACTAAAGCACTATACTTAGTCATATTTGCTAAAATTTCACAGAAAACTGAAAAGTGAAGTTTTCAAATAATCTCAATTAAACTAAAGTTCTTTTAGAAAGAATGAATGAGAAAAGTGAATATTGGATAAAAATATAGCAGTCTCTCTTTCTGACAAATATGACATATGTAGTGCATTGCTGAAATATAAAATAAAATGGAAGAGACAACTTCTAAACTAGCAAAGGGGGAAAGCTGCACTATTTGTTCAAAACACTTTCCCATCCCCAATGAATGACCTTGGCACCTCTGTCAAACATCAATTGACCATAAATGTAAGGGTTTGTTTGAGGAGTGTCAATTCTATTTCATCAATTTGTATGTCTTTCCTTATGCCCATACCCTGCTGCCTTGATTACTGAAGCTTTGTAGTAAGTTTTGAAACCAAGGAATGTAAGTTCTCCAACTTTATCTTTTTCAAGATTGTTTTCAGTTTTCTGGATCCATTACCTTTCCAGACATATTTTAGGATCAGATTGTCAATATAATTAAAAATGACTGCAAGTTTCTATAAACAGCTTTCTTGAGACATAATTCACTTACCAGACAAATCACCCATTTAAAATGTACAATTCAATGGTTTTTGGTTTATTCATAGACATGTGCATCCATCACCACAATCAATTTTAGAATATTTTCATCACCTCAAAAAGAAATCCTATATCCTTTAGCTATCACTGCCTTAAGCTCCTGTCTGCAATAGTTTTGATAAGGACTGCATCACATCTTTTGGGTGGAGAATTGCCATTTAATAATATTGAGTCTTCCAATCCATGAGCATGGAATAACTCTCCATTTCTTTAGACCTCTTTGTTTTCTCTCAGCAATGTTTGGTAGTTTCTCGGTAGTGATTATGGTTACATATTTCCTCTTGCATAAGCGACTGGTGGAAAGGAGAGGGGAAAGAGAGAGAGAAGATAGAAGAAGAAAAAGAGAGGAAGGGTGAAAGGAGGAGAGAAATGGAGCTAATATCTCTTTAATAAAGAGCTTTGCTGCTTAAGCTAGTTAGAGCATGTTGTGTTTTTGCAAATGGAACCTCGACAGATATAGTTGAGTGGAAGAAAAGGACAGAAACAGAGGTTGTTTCTGATTTGTGGCTTCTGTTTTTGTCGTTAAGAATGAGGTAAAAAAGTGTTTTTGTGGTCAAGAATGATGTAAAATGTGGAGAATTAGGCCCGCATGGATGGAGGAAAGACCAGAGAGATACTGTGAAATATCTCTTGTTGGAAATGGGAAAGGGAAATGAATACAGCTGTGACTTGAAGAATGATATTTTGATAAATATGAAAAAAATGAACTTGCTAAATTGTTGCCAAGTTCTTCAAAAATGCTCTAATGTCCTGGTAGGTGTCTTAAAACTAATTTCCACAATTTCATTGATTTTAAAGGAATATTCTGACCTAGAATCTTGTCCATTTTAGTTTTAGGATCAATACCATAGACTGCTTGCTGAAAATAGTTGCAATGAGTAGTGTGGTGTTGAACATGATAAGGTTTCTGAAATTGCTAGATTTTATCTAGTTTTATGCCCTAAGGCTAAGGACCAAAAGCTTAAATTATTTTCAGAATTTGATCAGTATCAGTACAGGGCAGGAAGTACTGATGTGATATGACCTCAGTGTTTTTGTCCACTGGAAGAACTGTAATTGTCACAGAAATTTCTCCTTGTAATAGAATTGGAAGTGCATGCAGCAATCTAAGTTAGAGACAAGAATGAACAAATCAGTAAAAAACTTGAATTATAGTAGGAGTAAACAGTAAACACTTTAAAAGAGACATTAAAGATGAACTCCTCCTTAAAAAATTAAGCACAATTTCTATGTGAAAATTGAGAACCATTTAGTCTTTGAAAGGCCCAAGAATGTGCGTCACCTTGACCATCTGTGCACTACTTCCCTCAATCAAAAGTGAGGAAATATTTCTTGTTAGAATTTCAAATTCTGTTCTCTAGTTAATTAGCAACACTTTGGATTTTTATCATATTTGAGGGTGAGCCAGTTGGATTTCAGTTAGATTGTTGAAATGGAATGTCTTGAAGCTTGAGAAAATATGTCAGGCAGCTAGGAATCATTTTAATTTTAGTGGCTTTTCCAAAATCAAACTGAGTAGAATCCTGCCATCCATAAGGGGCATAGTTTATGATCTTTTCAATATCTTGCATTTGTAAATTACCACATTAGTCCACATATAGCTGTGATATCCTATTAAAATAAATTGTACCACGATGCAAGATTTTTAATGGACTGTCTGAACGGAGGAATGAGATCTTATTTTTATATTCATGGATTGCATTTTAACATGATTGTAGAGCATACAGAGCTCAAAAATAAATTTCCCCAATCAGTATGTGCTTGGTTGCATTTAACCATGATGTTCCACTTTCATAGGTGCTTTGTTTTAAAACTAGGTGAGTTTCATCAGTATGAACACTTATTCCTGATTATAACCCTTCTTTTTGAGCTAATTTTATGCTCATGAAGAAACACTAATGGCACCTTATACTCTTATACTTTCACAGATGCAAAGAATTCTTTGAAATAGTCCCATGTTCTTTGGGATTATATAATTTCAAGGGACAAGTTACCTTCCTTTTCAAATTTCACTAAAATTCTATCTCCATTATTGAGCAAGTTTTGCAATGGTGATCTAATTCCATAAACTATTTTTGGACATCTATACATATATATCAGAGATATGTATAAATATATATATATATTTATATATAATGGCATAGAATGGATTTGAACCCTTTTAGAATTTATTATTCTATTCTATTCTTTAATTCATTCAAAAAATTTTGGCTCCATACCATTTAAGTCTCTTCACTTTATCTTCAAAATATTATTAAGTGTCTTCTGTTCAGCAAATACAAATAAACTTTCTTTTTCATTAGTTATTGCCTACATGAAATAGAGAATAAGAAAACTGGGATGCAAGTATGATATTGAGTGCTAGGCTAGCTTCTTCTCCAACCATAAGCCACTATCCCATCTCAGCTTAATGCCATATTTCAGCAGTTTCAGCAATATTACAAATTACTAAATAATATGGGTTTTTGGAGTGGTTTTTAAATTTCTACATCTACCAAACTCAGTGTTTTATTAAATGGAATTAGAACTATGAATGAACTAAACACTAACCTCATCAATATTTTCAGTAATAAAAATGAGATTCTTTAAATTAATGGCCCCAGAACTCTTATCCACACAGCCTATTTCAAACTTAAAATTGATTTAATATATCCTTAAGAATAATATTACCTTAAGAATAATATTGGTCTATTATTACCTTTAATCCAAAGAGATATAACATGATAAAGTAGAAAACATAATTTATAGACTTAGATTTAAATTCTATATTTTCTATTTATTTTAGATTGCCTTTACATGTCATTTAATGTGCCTTTTCTTTACCCAGTAAATGTAAATAATCAATTCAAAGAATTATATTTAGCATTATGTGAGGTAATGTTCCATTTTAAAATGATTTTTTGCATACTTTTATATCTGCCTGTTCTTGGAAATATGTCAGGTAGTTGATAAGGCTACATAACATATTTAAGATAGTTAAAAGTAGAATGAAAAGAAGAGATTATAAACTAGATTGCAGTGAAATAGAGGAAGGAATAAAGTAAAAATACAAAAATGGCTAATATATTTTTAATAAGTGAAACAAATTTTATCACAAATATCAAGCAATTTGAAAATAAGAAAAACTTTTATCATTTGCACAATTTATTATGCTCATGACATAAAGACAAACACATTTGTGAAAAGACTTATAACATTACCAGTGCCATGAGAAATGAATGCACAGGATGATGTGAAATAATGAATAAACATCCTCAACAATATCTTTATAATTGACCCAGGAAAAAAATCTCGGTACTATTTCTTATGAGAACTTCCAGTATAGGCAGATGCTATTATTTAAAAGGACAACTAAAGAAAATATCTTTTTCAGGAGGCCAAAACATGCAGTTTTAATATCTGCATGATATAAATTCTCATTTTTTAATAGGAAAATGAGAGAATGGATGTTTTCTCTGATGCAATATGTTTTTTAGAGCATCCGATTCTCTATGCACTTCTTTTTGCACCATCCCATTTCTAAGGCAGTTAAAGTCCCATTCAGTTACAGCCGCCAGCACTCTGGGAGAGATGCAATCCTTTCCCTAAGTCTGATTTAGCTATTCTTAGTCTAGAAGCAAGTCATTTGCATACTCAATATAGAATGTTAACACCGGTTAATAATATTTTCCTGTAAAGAATATATAGTATATCTGAAGAGTATATCAGATAATGTATCTGGGAAGTCCCAGGTTTGGTTCCAGTTTCCTTCTGGGAAAAAACAAAAACAAAAATACCAGAAACAAACAACAGGCATAACAAATGAAAAAACCAACTCATGGACGCCGATGTCACTCAGTGGTTGAGAGCAGTGCCGGCTTCCCATGTAAGAGGTCCCGGGTTCAACTTTATGGGCCATACTGTCTGTCTTATAACACATGACTGTGTTCCAATAAAATTTTATTTTAAAAACTCAGGCAGCAAGCCATATTTGGCCCATGATCAGTAGTTTGACCACCCTGGCATAGACACAGAATAAACAGGAGATTTCCATTTGCAGAAAAGAAGAGAGAAACATTGTAATCCTAGGTCCATAGAAATGATCAAATATAATGAAAAGCAAATTCTTTGACTAGTCCACCTGGTAATCCATAGCTTTCTAAGAAGTTCTTCCATGGTTATAGCTGAAGTGTACATTGTTAAGAATGCCCTTTTAGGAGGCTGCACAACTCTGTAGCGGGATATCTGGTAAAGAGTGTATGTGTGGGGGAAGGAGGTGGGGGATGGATGGTGGGGTAATTGCTGCTGGTTCCTTTAGGGGTTGAATAATTACTGTCCTTTACAAACCATGCTTGATTATTTGTCAAAGTAATTCTCTGAAAAATCTATTTTATGATAATATATAAATAATCACAGCTAGAAGTATTTCCTAGATATGGAGTTTGAGTCTAAAAACATTGATCTTTTCTTATTGACTGTGCTCTGTCCACTTTCCTCCATCTCAGCCTCCCCACTTCTTCCCACTCAATGTAGCAGCAGCTATTTGGAGACCATCTGATGAAAAAGTCTTAGGGGGGAATGGCAACATTTTATTGCATTTATTAACTGCAGTCTTATATCCTTGTACACCAAGGTAACAGTCTTATTCTACCAAGGCTGCCATTAAGAAGCCTCAACCACAGTCATACCTAAATCCAAGGGAATATGGAAATGCAGTCTTTTTGCTGGGCATTAAAGCATCCAGCTAAAAATCAGAAGTTTCTTGTTTGTTTTCTGGTTACAAAGGAGAATGGTAAGTAGAGAAGGACTACTGATTGTCACAATGTTCTACTCCTGCGGGTATGGCTTGATCTTGGATATATTTTAAAATATCAGAAAGACAGATGGGTTACATATTTTATATAATCTGAATATTGCTTCTATCAACTGAGATTTGATTATTAGTGAACCAAAAATCATACTCACTAACAGATACCTGGAGAGAACTATTCTATATTACTAGCTACACAAATATGTTCACTTGAACAATCAAGCTGAATGTAGAGTAATATCCTGTGTTTTTAAAATTAAATTTTCACACAAATACTTTGTCTCCACAGCACATACACTACCATTTCCCCCTCCATCTCTAATCTACTTTCTCTCTCTGCTAATTTAATATTTCTAACCATATCTTACAAGTGACATCATGTAATATTTGTCCTTTCGTGTCCTGCTTGTTTCACTGAGCATGATGTTTTCAAGATTCTTCCATATTGCAACAAACTTGGCCAAATAATATTGCATTGTGTGTATGTAACACATTTGTTTATCCATTCATTTGTTAAGGGACACATTTGGCTATTGAATAATGCTCTTATAAACATTGGTGTACATGTGTCTGTTTGAGACCCTGTTTTTACTTTGCTTGGGTATATACATAAAATTGGAATTGCTGCATCATATGATGATTCTATATTTAACTTTTTGAGGCACTACCATATTGCTTTCCACACTGCCTGCACCATTTTATGTTCTCACCATCAATGCACTAGAGTTCCAAATTTTCATCATGTTGTCAAAGGCTTGTTATTTTCCATTAAAAAAAATAACCATCCTTGTGGATATGAAGTGCTATCTCATTGTGGTTTTGATTTACATTACCTTAATGGCTAATAATACTGAGTATATTTTTGTTTGCTTAATGGCCATTATTATACCTTCTTTGGAAAATTGTCTATCCAAGTACTTTGCCAATCTTTTATTTAAGGTGTGTGTCATTTTGTTGTTGAATTGTAAAAGTTTTTTTAATGTATTCTAGATATTATGTCCTTATCCAATATATGCTTTGCAACTATTTTCTCCTGTTCTGTAGGTTGTCTTTTCACTTTCTTGATATGTGCTTTGATGATCAAAAGTTTTAAATTTTGATGAGCTTGAGATTTAATTTTTGTTACTTTTGCTGCTTGTGCTTTTGGTATCATAAGTAAGAATCCATTACCAAATCACAGTTCATGAGGATTTGCTCCATGTTATCTTCCAGTGGTTTATAGTTTTAGCTCTTATATTTAGGTCCTTAATCAATTTTGAGTTAATTTTGTATATGGTGTTAGGTAGGGGTTTAACTTCATTCTTTTGTTGTGGATATCTAGTTTTCCTAACACCATCTTTTGAAAAGACTTTTCTTTCACCATTGCATGTACTTAGCACACTTCTTGAAAAGTGAGTGGCCATAGATATATGGGTCTATTTCTGGACTTTCAGTTCCGTTACATTGTTTATGTGTCTATAGTTTTTTTCTATATCCACAAGGGAAATTGATTTGTAATTTTCTTTTCTTTTGATGTCTTTATCAGGCTTTGGTAATGTTGGCCTCAAAATTAATTGAAAAGGTTTCTTCCTTTTAAATTCTGTGGAAGAGTTTTAGTGTGGAAAGAGTTTTTCTGTGGAACAGGATTAGTGTGAATTTTTTTCCCTGTACCGAGGTCATATTTTCCTGTCTTCTTGTATGTTTTGTACATTTTCTGTTGAGAACGGGGCATTGTGATTATTATGTTTTAGTAGCTCTGGAAGTCTTGTTGTCACCCTCCTCTGTTCACCAGACCAAGAATAGAGAAAAAAAAGAGATAGATAATTAAAAATAAATACAAAAAGGGAAGCGGATGTGGCTCAAGTGCTTGGGCTCCCATCTATCATATGGGAGGCCCTCAGATCAGTTCCTGGGGCCTCCTGGTGAGGGTAAGGTGGCCTGTGCCTGAGGAGAGCTGATGGCCCACACCTGTGGAGAGCTGATGGCCCGCACCGGCAGAGAGCTGGTGCAGCAAGATGATGCAACAAAGGGAGACAAGTAGACACAGAGGAAACGCACAACTAATGGACATAATGAGCACAAGCGCTGGGGGTGGGTGGGGTGGGTGGGTGGAGAATAAATAAATAAATAAAAGTAAATCTTAAAATACATAAATAAATAAATAAACAAATACAAGCAGACAAAATGCCTTTGGGGGGGAAATTGTATACTGCCTTTCCAAGACTCTTAGTAGAAGCTAGTGGGGAGTTAGAAGCTACTTATATCAAGGCCAAAATCTAGGCCAGTGTCCATTCTCTTCTCTCAGGGACCCACCAAACCAAAAAAAGAAAATAAGAAAAAGTAGAAAGAAAGTAAACTAATAAAAAAAAAAAATATATATATATATATATATATATATATGTACTGCCTTTATGTCCTGATACATCCTGGTATGTCCTGGTTGATGCTGGTATGAGGCCTGAAGCCACTGCTGTCAAGACAAACCTAGGCTAACATCCATGTTGGTCCCCCAGGGAACTTCCAGACCAGGAAACATGCCCACAAAGAAGAGAGAAAACCAATGAAAAATGGGTGCACTGGCTCATTATGCTCCAGTGGATGTTAGTGAGTAGTCAAAAGCCACTCTTCTGAGGGCCCCAACGAAGGTTAGCATACGAGCCATTCCCTCAGCAATCGCCCAGAGTGACCAAACCCGATATTTGGAGGACAAAGTTTCTTCTGACTGCCCTGGCCCCAGCTGGTCACTCCCAGAATCAGGGCCACATTTCCACAGCTACTGCAGCCAAAGCTCCAAGGTCAAAGAATGGGAGCTGTTCACTGGTTCATGCTTCTGCTTACCCAAGGTGAACTCTTAGCAGCTTCTCCCTTTGTCTGGTACTCCCCTGGTTGTTCCAAATGTCCAATCTGGTTCCAGGGTTACCAACTAATCCTTTTTCCAGGTTATTAATTTTTCTAGTGGAGGAAGCTATCTGTAAAATTTCCTACTCTGCCATTTTGAATGAGTGTATGGACATATGGGAGTGAGCACAGAAGTGTGTTCATTTCCATATTTTACATAAATGATCACCACAGAGCAATTATTGTGGAAGAGCTTGAAACAACCAAGTTGATAGGTTGACTTGACTATAAGATATCAATTAGCCTCCTTCCTTTATCAACTTATTGGTTGAACAATGAGTTCATGAAGGAAATGTTTATAATGGCAGAGATATAAGCTAAAAACTGAGCCTGGATTATTAATTGTTCTTGTTGTAAGGCACAAGGTTTTGAGAGATTTTGTTTTGTTTTGTTTTCAGCAATAGATGACAGTATAAGGTAACTTCTCCCAATGAACCCAGCCAATTGATGGCAAGTTGATTACACTGGACCCATATTACCTTGGAAAGGACAACCCTTCATCCTGACCTGGATTCATGTGTATTCTGTGTAATGTGTCTTTTCCTGAATAGATGTCTCAGCCAGTGCTGCTATGTTAGGATTTGGAGTGTTTATGATTTACTAGCCTGTGATCACACAAGACAGAATCTTGAAACAAGGATTTCATGGCAATGCAAGTGTGGCAGTAGTTACATGACCATGGAAAACATTTATCCTAAAATATACTGCACCATTCTGAAGTTGCCATCCAAAAAGAGCATTGAAGCAGCCTCTTTTAGGTACAGCTGAAGTGGAGATGATACCCTGCTGAGAACTAGGCATTATCCATTAGCATGCAGTGTACATCTTAAACAGTAGTCATTTTATGTTGTTGCATCCTCAGGTAGAACACATAGGTGTGGAAACCAGGGAGCAAAAATAGGAGTTACTCTGCTCACCATCACTTCCGGTGACCAACATGTGGAATTTGTATTCCTGTCCTTGAAATTTTAACCTTACTGGTTCTAGAGATGCTGCTTCCTAAGCTCTTGTGAAATCCAAGGATTTTTTTTAATATGCATTTTTATTTTTTTAAATGATACTTAGATTACATAAATGATACATAAAAAATATAGGGGATTCCTATATGCCTCTCTACCCCTCCCACATTTTCCCACATTAGCAAAATCCTTCATTAGTGTGGTACATATGTTACAATTGATGAATTTTGTAAGTTATGACAAGATATATAATGGCCTGTATCTGTCATTGCAATTCAGTCACGACAATTCCCAAGTCAAAAAAATGTCCCCATATTATACCTGTTTTTGCCTCTCCCTCCCCTCAGAACCTCCCATAGCCACTGCCTCCACATCAATGATAAAAGTTTTCCATTGCTAGAATCACAATAAGTCTATAGTAGAATACCAGTAAGTCTACTCTACTCCATCATTCATTCTTCAATCCTGAGGATTCTGGGATGGTGATGCCCACTACACCTCTAATTGAGAGGGGGCCTAGATCCCATGGGGCAGATGGATGGGAATATCTTGGTTGCGGTTGCATACTGTCTCTGTTCCTTGGGATGATCGTTGGGCATCATCACTACCCTGCAGGTCATCCTGGGTGAGTCCAATGAACTGAAGAGTAGGTGTCACAACTCTGCTGAGATTCAGGGCCCAGCTGGCACATGGACAGCCCAAAGATTTAAGTCTTTTGGACATACACCTATCAACTCAAGTACTAACTATAGGCTCAAATAGAAGGAGCAGAAGAGCCATATGTAGGGAAACCAAAACCGAATCCAACTTTGTCACACTGGGAACCATAAATTCCCAAGTAGGGCCCACTGGCAGTGTACCAAACTCCTGAGCTGTCTGCCCTGCCTATAGTGTTTGGATGTTTCCAGAGCCCTCAGGAGCCCAACTATTTGAGGGAATACTTACTTGGGCAGCCAAAATGCGATCTTGCTGAGACTTACATAAGCGTAACCTCTGGACTGACCTCCCAATTCACTTTGAAGTCTCTTAGACATATAAACTCATTTGTCTTTACCCTTTCCCCCTTTTGGTCAAGGTTTTTTCCAGTTGCATTGCTAGTTAGTCCTTGGTAGTGATTCTTCAGTGCCAGGGAATCTCTTCCCTGGGAGTCATGTCCCATGCTGGGGAGAAGGTAATGCATTTATATGCTGCGTTCAGTTTAGAGAGAGGCCACGTTTGAGCAACAAGGAGGCTCTCTGGAGGTAACTCTTAAGCACCAAGTACTTTTTATGTTCTCTGCCTTAATATTTAAATGTCCAAGCCCTTGTCACACAATGCCCTGCAAATGAAAGGAGGGGAGGCAAGACTTTAAGTTCATGGAGATTATATAACCTCCTCCCTTTCACCCGCTCCTTGCCAAGCAGAAGTAATTTCATTCCTGCTCTGTTGGAGTTATTGGTTTTGCACCATGGGAAATTTTTGTTGTTGTTCTAGTAATGGGCTCAGATACACATACTCAAACACACACACACAAACACACATGCACATATTTCCCCTAGCATTTGCATCTAAGAGTTTAAATGTTATCCTAATTCACAGATAACATTACCACAGCTTTATAACTTAAAGAGCTTAGGTTGTCAGATCTAAATTTTGTGATAATTCACTAAATTTATCATGAGCTTTTTGATATCTGATCTTCTAATACCTGTCAAATGAGGACTATATTTGCTATGAAAATTCACTATTAATATTGATATTAAGTTATTTTTGGTATGTTGGTAATGAGGACTATATTCCTAAAGACAAGGGTTTGTTATGTAGTCCTTAGGTAATAATAACAGAGTTTGAACGTACCTCAGTGAAACTTAAATTTCATAATTGCCCATATTCTCTTGATCAATCCTTCTGGAATATATTCTCAGGTTAAATATCAAGAGCAATGAATGAATGAATTGGTATCCAATTCAGGACACTGGATCTAAGAATAGTTAGTGCCAAGCAATAAGGAGAAGATGGAAGATACATTTAACATAGTAACCCAGAGTATTTGTCCCCATTTTGGAATGGGTGGTGGCATTATAAACATGCTAGAAATAAGTGCTATTTAGCTCTATTTCCAAACAAATTTCATCACTGTTTTTACTTTAGATGAATATATTCCACTCTGAGGGTCAAGTAATCTTCCTTCACCTCAGTAACTATATTTGGCATTTGAATAAATAACTACAAATATTTAGTAGGGTATCAAGAATTGATGTATTTTCCCCCCCCACAAATGAGCCTATATTTATGTCTACACAAATAAATACATCTTGCAGAGGAAAATACACAAACTAAGTTAAAATAAATTAACCTTGCTAAGGCTCTGAATCAAAATAAGAAAAACATTCTTGGCTGAAGAGAGGTGCAGGCTGAGAGAGATAAGAGAAATCAATAGAAATTCAGCTTGGACAATGTATTTCCATGATGGCCAGAGAAGTTGTCCTCCTAACTTACTGAAGATGGGGAGATAACTAAAACTCAGGTTGTTTGCAGGCTCATATTATTCATCATCTCAGGAATAACTATGCACCATATTTTAGGTGTGACCTGCTTGCAATTGTGAAACAATTTGTCTGTAATTTTTGAGGCAAAGTTTGTGAAGTCCTAATAATACCTGGTGTTTTGTTAACTTTGTGATGTGTGTTTTGTCTACAGTCTAAATCACTTCTTCACCAATTACAAGCAATTAATGAATTGTTTGCACTTAAAAAAGGAGAGATGGTATACCGAAACTCATATTCCAGATAATTGCTTGAGGTGACACAAATCCTTTATATAACACAAAATAACTCATTGAACCTTTTAGCCTTCCTTCCTTCCTTCCTTCCTTCCTTCCTTCCTTCCTTCCTTCCT